>CANOBC010000112.1:0-138121 GCA_947563755.1 Lochmaea crataegi | reverse complement strand
CGTTTCATGCCAACTCCCCGCACATCATAATGTTTTTACAAAATCTGTTAACTGAAGGGCGACATAAATTTGGTACATTCAATTCCCACAGGTCCAGCACTCTCTCTTATCAGTTCCATAGACGTTGGCAAGGACACAAATATGAGAAGGTTTCTGAAAGGAGTATCGAAGTTAAGACCTCAATGTGCCCGATACAATAGTACTTGGAATCCGAAAGTAGCACTAGATTACATCTCAAATTTATCGAATACCGAAGATTTGAGGACCTTATCAAAACAATTGGTTACTCTCTTAGCACTTGCGACGGGTAGCAGACTCCAAACATTACACCTGATAAATCTGAAGAACGTCGTTGAAAATGAGGAAGGGATTCAAATATTTATCCCCGCAAAAATCAAAAATTGTCAGGCGTCAGGTGTCAGGCAAACGCAACCGTGCTTACAGATCCCAAGATGGGTAGAAAACAAGAATCTCTGTGTTGTTAGCATGCTCAACAAGTACATTAACAAAACCAAAAACCTCAGGAACAATGAAGAGTACTTATTTATTATAAGTAAACCACCTTTCACCAGAGCTAGTAAATAGAGATTAAGTAGATGGGTCAAGGATCTACTGAAGGACGCAGGCGTGGACACATCCCACTTTAAACCTCACACGGTACGTCATTCTTCAACATCGGTTGCTCATTTGCAAGGTGTACCCGTTGAAGCTATTTGCCGTACAGCAGGATGGTCCGAGAAAACAAAAACTTTTGCAAATTTCTACAAACGCCCTATCAGCGATTCTTCTATCTTCGGTAAGGCAGTCATTAACCTTTAGTTTTTGTTAAGGATTAGTTAAGAATACCTTTTGTTCATCTTTTTTCTTTTCTATCGCAGTCCTCATTATGTTTATATTTTTCTTGACAAAATTAGAAAAATGGATTTATTCCACGAACGATTTGTGTATTCCCTTACCTTCCCTTTAGATGTGACCCCACACTAATTCTTCGAACAACTACAGAGTAAAAATCAAGTGATATAGAGAAATGGACGCTGAAACATAATTAAACCATCAAAGGAACTTACCTGAAGTTCGATCGTAATTATGTGAAGCGTCCATTTCGAATATATCACTTGCCCTCCCGAAAATAAATAAAAAGTTATTTCCTTCCCAAATTGTGTGACATCACATTCCTTTTAAGTTACTGCAAACGAAATGACTCTAATAGGTACGCACGCAACAGGAGATAGTGGGGACGGCTAGTGGAAGGTTTTAGATATGCTTTTAAAATCTGCAGCTTCACATAATTACGATCGAACTTCAGGTAAGTTCCTTTGATCGTTTAATTATTTAAATATGATTTATGAAGTTTAAAAAAAATATTTACAAATCATTAAATTATTAGCTACTACTTACTAAAAAATAATGTAAATAATATTCTCGAATGAATTACAAACAAAGTATTCATTATTTATAGACCGAAATATTTCGAATGGTTTCGGCTGGATGTACAAAATATGATGATAATGTTCATAAAATAATGGAAAAAATGGTGAAAAAAGCAGTTCAACTGCAATACAGTGGGTGAAGGAGAAAAGTAAAAGGCGTAGGGAAAAAAGTTTCAGGGAAGCTGAAACTTACAAAATTATGGAAAATAAGTTAATGTTTAATTATGCATATTTCAGTATAAAATGTGTATTAACTATTACTATTATTATTGTACCAGAATTTATATTGGCAAAATATCAAAAATCAAATGAAAAATCGGGGTGATAACAGCAGTGAGTAACTTTTATCCGGAAAAAAAAGACAGTGAAGGTGGACGTGCTCAGCGCAACAAATAGAAATAAGTTAAAGTATATGAACGAAAATGGTTTTTAATAATTTGATTATATATTTGCGTATAATAAAAGAATAAATAAATATATATTTAAGAATATTATTTAAGAATAAATGAATATTAACAGAGTTTCTGTTAATATGTGTGTACCATTATTAATCCCATTGTTTAATTAATGTCCAATAATTAACATTTAATTCTGAGCCAGTATACGCAATCAAGGATGGCCTTGCAATCGAGCCTGGCCCACTCCAGGCAACCAAGCCTCATCTAGCCATGGCAATTGAGCATGGCCCAGTCCTAGCAACCAAACCTGGTCCAATCCTGGCAATCGAGCCTGGCCCATCGTTATCACTCCAGACTTCTACCAACGCTGGGCCAACCAGGCTTACAAGCTTGGCCCAGAATTCTACTTGGTTGGGCCAAGTCTGGACCAAGCTCGAGCCCGTGGTACTTTCCTCTATGGGGCCTTTTGGGACGGTTTTCGAAAGAGTTGATTTTATTTTATTGTGTAAAATTTATGTTTCATATCGTTTGTAACCATATTGTAGTATTTGCTTGTATATCTTGAAAGACGATGCTTTCAAAGAGGGGCGGCATGTTCGCTGCAATTTACTTTTAATTACAACTGAGGTCGGCCCTGCCAGCGAGAACAACTCACTGTTTCTTTGAACAGACAGTGTAACAGTATTATAAGGCACATCGATATATGGCATCACAGTGATAAGAAGGAAATTTTAAATTTTTTAACAAATTTAAACGAGGCCCTTCTAGGGTAAAAAAACGAAAAGTGGAAAAAAGTGCAGAAAACAATGTGGGATAGGTGTCCCTTGACTGAAGAACAATTCTAACATTATTTAATGGATTCTGACTATAACCTAAATGATCCGGACTATTTCGACTCAGATTCAAAATCCGAGTCAGAGCCTGAAGATAGTGATTTTGAACAAGAAATAGATGTTACAGCTCCGTCTCCTCCTCGTCAAACGCGCCCCCTCAGACGCCACCTCTCCCTGTGGTATGGGACTCTGTAGAAGATATTGCAACAGTAATACCATTTTTTATGCAAAGTGAGATGCTATTACAACCTGAGGGTGAGTTTTTTCTTTGCTTATTAGCATATTGTGTGGGAGATTATACAAAATTTTGAAAAAATGCTTTCTTATAAAATGTTTCATTTCCAGGAAACACACCGATGAATTTTGGATGGGTCAATGGTTTTGTAGCGCGGCAGATTAGTATTTCGACAATACATAAAAAATAAAAGACATAAATATGGCGTCAAATTATATCTTCTCACTGAGCCAGACGGCATTGTACTAAAATTTGCAGTATATACTGGCACCCTAGATGATTTCGGTGGTAAAGGCCATGCCGCCAACGTAGTATTGCATCTTATGGACGGAGACTTGGATGATGGACATTCGTTATATATGGACAACTATTATAACTCTCACGAGCTGGCTTCTAAATTGTTATCCCGAAAACATATTGCACTGGTACTATAAGAGAGGATAGAATAAGCAATCCAGTACCCGTAAAAGGTGGCGAAATTAAAAAGAAGGGGAAACAATTGCCCGGTGTGCGAATTGAGTAATGATTGCCAAATGGAAGGATAAAAGATATATTTTCTATATATCCACAGAATTTAGAAATAATCTGATAAAATATTTCAATAGGAGGCAACAAGAAAAAACAGAGCCAGAGGCTATTCTCAAGTACAATACCTTTATGGGAGGTATAGATAGACAGAATCAATTGATGGCATATTATCCATGTGAACGCAAAACATTGCGATTGTACAAAAAAATCGGGATACATGTATCATACATGTGTCTGATCAATTCTTTTTTTCTGTACAGAATGTTCGTGCGTCCACGAATTTCACTGTATGATTTTCGTCTAGAGGTGTTAGAACATTTATTACCGGAGAAGGCAAATCCAAATATTGAAAGAAGAATGCCGACAGCTCATGTTCCAATGAAAACCCCCCAATCGGGAAATAACAGAAAACATGCACATAGGAGGTGTACTATTTGTCATCAGAATAAAATTGGAAAAGAGAAAGTTTATCATTGTCCATCTTGTCCAGAGACGCCTGCTCTTTGTTTCGAGCCGTGTTTTTCGATTTTTCATCAAAATCTTTAAAAAATCATCATGTATTTTGTTTTCTTCTTCTAATTATTACGTGGCCAGTCTTTACCACTTTGCAAATAACTTACTTCCTCTTCAAGATTTACATGTCGAGTATAGTGTACACAGAACATAGGTACATGAAACTTGGGATGATGTGTATTCACTCCTTGTATTTAAACAAGTATCAATTCTGGAAAATTTGAAGAATACCTTCTAACTAAACTTGGTATTCTGTATATTCACTCCTTGTATTTAAACAAGTACCAATTCTGGAAGGTTTGAATAATACCTCCTAACTAAACTTGGGAGCCAGTGTATTAGATCCTTGTATTAGAAGAAGTACAAATTCTGTGAGGTTTGAAGAATGCTTCCCAACTATTTTTTGGTACGTCTTGACTAAAAAGTAATACTATTTATCAAACATTGTCGCAGCTAACTTGACAAAAATTTGATATTGATATCCTATTAGGTGAAAGTGGTTTTCTGTAGGTCTACTGGGGTTGCCTTTCCACAAATAAAAAAGGCTACGCGCCTGGGTCCCACCTCATGAGTCTTTGAATAAGAAAGGCTTCAAGGTCGTGTGGAAATAGAGAAAACGCTTGGAGTATATAACTGATTGCAGATTATCTACCTCAAGAACCGAACATGTTATATACCTATATCTTTCCAGAACTATCAGGGAAATTTAGCAACCATCATTAATAGTACGTTTTATTCAACATCTGGATGGTCATATTTACTTTTTCTAAAAAAATTCATATTATAGGTACAGCGAATACACTAATAAAGTTGCAGAAGCAGATTCATTTAGTTGGAATTTGTATATTATGTACTGAAGCAATTGAAAACAATGTTGTCACACAAGTTATTTCTATGTATGAATAAAAGAGTTTATTATACTGTTTTTTTCTAAATCAATGGAATAAAAATTATGAAAGAATGTACCCCTGGGCCAGACAATATACCAATAGCATTTATAAAAAACATACCAGAACAAGTGATTGTGTTTCTCCAAGAAATTATTAATTTTTATTGGCTCAACCAGCATTTACCAGAATCTTGGAAAGAGGCCACAATTGTACCGATTCTTAAAAATAATAACCCAGCCAATCTCTCTAGTTCGTATAGACCTATTTCTCTTAAGTCGTGTGTCTCTAAACTTCTCGAGAAAATGATCAATAACCGACTTAGGTGGTTTCTAGAAACCAACTCCTTACTATTTTCGCAGCAGAGCGGATTCAGGAAGAATCGATCTGCAATGGACAATATTGTAGACCTTAAATCAGATGTCTATGAAGCGTTTCTAAGTGATCAGAAAGTTCTTGCAGTATTCTTTGACATTAACCGCGCGTTCAATACAGCATGGCATTTTAATATCCTAAAAACTTTATCAGGTTGGGGAGTAAACGGCAATATGCTTGCATTCATTAAGAATTTTCTTAGTAACAGAAGCTTCCATGTAAAGGTGAACGGGATTTTATCTACATCAAAAACTCTAAGCAACGGAACCCCTCAAGGGCCTGACATCAGCGTTTCAAAATTTCTGATTGCAATAAACGATGTAATTAAAAATATTCAGAGCCCTCTAAAAGGAAAACTATTCTCAGACGACTTGGTTATATATATCAGAGGCAGGAACACCGAGTTCATGAGAAGTGCAATACAACAAGAAATACGTCGCCTAGAATTTTGGTCAGAAAACACTGGGTTTTGTTTTTCCTTCTCAAAAACCAAGTGCATGATGTTCAGTAAATGCCCACTACTTGTCTTGTATTGACAATTTTACAATTTTACAGGGAACCGATTATATCTGTTTTACAAACATTATTATTGAAAACCAAGTTCCCGTTATAAATGCATCATTATTTGTGAAGGATAATTTGTGTGTTACTGTTACAAAAAAAAATTGTCAATTGAATGAATGTATAGGTGTTGAGGAAAATTTAAAAAATAATGTATGTAATAAGTGGAAATATTTTAATAATTTAATTTCTTTCTTGGGTGCGGATTTTTGTACGAATTACAAATAGCGGAAGGTTTAATAAAAAACTCCTGTGAACTTCTAAAAACATCAAAGCAAATGGTAGCGAATGTAGACAATGCTGAAAATTTTAAGAGTAAGTTAGTTTTTTTAAAAGATCAATTATCTGTAGTATGTTCTAAGAAAATAACATATTCTGTAGATACGCTGCTATGGGCTTCTTCAATATTTTTTGAATTTCCTGGAGCATACAAAACCATGCGACAAAGTTAACAGGTTGACATTGCCTAGCCCTACTTATTTAAATACTTTAAAAATGAAGTTGGGTACCGACAGTACAGGTATTGAAGATTCTCATAAGTTTTACCTTTCACAAAAGTTGAAACATTTACCGGAAAATGATAAATCTGTGAACGTGATGTTGGACGAAATTTATGTTTCACCTTGTGCATCGTATAAAGGTGGAAAACTAACGGGTTTCACTGAAGATAATGAAAATACAAAAAAGACAAACAATAATCCAACACTTGCAACAACTATACAAGCATTTATGTTGTCATCAATATTTTCGAAAAATAAAGACGTAATTGGTTTATATCCCATACACAATCTCCAGGGAGACCAACTACATAAACTACTTTTGGATGTATTTAAAACTCTCACTGAAGCTGGTTATATTATTATAGCTGTTATTTCTGACAACAATCGGGTTAACAGGAAAATGTTTCAATTATTGTGTGGTGGACTTTTTATCAGATCTTGCATAGTAAATCCATATGATGATCAGTACAAAATATTTTTGCTTTTTGATACTGTCCATATAATAAAATCTATAAGAAACAACTGGATCAACCAAAAGGATTCCAATCAAACATTTAAACTGCCTCCATTTTATCCTAGCTCTACAGGTCAATTGACATCGTTTTCACCTTTGCTTGCAAAAGTTGGTGACTTGAGAAATCTGTATCATGAAGAAGAAGGAAATGTTATAAAATTGGCTCCAACTTTAAGTCGAAAAGTACTAAATCCTGTTGGCATAGAAAGACAGAACGTTAATATTTGCCTTAAACTGTTTAATGAAAAAAAATATAGCTGCACTTAAAACCACTAATCGCATTGGTGCTGACGGGACTATAGAATTCCTGGAAATAATTTCCACATGGTGGCAAATAGTTAACGTTAAATCAAAATATAAAGGTTGCAGTCTCAGAAATAATTTTCAAGAACCTATATTCGCGTTAGATTCCTCAAACATTAACTATTTAGAGTTTTTTTTAAATGGTTGGACAATTGGAATAATCTTGACAGAGATAGAAATGGAAAACTTACTCATGATACTCACTTTGCTCCAAGTCACACAACTGAAACTTTTATATTATTAGCAAAGTACATTTTAGAAGAATTAAAATTTGACTTTGATGTACGGAAAATTTCAGACTGATGGCCTCGAGGCTCGGTTTGGGCAATATAGACAAATGAGTGGAGCTTCTTATCACATTAATGTAAGTCAGATTTTAGAACATAAGAGAAAGTTGAAGCTTTTATCTTTAATACAGTTGAAAACTATATCTTGTGGGCCATTTGTTTTAAGAGATTTTTTAAATACAGCGGAAGTAGTATCTATAAGCATTGTATAAAGATAGGCATAGTAAAACAGTAACAATGTTAAAACCGTTTGAGGCAATTTTGCACGCCATCTAGTTACTTTTACGCTCGTTCTTCATAAAAATGATCCGTAACGTACTGCCCTCTGAAATAAACTGCACTATTTTCAATAACTAAATTATTTTTGAAAAGTTCCCTACTAAATGTGAAGTTTTCTTTATCTTCGAATTCCGAACAATAAAATGATTACCAAGACCGACGATACATTGTTGCCGATTTTAGTTTTTATTACGAAAGTTACATAAATTACCTATTTGATGGGAAACTATAATAGATAGATAGCGAGTATTTTCGTATTTTGAAATATGATGTTCATAATAATGTTATAGCAGGTATTCATCTTGATCCGAAAATAAACTTAATCTCAGTACCATCATTTGTCACCAATTTCAGTATACAAAATAGTGATTTTTATGCAATGAGTTTGTATAGCACTAGCATTAATCTGTTTATCACTTCAAAAATATGGGATAAAAAGAAGAAAAATATATTCATTGGGTGACTGAAATAATGTAAATTTGCGATTTCTGAACTTCGTTCGTGAATGTAAATTAATTCAAAGAATATTTTTTTAAACATTCGTATTTTGATGATCTCTTAAGGAGACGAAAAAATAAGTCTCGGTTATTTTGTATGCGTTTTTTAAGCTTTCAGTTGAAAATTTATTCATTTTACGCTTTCCATTCTGGTAAAAGTATTTTTGATTTTGTTTCGCTTTCTTACTGTATTGATATGTAGCGACTCAAGAAATATATAAAATCAAAAACAATAACTTCAAAAAAGTGCTAACTAAACTAATACATTAAAAATAATGAGATGAAATTTACTAAATATATCATAATACAATATATAATCGTACTAATAATTAAATTAATGACATTGTAGAATTCTGCAATTGTGCAATATGGCCTTTCTTGAAGAAATGCCCTTGTCGATCTATTTGCGGCTTATTATTCTAAAGGTAGATACTAAATTTTTGGCATTGAAGTTTTTAACAGGTCAGAGGTCGGTAGTGTGAGTGTGAATCACGGATTTTTGCTCTGAATATAAAAATATGGCTAGGGTCGAATTCCTCAAAACTACCTGAAACTACCGGAAAGAGGGATTGTCGTATCATTAGCAAGTGGGACCATATAGTTTGGTGATTTCCAAAAATAGAGTATTCAGGTAAACAGAAGCTCGTAATTTATTGACAAAGGCAAGAAAAATCATTGAAGAATGTATACAGTGTTGAAAAAATGGCTGCGTAAGTTGAAAAAGCTCTCGTAATTTATTGAGAAGGGCAAGGAAAATGATTGAAGAGACTATACAGTGTTAGAAAACTGGCATTTAGCTGTTAGCCGTATTCTAATCCTCCCGCGACTTTTTGAGGAACTCGACCTAGTATTAAAGACGCAGGTAGGTTTTTGCGGAATTGGGCACAGTCCAAAAATCTGATATGGTAAACATTTTTTGTGTTTTATATTCAGTGATAAGTCTACACTACATTGGTGGCTAATAGTTTCTTTGCAATAAGTAAACCATTATTGAAAAAATTTGACTCTTGACGTAAGTCCAACTTATTTTTGGTCAGTGGTTGCCGTCATTAGACACATGGAAAGTATCTTCATAGGTACTTACCTCCCAAGCGAGGTCATTGCATTCGACAAATTAGATAATAAAATAAAACATCTAAAGTTTTGATAAATGAATTTATTAGAAAATATCGAACAAAAATATTAAATTAGGTAAATAATAAATACATTTTTTATAAAATTATTGATTCAAAAATTATAATAATTATAAACCGTAAGTGTCCAGCGCGTTTAAAAAAATGATCAGAAATTACAAGTAGGACCGTCCTGTATATATACCTTGTGCACTTTACAGCTACGACAACATACACAAATCCAAGTAGTAACAATTCAATCGTTTAAAAATTATTGATTTTCATAATTTATCACTTGAAGATGATAAGATTGCTTTCTTTATCAAAACAAGTACAAATTGTTAGTGGGAAATTCGAATGGCCAACAAATTGAGTAAACTATTTATTGTAGTTTTAAAACTTCATCAAATTCGTAAAATGTTTTTTGCAAACTTTGATATACAGGGAGCTGCTTCGGATCGCATCACATTATATTCACGTTCTTGTTTTTTATTGTTTTTCGTAAATTATTTTTTTTTATAACCAGTACCCGACTCGTTTGGGCCATGATAGGAACTGTGTGTTATCAAGAAAATATACAGAGTAGCTCATTAGTTTTGACCTTAGGAAGAAATGGACTTGAAAAAGTTTTACAATATTTGAAAGTTTGAGTCCGCAACAATAAATTGAAAAGATATTGCCTATGACTACAACAGATTGCATATTTTCTCATTTTATAGTTATATACTTGGGCTTACCACAAGTGGTAGAAAATCATTCAATCATCAGCAATCGTTTTTCGGAACTCTGCATGAACAGATTTTCAGCGCGTCACAGTTTTGGCAGCAATTTGACCTCTAAATTGTTGATTTCTACTCGTTGTAGTTGCACGAAAATACCATCTCAAGACACAACACAGTATATTCTTTAATTCTACATAAGTTTTGAGTAACTACAAGTGGTAGAAAATTGCTTTTTTGCGAATAAAAACCAGAATGTCACTAAAATATTCTGTCAATATGAACGTCAAAAAAATTTCCAGTATAATTCGCTGTTGGGAACCCCCGAGGAAAAAATTTCCGCTACAATTCATCCGTTGCCATGGTGATCTGTCAAAAAAACACGTTTTGATTGGTTAAAAATTACAGGTGTGGAATGTTCACTGAAATGTTTGCTACAAATCAGCTTATTTTTTAGCGATTTCTGGCTTAGGTCTGCCAAAACAGCATTACCTGAAATAATGATCATGAATGTTAACATACATATTTATTGTAATGGTTATGGTAAAGTAAGTATTTTTTTGTGTTTGAAAAACTTGAATTTATTTCATTTCTGTAACGAGCATCTGCATAACTAAACACAACTACAATAAAACCCTTGTTTGGAATTTCCCGAATTGTATTAAGATAATCCCATACCTGTGTATCATTCCCAAAAACAACTACTCATCATTGAAATTTCTTGGTAGGTACCCAGGTTTAATAAGGGTTTTTAAAATCAAACAAAGACCATTCACAGGAATCGTAACAAAACCGGAAATAAAAAAAATAACAAATATTTATGTACAAAAGATATTTGAATAATCTGAATTTAATATAAATATTATATTTATTTGCCTGGTGTTGAAAGTTACCGGTCAACGTGAAAATTTCGATAAGTCCGATAAACAAAAAATTCTTTATAGGCGATTTCGGCACGCTTTAGTACCTAACTTTGGTCTGTCAAATACATACCAATCAATTTCGTTCCGAAAAACGATGACGTCAAGCTAACTTTTGTACCCTTTTTGGTCTGTCAAATCACATACCGAGATCTGCAGCACGGTTACTGAAATTGGTAGCTTTCTATCATTGTCTAAAGTAGTTTTTGACTTGCCTTTTATTTGTAAAAAAAACAAATTCGGTGGAACGGATTGTATTTTTGGTCAATATTATACAATTCTTCATGTTTTGTCTGTTTTTTTCTTTATTTGCGTCTAGTAATAATGGAATCTGTTCCGAGCGCAATGCATAAATGTCAATTTCATCAAACATCTGTACCAACTGAGAACCAAACGATTTCGCCTATAATTGGTACTTTACATCATACCGGTGACGTAGGACCTACCAATTGGTTAACCAAAGTTCATACCAACCAAAGCGTGCCGAAATCGCCTTATATTAAAGAAAAAAATTATTCTAGGAACTACTACGCAAAATACCTTCCTGCATGACATCCTTTTGACAGCTTTATCACTTTCTGATAAGTGTACACAACCAACCCAATACCAAGGACCGGTCTTAAATGTTTCACAATAGACTGCCGAAAATATAATCATTGAAAATATTATTTATTGTGTTATCTATTTATACTTATTGGATTGAGCACACAATAATATGATAGAAAACGCTCATTGTTGAATTATATATATATTTATATTACTGCATCTACTAATTTAACAAAATGATTGTTATAAATCAAGCAAGAGTCTTATATATTTTTGAAATCATCACCTATTAAATTGAAATGAAAAATATATATACCATTAAAAATTCTATCAAGTCATAACGTTATAAACACATAAACTACTATAGTTGAAAATAAAAATTGATTTTCTCGAGGATTTTTTTAAATGTTTCATTTTTTTAAAAATAATTAATTTGTTCCATAATTTTATACAGGCTGTTTCTATTATCATAATATAGTAGCATTACTATATTCTAAACCGTGATAGATACTAAGACAATTAAATGTATTATGGAGGGACATTATAATTGTTGAAAAAAATCTTATTTTATATCAAGACACTAGGTAAGGTCCAAAATAAGGCTCTCGGTACATTTTTTTGACAAAATAAAAACAAGTTTATAAAATATAACTACGACAAGAACGTATTTAAGAATTGTTCTCATTAATGATATTACCTATTTGAGATAAAACGTCATAAAAATCTGAAGTGTGATATATCGCCTAATTTGAATATTTAACATTGACTATAGTTCTTTCGCCATCAGAAGAGAGTAATAAAACCTAATTATGTATGCAAACTACAGCAGCAGTGGCCCAAACAATATCAGTATATTTGCAAATTTTTACCAAAAAGCACCAACAAAATTTCTTTTAGTTTAGCGGTGCCGACCAGTATACCTGTTATAACAATAGACGACCCTTTTGTAATCGCCGAGAAACTGGTCAATAATCCTTGCATAAGCGTGGTTCTGGGTTTAATAAAAGGGGTAAGATAAAATTACATTAAGTAGTTATATGTATATTGATAAATTACTTTATTTGGCATAATCAAACCAACAGATTTTAATGGCTAAAGAAGTTATTGATAGTGACATCAAATTAACCTGAATATTTCAGAAACTTTAGAATATTTTTTAACAAAAAAAGTTTTCAAATAACTCAAAGTTAGTACCTAATATTTGTAACCGGCGGCGACATGGGGTCTAAAGTAAATATTTATAGACTATCATTATAAATATAATTCTATAAATGTACGCCCATGGTTTACTGGTTTCCGATAATTTTAATACTCTCTCCTGAAGGCGAAACAACTATAATAATTACAATAAATAGGCATATCCATATTTAAAAAAAATTATGTTAGCCTCGTGAAGACACGAAACGTCGTATTGAAGACTTGTTGGTAGATGTCTATAGTAAATTCGTGTTCAAATAAAATTTTGCTGTTCTCTGAAATTTTTTTATTAAAAAAATTCTATTCTGAAAAAACCAAAAGCAGCCTTTTTAGTTCTCCCAGTATAACTCGAGAATGGAGGAAATCGTTGTAAATTTTTCAACATATTATAATGTTCTCCATAATAGTTACCATTTTGTCAATATTACGGCCTAGAATATAGAGTATAATAACTATATAAGATATGATAAAAGAAACAGTATACATTTTAACAGGTAAATTTTTTATCTTATTGACGTGGTAGCTCCCATTCATAAACTCACAGATTCACTATACCTTATTATTACGTGCTTAGTTCATAAACATAAAATAAATAACAAAAAATACTATTTCCAATTATTTCAATTTTCGTGGAATATTTTAATGTCCAACCCTTTGTATTCGGTTAGTTGTGTTTACCTATATAAGTTGGAAATATTTTCAATAATTTTTTATTCTGTTACTTTACCATAAAGGTAGATGCAAAATTTAAATTTAGGCAGGATTCAAATACTTTTGATAAATTTAAGATTTAACGGATATGGAATTTCTACTAGTTAAATTCTTGTACTCGTATAACATGCAATGCAACCATAAAACAAATAAGCTCATTATCAGAAAAAACTATTGGACGAATTGTCTTTTATTTGACTATAATCAAATACTTATTGTATGTTTAGTTTTGGAAATTTGCATACACACTTATTTATTCACATTCACTATTTTTTACTCCTCTATGAAAAATAATCGTCGGAAGAATAACTCACCCAAGTGTATGATCCATCCACTTATTTTCAGCCATTTCTGAAATATCGAAAAGAAGATTTAAATTATAATCAGGTAAAAATGTCGACATTCATTCATATTATAATAAATTTATAGAATTTATTAATTCTCTACTGACTGAGCACACAACGATAGCTGATTGATAAAAGTGATTATTTGTTATATTAATACATTTCAGTAAGTATAGGTCGCTAAATATACAGTTTTTATTTTGGAAATTGTAAGCTGTAGCATTTATATACTTAACGTCCTGTTAATATAATTTAGATATATTAACCAAGATAGGTATTGATGTATAAACGCAACTGAGCTAAGAATACTTATCAAAATTAATAATTAAAATTTGAATCCTAGAAATTAATTTATAACAATATTTACGGTGATTAACTAAGCTCAACTTAATTAAGAATTTACTGTTAAATGAATAATTTTTAAAAGCTGATTGGTTCATTTCACTAATGCAACCAATCAGTATCCAAAATTCTAAATATAATTGTTAATTCTTAGTTTATAGATTTTCTGGTTTTACTAAAAGAAGAGATAGGTATATTAATTGTAATAATGTCTACTTACCTTTAAAATGAAATGTATATCAACGTTCAGAGATTCTCAAATAAAACAATAATCCAAATGCACAGCCAACGAAACACAACAATGACACAACGAACACAATTAATACAATATTAATCAGAGATAATATACACAATATTAATAATGAACTTCAAATTGCAACTTTGCCATAGGTACCTATCCAAAATAAGAAACTTTGCAACACAGCTATTATGGATGTATATAACATTCTGAATAATTTTGGCGCCATCTGTTATTGGGGTAATTCGGCGACCAAAGCTAAGGAAATTCGTGATTCAAGCTACGACGTACAGTAAGAAAAGACGTGCCGTGGACGCTAACTCCCCACTGCCATCTATTGGTGGCGTCCACCTCGTCAAATGATATCCTCGTAAGATTAACCTACTATGCCTATCTTTATACAATGGTATAAGTTCACAGGAAAATATTGCAAATGTAACTGATGAATTTGGAAACGAAATTTACACTCATGACAGTTCAATTATCTCACAAAACGATCTTAAAATTTTAGTTTATATTGCCGGGTACATTACATGTAAAGTAAAACAAAAGTGTAAAAATTGTTACGGTATAGCCCGTTCAGTACAAAAACCGTTGCACGTCATCAAAGTGTCGAAAAAGAGACGTTCGTTTATATCATGTCATTCGATTGCTGCTGTCAATCCTCTGTCAATCACTATGTTAAGCCTCTCTAAACTCAATAAATATTGAAATTTGTAGGTCGCATTGTATTAAAGAATATAAATATATGTTTAAAGAAAGGTTTCGTAATTAATTTCATATCAAATACAGCTCGTAGGTTAATTAAATATTAAACTCAAACTAACGTCAGTCTTAATAAAAAAATTTTATGTTGGCAAAAATGCGCGCTGTTGCCGCGATTAAAATGGTTTATTTCAGGTTCAGTTGACGTCTTGACATTTTTGGGGTTAAGTTGTGACAAAAACTGCAAAGAACTGTGAGTAATTTTTCACAAGCAGTAATGAGTTATCAAAGTTAAAGTCACATCCAAAAAAACGTATAAATGAAACTTAATAATACTGCAATAGTTGATGCATTTACTCCTGATACTATTTACAGCGTTTATGAAGCAAGTATGTATAAGTTCAATATTATACCCAATCAACTGTATTTATTATATTCTTAATACTTGGCAATTATACATGGACATTTTTTTTATAGATAATCATGTCACTTTAGGAATGTGACTGCAGTAATTGGAGGAAGAACAATAATTATTAAAGGTAGAATGTTCCTGAGTAGTTTACTAAAATATGATACATCCACAAAGAGGACTTATGGAACTTTCAACAAAAATAAACCACTGTATACATTTGTTTTTATTAATGAATCCTGAATTTTCCAAAATGGTGCTGTGGGCTGTTCATGTCAAAGGTATGTTACAATGATGATGTAAAATTTTAGAATGCAAAATTGTTTTTATTCTAGATATTTTGTATTACATGCTGAGAATGAAAATGGTTATATTGATGGAGCAGAAGGTATATTTTTATATGAATCTCAGTTGAGTTATTCTCATGGGAAAATGAATGAAGAACATGTTTTTAAATGGTTTGAAAACCAATTACTTACTATTGAATCTTTCTGAACCTTTAATAAATTATGGACAATGCTTTTCGATAATATTAGGTTAATGACACAATATATAATTCAATCAACAAATGTTGAAGCTGAGCTTATTTATATTACAGCCTAGTAAGTAGATACAAACTATATTTGAACAGTGATATAGCAAATTATATGTTAGAATTCAGAAGACTACACAACTAGTTTAATACATTAAAAATTCTTACTTCAAATTATACCCAATAGACAATAAATGCTGTTTTACTTTTATTTTTACAAAAATAATAATATAGGTTATTTGGATACTGCCCTTTCAATAAATGTTTTTTTCAGAAACAAACCCCCCAACAAATTACATTGTGGATTTGATAGAACAGTATAGTCACAAAGTATTACCTACCATCTTTTTAAAAATCCTATTGAGTTAATACAGGGTACAGCCAAGCAAGCCGATAGATGCATTCCAGAAGTTGCGGGTTGGAATTGGTTTGTCCGTGAACCTCTCAAATTTGAAAGATTTCTATTTGACAATTATTGTTCTACCTTATTTAAAAAAATAGTATTACAAACTTTTCGGTGTAGTAACTAATTTATAAATTTGCAATGTTTCTTTTAATAAAACAATTCCATAAAAATTGGGGTGGCATTATTTATCATTTTATTTTAATCATGATATTCAAAATAATAGATGTCGAAGAATAAACTTCACAACTAGTTTTGAAAAATATTTTTCAAAAACAGTGACCGTTCAACGAAGAAGAAACAACTACTTCCCGGGCTACATGCCCCGACAGATATTGAATTACACTTCTAAGTCAAACGGGGTTGGTAAATCTACAAGATTTAAACCAACCATTCTGGTTTGCAACTAGAAGGGATAACACAACTTGTAGACCGGTTTCGGCGTATTGCGCCTCATCAGTACAAGGTATATGTTATCGTCCGAGAGTTAATCTCGGACTGAAATGTTACTATAATCAACAACGGTACATATTGTCCAGTTACGGAAACATTTTTGTTGCGAAAATAACGACATATCACCTCTAAGTCACAAACCAAAATTCGAACGAGACAACAAACCACGTGGATATTCAAAATAAGTAATTCAGGCAGCATTTTCTAAAGGTACATGTGTATATCACAAAGTTTTATAAAAACTACAAATAATTAATTTAATAGTTTTTATTGAATTGAAAGGTCTCATTCGATCAATCATTTATTAGCAATACTTTCAGTTGCGGTAGATGCTGGAGAGCTAAAACAAAATGGTAAATATAAGTTTAGATTGATTAGAAGATGATGGAGCGATAAATAATTCACCAATATACTGATAATTATAATATGTATTGATTTCAGTGCTACGATTTAGTCAATCATTTGCATATACCTTCACTCGGAGAATAGAATGGATTTGCTCTCCTTTTCTGAGCTGTGATGGTGCTTGCTGCACAATTTTCTTTTGCTATGATCAATGATCATATATCTCAGGATGATTTTCCTTGTTGAGAATGACCTACACACTAAAGCTTTACATCCCGGCTTTCCTAAAAAAAATTTAAGATTTATTTCTACAAAATATAAAATAAAATTGCCTACCTTTAAAAAGGAGATCCAGGTTATCAGAACTTTTTTATTTATAATTTGTCTGTAAACCTTACATCAATCTTTCATATTGTAGTGACAACATTTTAGAAGCCAACATGTACTTAGGTAATTGTAACCTAAAAATTATATTAGAGAATATTTTTTCCTTGATACTATTTATACATACATGCATTTTAAATACTAGAATAGTTCCATAACTTCTAACTAATTAAGTGTGTGGTATAAACATACAAATAAAAGTGTTAACTATTCCATACATACCTTTTTAGTGCTAAAAATAATTCCATAGTTTTTAAAATAAGAATTTCTTAGTTAGTGCTGTACGGCTAACATAGAAATTAAAGTTTTATATGTAACATCTCTGTATGTAACTGAAATAAGTCGAAGTTTCTTTGCGCGCAATAACCATCAATAACTAAACCTAACCTAGAATATTTGATAAACTTCATTTGACATATACTAGATTCTCATATTATTTCAAGGGCTTGGCAACATAGTACAGTTATGACAGATGTGACGTGCAACGGTTTTAATACTGAACGGGCTATATAATATCTACGTACAAAAACATCCATGTTGAAAATTCATCTGTTACTATAACTGACTATATACAATTCATAGATAGAGGTGGTCTTCAGTACGCAAAAGAAGATTTTAATAAAATAATTATTATTACGTTCACACTTTTTAAAAGTATAGTTTCATCGGAGAAGTATGAGCCAATCTTTATAAATATGAATAATCATAAAACATTGCTTAGAGAACTTTCGTTAAAAAAAATAAAACAGTACGACTTCGATTTAGATAAAGATGTTATCTGTAAATGTGGCAATTCGCTATTTTCATTAACCGTACATTTTATTAACACGTTTTGTAACATTTTGCTAAATAATTTCAGCAAACATCAAACAGAACAATATAACGAACATGTTAATAAAATACGTAGAGAACGTAAATTGAGTAAGTTTGGTAAAAAGTAACAAGGTTAGGTACTAAGTTGTTGTTTTATTTATATGTGATTTTTATTTGTATATTTGTACAGTTTCATGTTCCTTTTATTGCATTTAAAATATTTTTATAGTGTACAAAAAATGTTTCTATAAAACTAAAACATTACATAATTGCTTAGCTTATATGCCAAAATGCACCCTTTGATAATAGTATAAATATGAAAAGTATCAAATAGCGAAACGGTACCCATCTCTATTCCGCGTGTTTAGTGTTCTATGAGTTAGTCTAAATGTATTAACGATCTTAAATCAATTGTATCTACTTTCATACGTAACATATCTCGAATTTTTTAAGCTCATTACAACCTAGAAAGAGCATTCTACATTGTTATTCAAAAATATTTTTGATTATTTTTTTCACTTGTCAAAATCTGACATTTTGGTGGTTTTAACCAATAGCAATACATTATTCTAGCCAATCAGTCGGTATTATACTGACTATTTCACTAGAGTAAATTGATAACTGACAAAATTTGGAGGTTTTGAACTGGCAATTTTTTGTCTTGTCGCGGCAATTTTTTTGACGTTTAATATATCAAATCTATGTGTATAAAATTCTATCACTCTGTGATAAAATTCAATATAAAATCTTTGTTAGTGGTTTCTAAGGAAACTAAGTTGTTTATTTATTTATTTAACTGTCTAAAAATTATTAAAACTGTTTCAAAAATTTAAATAAGTATTATTAACATGAATAATACAAGATTTGGAAATAATTCAATAAATGAAATAGAGAGTACAATTAAGCAAAGTATACCGCGAAATACAATGAAGACAAAAAAGTCTGCGTGGGAACAGTTTAGAATCAATAAATAAAACGTTTAAACATATGATTTTTTAGTTTTTCTCTCGTGAAATAGTCATGTCGAATACCACTCAATTAAAAATTTTGTAAGGTAAAATTTTTCTCTTGTCGTATTCAAGTTTCTTGCTCATGACATTTAATCCAAAACCACTCGCCTGACGACTCGTGGTTTTGTTAAAAATGTCATTCGCAAAATTGCCAAGCAACAAACTTTCATGACAATCGAAAAATTTTGCCGACAAAATTTTCACTCTCGTGGTATTATATATGATTGTTTTTTTCACTTGTCAAAATGTGACATTTTGGTGGTTTTAACCAATAGCAATACATTATTCTAGCCAATCATTCGGTATTATACTGATAATTCTGCTTCCTCATCGATAATACCTTGTTTACATTGAAACGTCAAAATTTTACTTTGAATTTGTCATTATTGACAACTAAAAGTGCTTCGAAGTTTATTGAAAAATGAACACAAACCGATTCAGTGCCATCACCCAAGAGAATATTGAACATTTAATACAAAATCCTTTTAAATTGTTGAAAAAAATAATCTTCCCAAATACAACTCGTTCTTCAAATTTTATCACATAATTTTTTATTTTCATCACTCAAACTTGTTTATTTGAGGCAAAAACATTCAAACAAACCGAATTTAGATAAAATCACTCGTCCTAACGGACTCGTGATTTTATCAATCGGTTTGTTTTCATATTTTTGCCAAATAAACAAGTTTTCGTGGAAAAGAAAAAATTATCGATAAAATTTGAAGCACTCGTGGTATTACCTTTGATAAAACTGCTTCCTCATCAATAATACCTTGTTTACATTGAAACGTCAAAATTTTACTTTAAATTTGTCATCATTGACAACTGAAAGTGCTTCGAAGTTTATTGAAAAATGAACACAAACCGATTCAGTGCCATCACCCAAGAGAATATTGAACATTTAATACAAAATTCCACTCCACAAAACACAATAAAATCAAAAAAATGTATATGGAATCAGTTTGAAGCATTTTGCAGAATCAGAAAGTTCCAACTACAAAAAAATACGAGTATTCAAGAAATTGCAAAAATTCTAGAAGACTGGGCAGCAAATATGAAAAAATGTAACGGCGAAGATTACAAAGAATATACTTTGAAAACCATATGGAATGTAACAGCCAAGTTGATACAGAAAAAATACTACCTAGAATTCAATATAAGCTTCAATCCTTCTTTTAAATTGTTGAAAAAAATAATCTTCCCAAATACAACTCGTTCTTCAAATTTTATCACATAATTTTTTATTTTCATCACTCAACCTTGTTTATTTGAGGCAAAAACATTCAAACAAACCGAATTTAGACAAAATCACTCGTCCTAACGGACTCGTGATATTATCAATCGGTTTGTTTTCATATTTTTGCCAAATAAACAAGTTTTCGTGAAAAAGAAAAAATTATAGAAAAAATTTGAAGCACTCGTGTTATTACCTTTGATAATGTTATTAGGTTGTGAGTATTTGCGATTATAAAAAAATGTTACCTTAATTTTACAATTGGAAAATTACTGCACACTATAAAAACGGATGATTGTTCATCACCAATTCTCCCTTGTAAGAAACTAAATAAAATTTGTTTTTTATATGAATGATAAAGGAATTTTTTAGGATAGTAACGAACCCAAAAGTTTAAAAATTGGATTAACAGTAATGAAGATACGATTTTTACAAAGATTCCATGTAAGATTTTGTTGTCTGTTACAAGATTGTGTCGATCCTCGTTTTGTTCGGCTGCTAATGTGACGTCACAATTGAAGTTGTAGGCCCGTTAGCTATAGGAGGCCCTGTGATGACTCGATTGATGAGAAAAACGATAAAAAGTTACCAGAGATTATAAGCTTCTATAATTTTACTAAATGTGGCGTAGACGTAGTTGATGAGCTTTCGGCAAGTCATAACGTATCGAGGAATTCTAGAAGATGGCCACTTACTGTATTTTTTTCTCTTCTTAACACAGGTGCTATCAATGCTCAAGTTATTTACAGAGAAAACAATAAAGATTTTAAAACACCGAGACGAAAATTTATTAAAATATTAGGTTTGGAACTTTTGGATGACCACGTAAAAGTTCGGGAAGATAATCCAAGAATATCACGCGAATTACGTCGAAAAATTGGCGAAATAGTAGGCGTTGCCGATTCAGAGCCAGAGCCAAAACGACCAAGAATTGTTGGTAGATGTTCAGTGTGCCCTAGACAGGAAGACCGAAAAACTAAGTACTATTGTAATGCATGCGAGTCATATTTGTGCTTAGAACATGCTGTAACCATGTGCGAAAATTGCGCCCATTCGACGACTGAGTAAAAAAAATTTAATTGTAATTGAAGTACTTTTTTTTTATTAACTATTTCATGTGCTTTTCGTTTGATATTTTTTGAAGTTTTTTTCTTGTTATTGTTGTAGGTTTTGGTAAAAAAAATAATTAGAAATATCAAACTTTTTTTTGGATTTTCAGAGTAATAAATAATTTTTATTTATGTATTTTTAAAATAAATCATTTCATACAAAAGGAACTCTTGTTTCTATCCCTTAGATAGCCAAAAAAAATGCAAAGTAGTAAAAATTAGAAATCCATACATTAAAAAGAGAATACGTCATGGGGTATCACATACCCCACCTTACCAATTATTAAAGAATTTTTCACCTTACCAACGCCGGGTTAAGAATCCCAAAGTTAAATTATTAATCGATACCGGCAGCTCTAGATCAATAATAAAACCGTCTATAATTTAGAAATATTTTCAAAGTACCAATTTACCATTCCAACACTGTTATATCTTGTAGTATCGGGAGTAAAAATATCAGATTTCAAGCACATGTACCTGCATTTAATGAATTGAAATGTAAAAAGTGCCATATTGATTTTATAATATACGACTTTCACGATTATTTCGATGGAATCTTATGTATTAAAGATTTAATAGGTATCAATTTAAACACTGATCTAAAAAATCAACAGTTAGTGGGGCCCGATAAAAAATTACCGTTTAAATATGGATAAGCCGATGATATTAAATTTTAATTTTCAGTAGACCCGGGAGGAGAATATATAAAAAATTTACCAGTAGATATAAATGATTGCGATATTATTGTAGATGCTGAAAACATAGAGAACATATTTATACCACAAATATTAAGTACGGCAAAAGACGGTTTTGCACCTATTGAAGTTCAAAATCATACAAATGAGTCAATAACGATAACACTTATAAAACCAATTCAAGTTACTTCGTTCCAAAATTCACAATACGAATTATTTAAGTTTGAAAGTTTTACTAACAATTTTAACGAAAATAATTTGGTGAAATCCAATGATATTACCAACCTTATTCGTACGGACCATAGGAATAGGGAAGAAAAACAAAAAATTATTGAATTATGTAAGCAATATTCTGATTTATTTCTTAAGCCAGGAGACAAGTTAACTTTCACCTCTAATGTTAAACATGTAATTAAGGCAAAGGACGAAATACCAATTCATTCAAAATCTTAAAATCATATAAATATCCATACAAACACAAAGATGAAATTAGGCGGCAGATACAAGACATGTTAAATAAAAATATAATCAGACGATCTTGTTCTCCTTGGAGCTCTCCAATATGAATAGTCAAAAAGAAAATGGATGCATCCAATACCAAAAAAGTGGTCGTCAATTACCGCAAAATTAATGAGAAAACTATCAGTGATAGATATCCGCTCCCAAACATATCCGACATTTTAGATAAATTAGGGAAAGCTCAGTATTTCACTACCCTCGATTTGGCAAGTGGATCAGAAAAACAGCATTTAACGTGGACGGAGGACACTACGAATACCTTCGAATTCCTTTTGGGTTGAAAAATGCACCCTCCACTTTCCATACAGCTGTTAACGAAGTCTTAAAAGATATGTATGGTATATATGGACGATATCATCATATTCAGTACTAGCCTCCAGGAACACATCCAAAATTTAAAGTTAGTACTTTCGAAACTACGGCAAGCACAGCTTAAAATACAAATCGACAAATGCGAATTTGTACGCAAGGAGGTCGAATATTTGTAACCCCACAATGAATAAAACCTAATCCGAATAAAATTAAGGCAATTCAAAATTTCCCCATCCCTAAAACTGCTAAAGACATTAAATCGTTTTTAGGACTATTTGGCTACTATCGAATGTTTATAAAAAATTTCGCACAATTAACTAAACCACTGACAATATGTTTAAAGAAAAATGATACTGTTCAGCACTCGGAGGAGTTTATTGAATGGTTCAATATTTGTAAAAATATCTTAATGTCAGAACCAGTTTTGGCATATCAAGATCTCGATAAACCATTCGAACTAACAACCGATGCTTTAAAACTCGCAATAGGAGCTATCCTATCTCAAAATAATCACCCTATCTGTTACGCTAGTAGAACTTTAAATTCGGCAGAAATCAATTATTCAACTATCGAGAAGGAATTATTGGCAATTGTTTGGACATGCAAAACTTCAGGCCATATTTATTTGGTCAAAAATTTACAATATTATCGGATCACAAACCCTTACAATGACTTATATCTTTAAAAAAGCCAAACTCAAGCCTTGTGCGTTGGCTATTAAAGCTCGAAGAATTTGACTATGACATCAAATATCTGAAAGGTAAAAGCAATAGGGCAGCAGACGCATTATCTTGCTACCCCGATGTTAGTGCATTAGAAACTGCATCAATTGAAGTTAATTTAGGCGACATTGACGAAATCGTGAATCAAGAACTTGAAAGAATTAATCCGTTCGGACATCCCGAAAATATATTACCAAATTTGGATAATATTGATATTACGAGTAGTATTTTAGATGGAAACGAATCAGATATTAGGATAAATTCACCTGCATTACCCGAAAAATCAAATCCTAATGATAATGATATTGAATCCGTGCATACATCTGCCGAAGATCCTATTTTCGCGATTCCAATATCCGAGAAAAAAATTAATATGTTTAAAACCCAACTATATTTTACAAGTGGGGAAACAAATGCCTTTGAAATTAAAAAAGAAAAAATATTTGAAAACATTCGTTTATACGTTACATTGCCAATAGTAGAGATAGAATCGAATATAATAAAATTTATGAAGGAATATAGAAACCCCAATCAAAATTATTCTCTTAATTTCCAAGATGAGTCTTTATCGCGAGTATTCTTAGTAACTGCACAAAATACATTTAATAATTCTGCATTTAAGTTTATTATATGTACTAAAACTCTTACCGATATTCAATTAATTGACGAGCAAAAAGAAAAAATAGAATACTATCATGTATACAAATCAGGACATAGAGGCATAAGCGAAGTCAAATTATCTCTCAGTTGTAGATATTATTGGCCAAAAATGATTGAAGGAATAGAACTTTTTGTAAATAACTGCGAAACATGCTTAAAAAACAAATATGATAGGAATCCTCCTGTTATTAAATTCAGTTTAACTCCTCTAAACCCTTTGAACATATACATGTCGATGTTTTTAAAATTGCAAACAAATCATACTTAACAATAATCGATTTATTATCACGGTACGGACAAGCCTACCCCATAATAAGTGTTACAGGTTTTTCCACCGTAGATTCCTTATTAAATTCTATAACGCACCATGGACTTGTAACGGTAAATGGCTGTAACCTCACAGGGCACCAGCTCGAAGGGCTCCGGCTAGAGACTCCTCTCAAGGGTGATTCGACCCCAAGTTTATGCTGCACAAGTGTTACAGGAAGGTTGTAAAAGTTGAGGGCGCCACTACCTTTTTGACGATAAAAAGGACTAAGAAAACTAAGGCGGAAAAGGTAGAAACGCTTTGTAAAATTCAAATAAAAGTTAATAATAAAAGTTACTGAAAATTACCCCGGGCGATATCTCCCTCAACTTTTATAGTTGAGGATTTATAATGAAAAAAAAAAAGAATTAAAAACGAATTTATAATTTATTCTGCCACAGGAAATCAACAGAGGAATTTGTACTTTTATAGGTACTTAGCTTATATGGAGTGGTTTCCTGAAGTAGGTAGGCAGGTATTGATCTGAACTGATGTGTTCTGTTCTAGGGTGGTATTTTGATCTAGGGCTGTATCCTGGGGTTCTATCCTTGGGGTTATATCCTCGGGTTATATCTTTGGGTTATATCCTCGGGTTATATCCTTGGGTTATATTCTTGGGTTATATTCTTGGGGTTATATCCTCGGGTTATATCCTTGGGGCTGTGCTTACCTAGAAGTACAGGTGGATCAGGGATATATAGGAACTTGAATGTAATGGCACATTATGTTGGTCAGCTTTTCAGGTTAAAAAAAGGAAGGCAGTTGTTTGAAAGTCAAAAAAATTGATTTAATTTACTGAGAGCTTTCCAACATTATATGTCCCATGTTAAAACAGTAAAAATAGGAATTATCGGCTAAATAAAAAAATATACTAATGATCCGAAAGAAACTAATGATAGCAAAAAGTTATTTATTTAGTTATATGGAAAAATATCGTGCTTAGGAAATATATGAAACCGGCACTGGCGTTACGAAAGAATATTTTATAGGTTAACAGATTATAAAAATGTTATTTTATAATTAAAAGAGTGATTTCGCAACTGAAAAAGCTTGAAAATGTTTGTATAAAAGTAAAACAGTGAATTATAAAAGAATATTTGGTTTAAAACTACCATATTAGTATAAAAGAACAGTTTATGACCACGTGTTGAATTCAATTTCGTCTAACTCTGTAAAAAAATAAAGAATGCATACGAAAATTATATCAGACAGTACTTTAGAAGAAGCTTATTAATTATAAATTATGATTTTGAACTTACCACAGCAAAATTCATAAGATAGGTACTTAAGAGATGAAAGATAGCGAAAGATGATCTTTCCCCGTAGGTGATCGAAAGCGGAAAGGGGTGTTTCACGTGGCGTTGGAAAAAATGGAAGCGTCCGTTGGCAGACGTCAATTGTCTTACGGTCAGGGTTGAAGAGTTTGGGATCACAGAACTATAATTGGAAGTGGCTAGTGACGACGAGCGCTAATTAAAAGGATTTATTCTGTAAAATCGAAACAAGTCGATAGACATGTTACAGACTACCCCAAAGAATCACAATTGATAGCGGAACTGAATTTAAGAATTTTTATGTAGAAGATGTTTGCAAACTTCATCGTATTGAACTACATCATACGACAGCAAAAAATAGTAATTCTAATTCACCCGTTGAACGATTTCACTCAAGTATTTTAGAACATTATCGACGTATTCAAGTAGACAATAAAAATTTCACCCCCGATCAAATAATGAAGCACGCGATCCTTAGTTATAATAATTCGGTTCACACAGTTACTAAATATACACCTTCTGAAATTACAAAGGGACACATAAACAACCCAGATCCGTTCGACCTAAACGATTATTTAGTTATATCTAAATATGTTCAAAATCACAAAGAAACAAGTAGAAAACTATTATATGAAAATATAAAGAAACGAAATGAAGAAATTAAACAAAAGGTGATAGAAAAACTTAATACAAACAGATCAGAACCCTTAGATTACTCAAAACAAAAGGTCGCTTATGTAAAAAGTGGATTAACCTTCATAAACCCGAGCGGGGTACAGCGGTACCCCAGACATGAATTTTTGGGTACATTTTCTAAGATATTTTTTTTCTTAATTTCCCTCGAGCTATGTTTCTTAAATATATATCTAAATTGGTATACAAGATTTTGAATAAATTGCTTCTTATTGTAACTAATTATAGAGAGTTTTGTTGCTTGGGGTCCCGCTCGGTATGTAACGACAGGTATAAATTTTGCCTACGTTAAAAACCAACCGAGGTTTTGTAACAAATTGCAAGAAATCTTCTAATCCGTCTGAACACTTGTGCGTGGATGAGCAGTTAGTCCCATTTCGACGCAAGGCACCTTTTCTGGTTTACATGAAGAGTAAGCCGGACAAGTACCCACGGCTTAAAAATTTGGGCACTGGCTGATTGTAGTTCGGCATATACAGCGAATATGCAACCTTATTTAGGTAAGTTTTTTCATGAAAAAAATGTAGTTTTTATTACAGAATAATAATTTTAGGCAAAGTAGGAAACAAACCGGAGAAAGGCCAAGGACAAAGGGTAGTGATGGACCTGGCAAACCATTTATCTTCAGAAAATGGAATAACTACTGATAACTTTTTACCAGTATTGAGTTATCTAATAAGCTTTTAGATAAAAACCCCCACCTTGTGTGGTACTCTGCGAAAAAATAAACCTTATATTCCAAAAGAACTACTTCCAGCAAGATATAAGAAGGACTTTTCAATAATGTTTGCTTTTATGGAAAATAAAACATTAGTTTCCTACGTACCAAAAAAAAATGCGGCAGTTATTCTTTTATCGACAGAACATAAGTAACGATGACAAAATAAGTGGAGAAAAAACTGATCACAAACTAGACATTATCTTACAATATAATAAAACAAAGGGTGCAGTGGACACAACAGATAAAGTAGCGAAGGAATTCACGACACAAAGAAAAAGTAATCGGTGGCCGATGGCAATATTTTTTCATCTGCTGGACATTGGTGGCATCAACGCCTAATAACTTTGGATGTTGAAAAATGCAGATTGGAAAAAAAGTCGCTTGGATAGGAGAAGAATGTTTTTGTTGGAGTTGGGCCAAGAATTAATTAAGTCGTTACATTCCAGTATAAAACAATCCATCTCAACCATTTTGCCAGAATTAAACGTAAGGAACGAACACATGTTCCCGTTATTGGCAGAAAGCAGCGATGTTTTTTATGCGACAGAAGTAAAGACAGGAAATCTCGAAAGTTTTGTATTCGTTGCAATCAGTTCGTATGTGCAGAACATTCAAAAAATATAACAGTTTGTAACAAATGCGATAATTAAATCATTATTTAAAATGTTCTTTTTTCATAATCATTTTTGTTTCTATTATTTCTAATCATTTCATATTATTTTCTCAAAATGCGTTTACTCATTTATCAATGCTGACAACTTTTTTATGTAAAAATATAATTTTTTATAAGCAGAATGTGTTTTATTTTTAATATTCCCTAATTATAACATTAAAAAAAATTATAATAAGCCAGAAAAATGTTGGGGTACATTTGGGCCCCACTCAGTATTTAAAGTAAGTTTTTGACCACGGGTTTATGAAGGTTGAGAAATAAAAGACTTCCCAAATTTAAACAAACTAACATAGTCCAAGATGTAGGTATTTTGCTTAAAACAAACAAAGGTACTAATGTTATAAATTAAACTAACTGTTTCTAATTAATTCCACTATTTAATGAGAAAATTATGAAAATTATGAAAGGATATTGATAATTATTTTGATATTGACATATCATCGTCAGAATGACAGAAGTTACATTTTATGTGATACCTACTTGATGTTTAATATTTTGGCTAGACCAAATAGTAAGTGACCTATCTTGTGATTGACTTAATATATATGAATAAAAAAAAGAAGAAGATTTGATTTTACAAATATTAAAGCTTAGGTATTATTAGCCTTATGGGGATATCCTGGATATCTTTTTACCATTTAAGATCAGTATAACTGTGCAATGATATAGGGAACCAAGGAAAACTATATCTGCTGATCTTTACAATAGTTACTTAAGAAGACAATTTATTAGTGGAGAGCTCCCTAGATTCATCTGTTCATTGACAACTTCATATTGTGGGTCTCTTAAGTGTCTTCTTATTTCTAGTTCTTCAAGGAAATCTAGTTCTTGTTTCTTATCACAAATATGCAGTACTTCTAGTTCTGTGTTAGGTGTTAATGAATGTTTTGTGTCAAGTAGATGTTTTGCGTAATGTGATTTATCTGGCTGTTTTAATCTGTATGCTCGTGAGTGTTCATTGTATCTAATTTCAAAATTTTGAATTGTTTGACCAATATAGACAGCATTACATTCTGGACATTTAAGTTTATATATTCCAGACTTTTTTAATGGGGGTATTTTTGTTTTTACATTTAACAATTTTTTACTCACATTGTTTTCTGTTTTAAAAGAAATTGCTGTATTTGTTGAACAAGATATTATCTTTGAAATATTATTAGAAATATTACTAGCCTATATGATGGTTTTGTAATTTTGTATTTCCCTAGTTTTTTCAGGAAATATTAATTGTAATGCCACTTTTTCTTCTTTTTTATTAATTTATTTATTTATTATATGTAATGGATAACCGTTGGATGTGGCTATTTGTTTAATTATAATAATTTCTCTATAAAATACAAAATATATTTTGATTGAGAAATTAATATACTAAATGTAACTTCTGTCATTCTGACGATGATATGTCAATATCGAAATAATTATCAATATCCTTTCATAATTTTCATAATTTTTTAATTAAATAGTGGAATTAATTAGAAACAGTTAGTTTCATTTATAACATTAATATGAGTAGATTCCACAAAGTAAGGGTCCAAACAGTAAATTCAAACAAAGGTACATAACATAAAGGTATCGTCAGAAAACCAAAAGGTAAATCTCGAAAATTGTTACAGATTGTCAACGAAAATGCGAACCCTGGCGCTATTCCTGGTCCTTCAAGTATACCTCGTGACTTGTAGTGGAGAACATGTACAAGTTACGAAAATTCAAAATTTCCTACTCCCTATCCAGTTAGGAAACGCTAGATTAGTTTATAGTAAACATACGTTTTTCGCCGTTTTTACATTATTTAGATTTAAGCCAACTTGTTAGACAAATAGATAGTTTAGTTACGCACTTTAATTATATACGTAGTAAGATTACAACTATAAACGCTTCAAATCTAATATCATATCATTCCCTAGCACAAAATATGCTAATAAGAGCAGAATATTTAATCAAATCTGTTAAAAAGAAATTTGAGAATCTGAACATATTCGAAACCGTAGAGGTTTAGTGAACGGCGTTGGTAAAATAAATAAATGGCTTTTTGGAAACCTTGATTCGGATGATGAAATTAGATATAATGATGCGATTACCTTAGTACAACAAAATCAAAAGAATCTTATCCATGAAACAAACCTTCAAATTTCTCTTTATCAGAAACTCAATAAATGGCTTTTTGGAAACCTTGGTTCGGATGATGAAATTAGATATAATGATGCGATTACCTTAGTACAACAAAATCAAAAGAATCTTATCCATGAAACAAACCTTCAAATTTCTCTTTATCAGAAACTCATTGACCAATATAATAAATAAATTACTATTCTAAATGAAAATCAAATTAAATTCAATAACGATTTGGAAAAATTTTCAGCATCCGTTTATAATAAAATTGAAACCCTCGAAAGCTACCTGAGTTTTCAAGGTATGATATATCAGATTAATTTAGATTCTCAATCAACTATAACATTTATAGATAATATTGAAGATGCGATAGTATTTTCAAAACTTACACAGCTCTATTATTTCTAGTTACGAGATTGTAGACATTATTCAATATTGAAGTAAAATCTACATGCCAAAGCAAATTCCAAAATTCACCAATATTCTAACATACTATCTGGAAAGCGATTTGCCTTTAATTTTCAAGGATCGTCTCCATTGACGCGATTTCTTTCAAATTTGGGATTTGACAACCAATATTTTTTGTTGTCTTTTCCGGGGGTTCCATAAATAAAAAGGGTTATCAACAGAACTACCATTTATTACACTTATCCAATTTCTGGGCATCAATTGCCAAAATACAATACGTAATTTTTATTACATCGGCTTGCACGCCGCGGCCATCATTTTTTTTGCTTGTCAAAATCATTAGTTACCACGTTTTCCGTCGAGATTTTGAGAGGAAGCGCATCGATCGCGGCTCATGCACGGTCGAGAAACATCAAGTCACCGCTGACGGAAATAAAATAAAACTAAACGCGAATGTTCGAAATGCGAACATACAAAATAAAATTAAGCACGAATGTTCGAAATGCGAACATATAAAATAAAATTAACTACGAATGTTCGAAATCCGAACATATTCCCCGGCCTTGAGCGAACCGGCTCTAAACTAAACTAAGCCAAATTGTAATTATAATGTTTGGGGCAAAAGAAACAATTTTGAAATAGGACGTATATATCCACCACGGAGAGTTTTAATTTTAACGGCTCGGACTTTACCATCCGCACCAGGCAGAATTTCCACAATTCTGGCTCTAGGCCATTGCAGAGGAAGTACACCATCCTCTTTGAGCAAAACAAGATCATTTACTTCTAAATTTTTCCGAGGGTGCAACCACTTAGGTCGATTTTGCAGGGTATTCAAGTATTCCACAGACCATCTTTTCCAGAAAGTCTGTTGAATACGGGAGCATTTTTGATATAAGCTTAATCGATTTTCAGGGATATGGGCAAAACTGGATTCCGGGAAGGAAGTGAGGCTGGTCCCAATTAAAAAGTGGCCAGGAGTTAAACATTCCAGGTCGGAGGGGTCATTTGAGATGGGACACAGTGGACGCGAATTCAGAATCGCCTCGATTTGGGTCAAAACCGTGGTCAATTCCTCAAAAGTCAGATTCGAATTTCCAATTTGGCGTTTGAGATGACTTTTAGCCACCTTTATTTGGGATTCCCAAACGCCTCCCCAATGAGGGCTGAGAGGGGGTATGAATTTCCAATCAATGGAATTTTCCGATGCGAATGTTTTTATTACATCTGACACATCAGAACCTTTAAAGTACAAGTAAAGTTCTCGAAGTTCATTACGTGAACCCGAAAAATTTGTAGCGTTGTCGCTAAAAATAACGGATGGATTACCTCTTCGAGATATGAACCGTCTTAACGTCATTAGAAAAGCTTCGGTTGAGAGTGAGGAAACTAACTCTAAGTGTATGGCCTTGGTAGCCATGCAAACGAATAGCGCAATATAGCATTTTGAGAGGGGGGCGTTCCTTAGCTTGGAAGTCTTAACCATTATGGGGCCGCCGAAATCCACTCCCACCTTTTGGAAAGGGCGAGATATGGAGACTCGGTCTTTCGGCAGATCAGCCATTATTTGTTGAGATGGCTGCAGTTGGAAACGGAAACAATTGTTGCAGTTTCGAATTATTCTTTTTATCTCACGAAGAGCGTTAAGGGGCCAGTATTGTAACCTAATGTTAGCCAACACTGTTTGAGAGCCAGCATGACCAAGGCGGTTATGCTCGTGTGTGAGAATCATGGACACTACAAGATCCTTGGGAGGGAGAAGAATCGGATGTTTTTGACACTCGGGAACGTCGGAATTTGTCAACCTTCCACCGACGCACAAGAATCCATCTTGATTTAGAAAAGGTTTTAAAGAGGTGATATTTTTGTTTGAAAGGGGTTTTCCTGCTTTCAACTCAGATATCTCATTGAAGAACTTTGTGGACTGTATATTTTTAATGATCAGGGTTTTTGTTAAATGTTTTTCATTCGCATTCAAAGGTCCGACTAGTTTGTCGTGGGGGGATTTAGAATTGTGAAACCACCTGAGACAATATGCCACAGTATTGAGCAGGCGAGAAAATTTCGAAAATTTTGAAAAAAGTTCTTCCCAAAAGATTACCGTCGGATCCAGGGCTGGGCATGTAACCTTGAGGTTCGTCCTTTTTTGTTCAGGTAGATCAACCATATCAAATTTTTTATCACGGTTTGAGAGTTCTAGCGAAGAATCCAGCAAAAGCGATGGACCGTGCCACCATAGTTTGGAGGATATAATATCCTTGGCCAATAGACCACGAGACAAAGGATCAGCGGCATTGTCTGTTGATGGAATATGACGCCATTTCCAATTTTTTGTGAGCTCCTGTATTTGGGAAACTCTGTTGGCCACAAACACTGACCAACGAGAAGGGTGAGAGTTGATCCAACATAGAGAGATCTGTGAATCTGACCACAGATTAACTGAAGAAAACACAATACCTTCGAAGACGTCGACAATTTTTTGAGTTAGCCTTGATAACAAGAGCATAGCTTGCAGTTCAAGACGAGGTATAGTGAGGTTGGGACGCAAAGGCGCGATTCGAGATTTAGAGGCAATTAAATTACAAGTGACGGTATTGTCATAATAAACAGTTCGAAAATAAACACAGGCAGCGTATGCCTTGCAGCTGCTATCGGCAAATCCATGAAGCTCAACATGTGAGATTCTCTTTTTGAGAAAAATGTGTCGAGGTATCTTCAAATTATTTAGGGTTGGGATGTTTACAATAAACGAATGCCAATCATGAGCGAGAGATGGGGGTAAAGGATCATCCCAATTCAAATTTGCCTTCCAAAGGGACTGCATAAAAATTTTTCCAATTAATATGACTGGGCCAATTAATCCTAGTGGGTCAAACATTTGGGATATGATCGAGAGAGCTTTTCGTTTCGTGATGGGTTCGCAATGAGTTGATTTTGGTAGAGAAATTGTAAACACATCTTGACAAGGTTGCCATGAAAGGCCCAAAACCTTGTTGGAAACATTTTCAAGTTGCACATCGTAAGAGATAGATCGAGAAGATTCAGAGATTAGTTCTAAAAATTCGGGGGAGTTCGAGCACCATTTGTGCAATCGAAAACCAGAGCTATTTAAGAGAGCATTGAGTTCCTCGTGAGATGATTTAAGTATTGCAATGTCATTAGAGCCATAGAGAATGTCGTCGACATAAGTTTGAGTAAGGATAGCTTGAGATGCGAGAGGAAATTTTTTTCCATTAACCAACACAACTTCTTTCAGCGTGCGCGTGCTGAGAAAGCTGGCGGGCTTTGTCCCATATGTCACAGTCGTCAATTCAATGGACTGTATGGGATCAGAGGGTTGATTCCTCCAAAGAATATTTTGCAAATATGTTTGACTGGGGTTAACCTTCACCTGCCGATACATTTTTTCGATATCTGCAGTGAACACGAAAGAGAACTGACGAAAACGACAAATGATATCGAACAAATCTGGCTGCACTTGATAACCTTTCAGGGTTATATCATTAAGAGAATAGCCGCTAGAACTCTTACAACTAGCATCAAAAACTACGCGGAGAGGAGTACTCGAATTCGTTTACTTTACGATACAATGATGAGGCAGAAAATATTTATTATGATTGAGAGCATTATGAAAAGAGAGAGGCACGTAGCGCGCATGATTCAGAGCTACATATTCATTAATAAATTTTCGGTAATGAGAAAAAAGAATGGGTTCTTTCTGGAACCTTTTTTCAAGATTTAAAAATCGTTTTTTCGCTATTTGAAAGGAGTCACCAAGTTTTGTGACAGGATTAGGAGAGATTAGTGGTAAGTTAACTTGAAAAGATCGATCTTCCAAAATTTTTACATTTTGTTTGAAGTCCTGTTCAGCAAGATCTTCTTCAGGGGTTGATGATTTATGCGGGGGTAACTCTTCTAATTCCCAAAATTTGTTGAGCAAATCATCAAGAGAGGGAGAATCGAATGAAGTTTCAAGCGCATTGACCAAAAACGAAACACTTTTAGAACCAGAGGATTGTGGAACATTGCCTGCGATCACCCATCCTAACATAGTATTTTGTAGTACCGGTCGATGTTTTCCAAATCTTATGAGACCATCAGAAAGTAGATCATAATATATATCTGAGCCTAACAACAAATCTATTTGAGATGGCTTAAAGAATTGGGGATCTGCTAATTCGAGAGGATAAGGGATGGAAATTGATTCTGGAGCAATTGGACATTGAGGCAAATTACAACTGATATTTTGTAATACCACACAAGTTAAATCAAAGGACACATTTTCAAGGACATTAGAGAATATTTTAAATTGAGCCATAGTATTTGAGACCAAAGAATTTTGCGTAATTCCAGAAATTTGCAATCTTCTATTATAAACTTTAGCATCTATTTTGTTCAAAAGGTGCTCAGAAATAAACGAGTTTTGAGAACCATTGTCAAGGATACATCTTGCTTGAATGGGAGTGCCATTTTTGGAATAAACCGTCACCAGGGCAGTTGCTAATAAAACATCATTGTTTTTTCGAGACAAAGTTGACATGCTATATGATGTGGCAGTGTATGATGAGCTACGCGAATTCTCAGGCAATTCATTCTCCTGTGTACAAGAATTGGTGCGAGGGCTTAAAGGCCTTCGTGTTGCGGATCCTTGATCAGAATTTTGCCTGGAAATGCTCGCGTGCGAATTTCGTCGAGATTGCCAGCTTGCTATTGCACTATTAGCGCAATGCGGTTGAGAAGTAGCCAAATCATCTAAATTGTTTTGCCGAGCATTGGCCGAAGTGCTTGAGTCGTTTTGCCGAGAATTGGCTGAACCATACGAGTTATTTTGCCAAGAATTGGTCTGAGGTGGCTTCTTTAAGCACAATGAAGAATGATGGGGTTTAGAACAAGTGAAGCAACGTTTAGATGGGCAATTGGTAGTCCTATGCCGAGTACCAAAGCAGTTTGTACACAAATTATTTGAATGCACAAATTCCAATTTCTGATTATGAGGTATGTCCAGAAATTTGTTGCACCTATAAATTTTGTGCGATTTATCATTACAAAAAATACATTTTAATGGCAGAGTATGAGAATTAGTTTCAAAGTTATTTGAATAATAAGAAACAAAATTTTTCAACTGAGTCTTTTCCTTTTTCATAGTTTGAGGTAAAATTGAAAAAAGTACCTTGCATCTTTCTTCAACAATACGAAAAAATTCATCGATCGTGGGTAATACGGACTTGTCCCTTTGAGACTCATATTCCCGTTTTGTGGCGAAATCTAATTTTCTTACGAGAGTATTTATCATCATTAAATGTTCAGTGTCAATATTTAAATTATTTATCGATTTTATGTGCTGTTTCATATGAGTAATAAATTCACGTAAACATTGAGCATTGCCTTTCGATAGGTTTGGGTAATCAATAATTGAGTTAAAATGCGAATTAATAATTGCGAGATTGTCATTATATCTTTGAAACAAAATATCTATTGCGACACGAAAATTATCATTTAGTTCCAATGCGTTAATTAAATCTAGGGGTTCATTTTTTAATGAAGCTTTCAAATATACCAGTTTTTCGACATCAGAAAGAGCGGAGTTATTCGCAACGAGCGATGTGAACAGTTCGAAAAATGATGACCATTTCGTGATATCGCCGTTAAATTCAGGTATTTTCAATTGAGGTAATTTTGCAATATGAGTCGAGGAGTTATTATTAATAATAACTTGAGAATTGTCATTTTTTGTGCGAGTGGTACATTCGGAAAGGGTTTGGATTCTTCTCTGCACTTTAGAGAGATAGTCCAAATACCTTTCTGCCGTACTATCAAATTCATTAGCGCTAGGAAGCTCACTAGCATCATCGCACTCGAGGTCAATTATGTCATTTTCAATTTTTTCTAAATTAACAAAGGCGTCCGTTAAGGCCTTTTCGCGAGTTTGAATTTGAAAAACATCATTTGTAGTATCGAGATTACGATCCAACCAAGTGATTAATCGAGTAAATGCCGATCGAGCGTGCTTCCTAGACTTTTTAAGAATATCCATGTCAGTCAATTACTATATTTAAAATTTCAGTGAACGAAAATGCAATGAATGAGTTAGGAAGAATATATAAATGAACAAAGATGAATATTCTTGGCTTTAAAAAAATACATATACGAGAAAATTCACAAACATTTGCATAAATAACTAGTATTCAGTTCGTCATTTTTCAAACACAAATAAAACGTTTATAAAATAAAAGCAGCAATTTAAATTATTTTTCAACTTCAAAAATGTTCTTTGAATTGAGTGAGAGAGTTCTTACGTTGTCGAACACAATAATGTTCAAATTCTCATTAGAAAACATGCATAGTTTACCTTACAGGCTAGTGGAACTTCCAAGGATGCAATGGGTACAAAAAAATATCCAGGAGAGAATATGGCGATTTTCCTACACAATATCAGCAATAACCGGCTCGAAGAAGGACCATTATGGAAAGCGATTTCCCTTTAATTTTCAAGGATCGTCTCCATTGACGCGATTTCTTTCAAATTTGGGATTTGACAACCAATATTTTTTGTTGTCTTTTCCGGGGGTTCCATAAATGAAAAGGGTTATCAACAGAACTACCATTTATTACACTTATCCAATTTCTGGGCATCAATTGCCAAAATACAATACGTAATTTTTATTACATCGGCTTGCACGCCGCGGCCATCATTTTTTTTGCTTGTCAAAATCATTAGTTACCACGTTTTCCGTCGAGATTTTGAGAGGAAGCGCATCGATCGCGGCTCATGCACGGTCGAGAAACATCAAGTCACCGCTGACGGAAATAAAATAAAACTAAACGCGAATGTTCGAAATGCGAACATACAAAATAAAATTAAGCACGAATGTTCGAAATGCGAACATATAAAATAAAATTAACTACGAATGTTCGAAATCCGAACACTATCAATTTCTCGGTACTCAAGTGTCAATTATTGATTCAAAATTAATTTTTGCTATTCATGTCCCCATACATAATTCCGAAACCTTTGAATTTTTTCACATTTTTCCCATTATCCAAAATGATCAAATGTACACCCCCCAATTTTCCCTATTTGGCACGGAAGAAAAACGAGATCCAACCAGTAAAAGAAGAATGCCCTCTACTAGAAGATACCTACTATTGTCAACAAAATTTCGTCTGAAGAGACAATTGTACTCTAAACCTACTCGATGGAAACAGCCTCGAAGATTGCCATATCCCAGAATTCAATACTGAAGAAACAATTATTCAACAAGTCACAACCAGCGAAGTCCTAATAATGCCAAAACAACCAGAAAAAGTTCTCTCAAAAAGTCAAACAAACCAATATTTCGAAATAAAAGTGCCAACACTTTTCGAAATTCCTCGAAATTGCGAAATCTGCATCAACGATCAAAGATATATCGTGGGCATACTGCCAAAAGTGACCAAGTAAATTTTTCTTGATTTTCAGTAAATATGCCCAAGTGACTTATTGTTAGTAGCCCAATATCTGGTGAAAATGTCCAAGTCGAAAATTAAAACGTAGATGGTACCACTCACATTAAAACATTATGTCTAGTCATAGCGTTCAAGTTTCGTATTGTCAAAAATCTTCATATCAACTTAGTCAATTTTCTATGTACGATTACTCAACCTGAACAGCTATAGCGATAATTGACTATTTCGACTTGGTCACTTCTCGATGTTTCACGTATCGTATATTGAAGTGCTGGTCGTTCAGTGTACTGAAAGAAAACATCTGATTTCATCGTGTATTTGTGTTGATAATAATGGCTTATAGGTGCAAGTTATTGACACAAATGTGTTTGAATAATGCAGAGGAAAGAGTTCCAATGGAAAAACCCATTTTTACCCAAAGTTGCGTATACGAAACATTTTTTAAATATCCGTAAATGAATTTTATTATTTTTTTTGATAATATAGCCTTTTTTAAAAGATAACAATAACTACATTTTTTATGAAATATGTCGATATAATCAAATAGTTTTTTTTCCCAGCTTTATGAATTGGACAAAAATATAGGATTTCTGCTTTCATATCTTTATAGATATTGATGAGCTTCTCAGAAAACCATCGGGCTTTCCAAATTATAAATTTACATTGACCCAGGCCTTAGTAAGAGGGTCCGAGCATAATATTTGATAAAGGTTATATAGTTTTTGCATACTTGGCCTCTTTTTTTATTGTTGCGTTTACGCAACGTTGGGATTCCCAGTAATCAGACGTCGGCGTGTCGCAAACAGATTAGGACAAATATTTTGCTCATCCGATCTTTGTTTTCTGTGTTTATTCAAAGTAAATGGTAGTGGTTACCTCCAAGTTATGGTTTATAGTTGTTGGAAATTTTTAAAAATTGTGTTAGTGCAGTTATAAAGCGCAGTTTTGGAAATGTTTGATTCTGAAGTAAGTAAATCACATATTCTATTCATAAATAATATATTTCTCAATTTAGGTATTTGAAAATTTTCGGAAAAATCGAAGACCTCTCTCAACCGCTGAGCTGGGACAATTCGAGAAAATCGTACGAGTAATAGCACTACGGAGACCGTAAAAAATTTAAGAAAAAAAGATCGTGTGGCTTATGGTTTTTTTTTGACACAACAAAAAATGTTGTTAGTTAGATGGAATGATAATTCTGTAGTAACAGTTTTTTTTTTTTTTTCGGGCCGAGATGGGAAACTCATGTTCGAATGGGTCCAGGACCCAAACAGTGTTGGACTCATCCCCAAGGAGATGCCTACCAACCAAACCCACCTCAAACTCGCCGTTACCCCCGCCTCGGAATCACTACCCTAGCATACTTCGAGACGGGCGGCGGTCCGTCGCACACTCTCCGCTCACATCGTCGTCTTCTCCCTAACTTCCACTCCTACCTCTCATGCCATATCGAGTCGTTCTCTCCCCCTGACCATGCTCTCTACTACGCCACTTACCTCCATCCATTCCTCCTCCCCCCTCAACATTATCTCCACCATATTCTCCCAATACACCGCCTCCCCTAGTTTCCTCTCCAACTTCTTCAGCACTTCCTCGTTCCTCCAGCATCTGAACACATGCCCCACATCATCCTCCACTCCACATCTCTCGCACACTCCAGTCTCTCTTTTCCCAATCTTGTGGAGGTACCCTACTCTCGACCCATGTCCAGTGAACACCTGTGTCAAGAAGTAGTTCACCTCCCCGAATTTCCGATCCATCCAATCTCTCCTATTCCTAATCGCTCCTTTTAGCGCGCCCTCACACTCCTCCCACCTTCTCTCCATTTCCTCCTCCATCCATTCTTGTACTTCCTCTCTGGTCGCACCCCTCCAGCGTTTATTCCTGGCTCTAGACATCACGTCCAATGGGTAGGTCCTTGCCAGCACCGCTGCTGCCAGTCCACCCACTGTCCTGTACCCCTGCACTACCCTTAGCAATATACCTCTCTGCACCCGCAGGAGTGGTCTAACCCTCGCATTCACTCCCGCTCTTTCACCCCACACCTCCGCACCGTACAGCAAACTGCTCTACCGTCCTACCAATGATCCTCCTCTTCCACTCTCCCGGCCCCTTCACATTACTCATCAATCTCCCCAGCCATGCTGCCCTCACTTTCCCCTTCTCTGCCGCCTTCAACATGTGTGTTCGGAAGGATAACTGACTATCCAACCACACCCCTAGGTATTTCACACACTCCTCCATGCGAATTCTCCTTCCCTTCACCATCACCCCCACTTCCCTTGTCTTGCTCCGTCCCTTCACTAGCAACCCCACCGTCTTATTTTCCGCCACTTCTAGTCCGCACCGCTCTATCTTCTCCACAATCTTCCTACACATTCTCTCCGCCTTTCTTTCTATCTCCGCCTTTCTTTCTATCTCCGCCTCTCCTTTTGCCGTACATACCAGACACACATCGTCCGCATACACCGTAATCTCACATCCCTCTTCACATACTATCCCACAAACCTCATCAAACACACACTTCCATAGCGTCGGTCCAAGAACCGAGCCCTGGGGCACTCCAGCCTCCTTATCATACTTCCTCCCTCTAGTGTCTACTATCACACGTCCCGTCAGGTAGTCTTCCACTAGGTTAACCAAACCCTCCCCCACTCTTAGCCTCAGCAACGCGCTCAACACTGCCCGTTTGCTGACACTGTTGAACGCGTTTCCGACGTCGAAGAACACGAGTAGGGCCAATTTCTTGTTCCTCCAGCTGGTTTTCCCTAAAACCTCCATTCCTACCAACTTCCTCTTCAATCCTCCTTCTCCCAATCTTCCTCTAGCACCTCGCTCCTATTTCCACCCATCCTCTTCACCGCTATCTCATATGCCTTTCCCCATGGATTGTTTTCCAGGTCCCCCAGTAACTCTTCCCACTTCCCTCTTTTTTCCCTCTCCACCCTTCGCTCCAGTTCCTTCTTCTTCTCTTTGTATCCCCCTTTTCCCCCTATCCTACCTCTTGCCCTCAGCATCCGTCTTCGTTCTTTCTTACACTCCCTCCACAGCTCCTCTATTTCCTCATTCCACCAGTAATTAGCCCTTCGCTCACGCCTATTGCCCGTTTTTCCCTCTCTTTTACAGCCCTGTATCACATCGTACAATTTATCTACATCATGTCCAAGTCCCCTTTCTATCTCCTCTCTTACTTTCTTCCTCATACTCTCTGCCTCGGCCTTCGTCCACCTCCATCCCCACTCTCCCGATATATCCCTTCTCCCCTTCCTTATATCCGTCTCCACATACCTATGTAAGCTCAAGCTTTCCTCATCCTCCAGCACCTTCCAACTACTCACTTTTCCCCCCAGCCATTCATCACATGCTGTTATATCAATGAATGACGAACCCCCGTTACCCCTCACGAAGGTGGGCAGTAGTCCGTCATTCAGCACCGCCAGCCCGTTGGATGTCAACACTTCCTCCAGGATCTCCCCTCTCCTATCCGTTTTCTTCCCCCCCCCCCCATGCAGTATTTTTAGCATTGAAGTCCCCTGTCACCATTCTCCTAATTATCCTCCTTTTCCCTTTTGACACCCTCAGATCGTCCTCCAATCCTGTGATGCTCCTCTCATATTCTTCCAGGCTGACATTTGGGCTTATATACACACTGTACACCACCATGTCTCCCATTCGCAATACCACCCATCCGTTTCCTTTCCTCACTTCATCCGCCCTCAGTCCATCTCCCACCACTCTTATTCCTGCCTCTCCTGTATCATCCATAATCCATCCTTGTTTTCCCACATATCTAGCATTCACCTCAGATCCACACACCACATCCACTTCCCTCCTAAAAATCACTTGATCCAATATATCATGCGCTATCCTGCATTTCCCTAAATTTATCTGCAGCACCCTCCATCCATCCCCTACATTCCTTCTTCCCGCGCCCTGCCCTCCCCTTCCTCCCATTGGTCCAGACTCGTCACCTCTGAGGGGTCCAGAGGGTCCCTCCAATTTTTTCTTTCCTGTTTTCCATCGTCTTCACCTACTCCCTTCTTTCCCCCACTACATTCTATCTCCCCTGGCCTGTGTCCCCTTTCCCCACGTACCCTACAAAGGAAGGCCTGCCGACAGTCTCTCGCCATGTGATGCTCGCTCTTACATAGCCAGCACTTACTCCTCTCCTTGACTACCTTCACCTTACACCCTGCTACTTTATGGCCTTTTATTCCACATCCAAAGCATTTGTCATCCTCTCTACCCTCTACAATACTTACCCTGTTCTACCCCAATCGAATCTCCTTCTTTTTCAATAAGGCTACCGCTTTTTCCCATTCCGCCCTCACCACCGCCATTTTCATCCCGTTCCTCTCCATTACCACTTTAATCACCGTCGTCCCTTTCCCAATCAAATTCTCTATTTTCCCCCTCACCTGTTCATCTTCCATCCACGGTTCTATCCCTACCATTTTATGGTTTTTGTTCCCCTCCCCGCTTCCACCACCCTAGCTCCTGTCACCCTTTCCACTTCCCCCAGAATTCCCCTTCAACCCCCTTCTTTGCCTCTATAACCACCTCCTTATTTTTTGAGACTCTGAGTCTATCCACCCACTCCCCTTTCATCTCCCTCAACCCCTTCTTAATCCTCTCGATCCCCTCCTGATCGACTACCCCGATATCCTACAGGATTATCGCCCCATTCCTACCCTCCTTTTCCTTTTCCCCATCTGTATAGATTGTTACCTCCGCCACCTCTCCGTCACCTCTCACCCACGCCACCATCTTCTTCAGCACCTCCACCTCTACCTGCTCAAGCCTGTGGAGTCCAATGCTGTCCCCACTCCCCACTTACCAAACAGTCGACTCATCAGCTCAAACACCTTTTTCTCATCCCTACAATCTCCCTCCATCCGACAGATCAACTCCTCCGTCTTCACACTTACCCCATTCCTTTTCGAAGTGCGTACCTCCTTGACCCACTCCATTTCCTTTCCTTTTCCTCCTAGCATCGGGTACCTATCCCTAAACATCTTCTGTATTCCCTTCTCCATTCCACTGTCTTCCTCGGTCACCCATACCACCTTAACCTTTTCATTCCCTAATATTGGATTTCCCACCTTCACCTCTATTCCCTCCCCCTTTTTACCATCCCAGTCCCTATCTCTAACCTGCTTCCATCCTTCCCAGTCTCTTTGCCCCACCTCCCATCGTGTTTGCATTATCTCCTTTCTATCGTCCTCCCTCCTCAACCTCTTCAATTCCTTGACCCGCCCCTCTGCCGCTGTCTTCTCTTCCTCCAGCCTTTCCACCTTCTCCTCCAGTCGCCTTACCATATCCTTCAATCTCTTTACACTCTCCCTCTCTTCTTCCTTCACATTCTCCACTTCCTTCTTTCCTTTCTCATTCAGTTTCCTCTTCTGTTCCTTGTCCTCCAGAGGCGATACCTCCTTTCTCTTTACTCCAGTATCACTCCACCCTCTCGTATCCCCCGCCTTATCAGGCGTTCGTTTAACTTTATTCGATTTACAAAAAATTCCTTGCCTTCCTTCGTCCATCACCTCCTGTTCAATTTCTATTTCTCTTTTCTCCATATTCCATCCCACGAGTAGCTAGGGAATTGAATGTCCACCACCACAGAGCCCCGCTTGTGGTGGTAAGGCTGGTTACTCCGGGAGGTCACCAGGTATCCCGGAGGCACCGTTTCTGACTGACTTTCGCGCAGCCATTCATCCATTGCCACGGTAGCTAACAACGTAGATTACGGATTGTTTTATCGGGGTTTACTCCTCTAGGCTTTTTCTCACGGTTGCCTCCGGACGCAGTGGCTTCCGCTGCCTACAATACACCACAACATAGCTGCCTTCCCTATGTTGCTGGTTTTTTATCGAGGTTTACTCCTCTAGATTCCTGGGAATCTAACCTATTAGTCGCCTTTTACGACAGGTGGGCTATTCCCTGGGGGTATTCTTCTGAGGGGTCCCGCCCCCAGACGGGAATCTGTAGTAACAGTTGCAACAAATAACAGCACTATTGAACCTCTAGTGAACGCAAAAAGGTACAACAGAAAGGAAAAGAAAATTGATGCAGTTCCTCAGCCCAAGGTTATAGCAGATTACAATCAACATATGGGAGGTGTTGATTTGCACGACAATGGAATATGTAACTACCGGATCAATGTAAAAGAAAAGAAGTGGTGGTGGTCGCTGTTTGTAAATCTGATCGACAGTGTTATTGTCAATTCATGGAAAATATATAATTTGGCAAACAAATCAAAAATTTCACAGTTAGAATTCAAATCAAATATAAGTCACTCTTATGAAAATTGAGAAATCAGCTATGGCCATTGAAGAGAATAGTTCCGCCCCGAGTAACAATATTTCTTCAAAACCAAATTATGGACGACCATCTAGAAGTGCATTACCCTTAGAAGTAGAGGAAGAAAATAAAACCAGAGGAAGATGTAGACAATGCAAAAACAATACTATATATATGTGTGCTAAGTGTCAGGTGCATCTTCATACAAATCGTTTCGAATTATTCCATACTAGGTGTTAATTTTCATTTCACTGAAATCCCAATGTTGCGTATACGCAACATTTTTTATTGAAAAAACTAAAATTGGGAACTTTTTTTTTACTTGAAAAATTATTAATTTAACATGTATTTAGTTATAAAATACTGTAAAAACCATAAATTAATTTTATTTCCTTACCTTGGGAACTAAAGGGTTAATGCAGGTGAATGTTTCAGTTTGGTATTTTATTGTTTAAATTTATTTCGAGGTCATGTTTTTGTTATTATTAAATAATTAATACAAAGTGCACTTTTCCATTACAGCAGTAATTAATAACAGGTACCTAATTGTTTTCAGCTATGTGTTCCAAAGAATCAACGACCCAGTGTGTTACTGATTTGTCAGCGCCTGCGGTGAGCAACATTGTCGAAGGTAAACATTTCTAGCTTTGTTTACCTTTTCATTATGATGAATTTCAATTATAGGTTCATTTTGCGCTTCCCCAGCTGAGGAAGATTGTTCTATCCCAATGATTACCAATGACTCGATGAACGAAATGGAGAATCGCGTACAGAACAGCGAGGAACATTATTACCTTTCTTCACATTAATTTGAGGAATATGAAGTTGAAAGGAGTGGTTTAGATTTTTCTTCCGGCAGTAGTGATAATTATATCCCTAATGATAAGTCAAATACAGAATCATCTTCTGATAGTAGTACGCCCCTATCGAAAAGAAAGTGCCGTTGGAAAAAAGCTGATCCTACACAATGGAAAAAATATATAAATAAGAAAAACAGAATGTCGGGTTTGCCATACAAATCCAGAAGAAAAGTCAAGGCAGCAAAGAAACCTAAATTCACTAATTGCAACTCTTGTAAATTTAAATGCTCACTTAATTTCAATGATGAATTGAGAAACCAGTTATGTTCCGAATTTTGGAAAGTAGATTTCGATCGTCAAAAGGATTTCATTCTCTCTTATGTTTCAAGCAAAGAACCTGCTTGTAGGAGAATTCGAACTGGAACAGGTGCACGTAAAACTAGAAGCAGGTACTATTATTTTCAGAAGGACGGCACAAGAGTAAGAGTTTGCAAAACTTTTTTTTTAAATACTTTGTGTATAAGCCATGGACCAGTAGATACGGCATTTTCTGGGTCGAATGAGAAAGGAATATTTGCCAGTAGCGATAAACGCGGTAAAAAAGCTCCTGCCAACAAAACAAAAAAAAACCAGAAATCATTGATTCAATCACTGCTCACATAAAAAGTTTTCCAACTATGGCTTCTCATTATTACCGAGCATCAACTAAAAGAGAGTATCTAGACTGTAATTTATCTATCGCAAAAATGTATGCTTTGTATGCTGAGGATTGTAGAAGAGCAGATAAGGAATATTCATCACAAATAACTTACCGCCGAATATTTTGTAACAACTTCAATTTGTCCTCTTTTAAGCCTAAGAAGGACCAGTGCTTGATATGTACGAACTACTTGAAAGAAAAGTCAGCTGATTTGGAAGAAAATTACCAAGCTCATATTCAAAGAAGAGACGAAGCAAATGCAGCAAAAAAATCAGATAAGGAGCGTGAAATGACTGATAATAGTTTCGTAAGCGTCACATTTGATTTACAAAGCGTTCTACAGATATCGTCTTTTGACGTCTCACTAATGTATTATAGCAGAAAACTATCTGCATACAACCTCACAATCTATGAAGCAGCTTCGCAGGAAGCCCATTGCTATACGTGGACCGAAATCAATATCCAAAGGGGCAGTTCAGAAATAGGCACATGTCTGGTTGAATGGATAAAGAATTTGCCACAAAATATCACGGAAATAAGTTTATTTTCAGATACGTGTAGCGGACAAAACAGGAATCAACTTATAGCTGTTCTATTTGTGTTTCTGGTACAAAACAGCAATTTGAATATTATAGAGCATAATTTTTTAAAATCTGGCCATTCTTACATGGAAGCAGATTCTATGCATAGTGCTATAGATAGAGAATGCCAAAAGAAATGTACCCGTATACACTATGCATGATTGGTTGAACATTTTTCGAATGGCACGCTCCAATAGAGGTCGTAATAAAAGGAGTGCTCCATACAACGTACATAAAACTCTCTAAAACAGATCTATAGACGAAAACGGAAATCGTGTTAATTGGTTGAGAATCAAAAGTATGCGATATGAAAGATGTAAGCCTAATTACGTGCTATTCAAGTATAATTATAGTGATCCAGAGTTCCTCATGCTAAATGTAGCTGGACGGAGTGGTCGAACTGCGTACAATATGTTGCCAAAAGAAATACCAAAATTGTATACCAAAGAAATTCCCATTTCCAACCTGAAAAAACAAGATCTCTTGAAGTTGTGCAGAACGGGAGCAATTCCTCCGGAATTTCATGCCTGGTATCAGTCCATACAAATAGATAGCACAAAAAAAGGTGTCTCTCCAGAGCCATCATTATGGTCAGATTCGGATTCTGCTTAGTTTTATTTAGTCTTTTGATTTTTTCTTTAAATAAAGTTACTCTTTCATTGACCATGTTTGCTTTGATTCCTAATTTGCACATGAAAACATAACCAAGTCAATTTTATTTTTGAAACCAGGAGAGCTGCATACAAATTGAGATAGTTATTATTAATCTATAACTCCATACTCTTAATGTGAATAAAAAGAAATGCAATTTTTTTTTGATTCCAGCGGAAACATAAGACATAAATAGTAGGTAACTTAAGCATCATTTTCCCGCCAACTTTTGTTTTTGACTTGGTCAATTTTGGCAGTAAGCCCACGATATACATAACCACGAAATCAGCTACGGCAAACCTTTTATTCTTCTAAAAGTAGAAACAAACACAATTTCACCATCTCAACACTATCAGAGATCTAATATCAAAAAATTAGACCTAGACGACCTCTTCCAAATCAATGAAATATCAAGAAAACTGAAGCCCATTCAAGAAGTTGTTTACACTCAAAACCAAATACCGATAATTGAAGGGCTCGGATGTAAAAAATGGTATCTGACATTATGGTTGAAACAATGGTATGTGGGACCAGTAAACGGTTATCTGTTCTAATTTTTCACAATATCTTAATAGATGGCGCCACATTTGCGTGGTTGATTTGTGTGAAGTAACATTTCTTTCATGTAAACAGTGGTAAGTGTCAAAGATGGCGGATAGTTCACGTGCGGCTTGTAGTTTTGGTGCACAAAAGCATAGTGAAAATATGTCTGAAAATAGCGAAAGTGACTTGTACGACTCTGACCAAGATCCAGAGTATAATCCTACAGATGAAAAACGTAAATTTAAGGTGAGTTAACGAAAAATATTGATATTTTTAAGGTTAAGTGTAGTATGTAAATAATGATATGTGATGTAAGATTTACATGAAAAATTTTAAATTTTGATTGAAATTGAAAATGGATACATACTTCATTAGTGTTTGATATAAATAAATTTTCACCTAGTAACAGCCGAATCCATCATCTAATAGACATTCTTTTTTACAGAACTTGAATCTGCAATTCCTCAACTCACCTCCAGTGTCAAGCAGTAACGACGATACTGAAAGTACAGACAATGACAATGAAAATGATGCAATTGAAGCTGAAGAAGTCAACAATCAAGAGGGAAATTTAACACCTAAGGCGCATAAAGGAAGAAAACGTAAGATGGGCAAAAGTGAACAACTTAAAGAAAAAGAGAATAGAAACAGTGGGAAGAAATACAAAACCTATAGGGGCAAGGGACAAGAAAAACAAGAGAAAATTATGGGAGCGGATTTTGGCTGCAAAAAAATGTTCTACTCTTTTATCTGAGGATGAAAGGCGATGTATCTTCAAAAACTTCTGGGAAATGGGAAACTATAATCTTCAAAATTCCTACGTATTTGGCTGCTTAGAAGTGAAAAATAAAGGACGTAGTACAAAGCCAAGAAACTGTGAGTCAAGAAGAAGTCACACTGTTTACTATTATGTGAAATCAAACAGTTCAAAAGTACAAGTATGTAAGAAAGCCTTTTTGAATATACATGGATTACAGAAAAACAGAGCAAGAGTGGAAAATATTATCAGGACAATAAAAAATGGATCACTTACTCCAAAATTAGATAAAAGAGGAGCTCATTTAAATCACAAGAAGAAGTACAGTGATGACCAGATAGAATTTGTTAGAAATTTTATTGAAAGGCTACCCAAATATAAGAGTCACTATTCACGAAATGACAATCCCAATGTTTTCTTCATGACTATGGAATACACTGTAGAGAAATGTTACGGGGTGTACAAGGAAGAGTGCCTGAATGAAGGAAAAAGTTATGTGTCCTCAGATAAATTTAGGCGTATTTTTACTGAAGAATACAATATTAAGGTCAAACCGCCAAAAATAGATACCTGTAGTGTTTGTGATGAACTTAATGTTTCCTTGAAAGATGCTGAACCTATTAAAGAAAAAATACGAAGAATTACATCATAAAAAAGCAAAAGCTGGTCAGGACGCAATAAAAATGGCAAAAATAGAAGCCACTGAAAATAACGGTACTTATGCTGTCACATTCGATCTTTAGCAGGCATTGCCAACGCCGAAACTTTTTACTGGACCAACATTTTACAAGAAAAAGTTGTTTTGTTACAATCTTAGCATTCATAGCTTGCATCCTTCCCAAGGTTATTTCTACATGTGGGATGAATCAACCGCTGGTAGAGGAGCTGATGAGATTGGAAGTTGTTTGTTGAAGCATTTTTCACAACACAATATAAAAGGTACAAAGCTAATTGCCATATCAGATAATTGCGGAGGCCAAAATAAAAATTGGTCTCTAATGTCCGTATGGCTTCGCTTATTAGCCCAAGGGATATTTCAAGAAATTTTACATGTATTTCCTCAAGTTGGCTATGCAATGCTTCCTTCAGACCGAGATTTTGCCTGTCAGAGCGCACTGTCAATATATCTACACCCCCGAAGAATGGGAAACAGTTTTAAGATCCGCACAAAAGAAGACACCGTTTATTGTGCACTGAATGACTCAAAATGGTTTTTTGAAAATATCTGAGGTTTTTTTCAGCAGCCAAAGGCATCGGAATCAACATGCATAAGAAATGCTGTAAGAACGAAATTTTCATCAACACAACTTGATAAAATTGAGATGTCCAATACATACTACGGTTCGTTTACCTCCGTTTTAAAAAAAGGGGGAGACCGACAAATTTAAGAGCTTTTTGTTCAAGCTCTTGAAAATAAATACAATTCGAAGCTACCACTAGATCAAGGAAAGCTGGAGCATGTTTTGTCTTGTCTCTGTTGGATTCCTTCTGTCTGGATTCCTTCTGTCATCATCCATTTTATACGAACCTGCAATCAAAATAGCCCACCATATTCAGTCACAAGTTAGTTTAAGTTTAATATATATGTTTTAAGATGATATGTTTTTGAGAATAAATATTTTTTGTAAGTAAATAATGTTATCAGCATACTTTTTTCAAAATAAACTGAGTTGTTTCGAAACAAAAAAAGTCTATATTTACAGCCTTCATATCAGATGCTTAAGATATATTGCTAGTTACCAAATCCATTTAGAATACATTTCAAAAACTTGGAACTATTGAGAGATGACTTTCTAAACTTTTGAAAAGCTATATATCAGAATTTCAAAAATGTTAGTTACCATTTTTTACGCCCGAGGCCTTCAATTGGAAGTATTCTAGAAGTAATATGTACTATCATAATTTCAAACGCCATAATCAAATTAAGACCCCAAATTTCAACATGTAGAAGAAAGAAAGCCGAAGAAAATTTAAAAAGGACCCAATCGAAAATTCAATCCTTACTTTTCGATACTTAGGAGGGAGGAGTTACATGCAATGCTTCTGCACACATTAGCACCCCCACACACCCACACGGATATATCATGACGTCCTAAGAAACTGGTTATCTTATCAAGACAACGTAATTATTTTTATATTATAAAATTCTCATTCTTTATTTAATTCTCTTGAAGTAAAGCTGTAATAAATATAATAAATTTCTTTTTAAAAAGATAGTTTTTGAATCGAAATACAGCAAGCGCCAAACGAGCTGGCGAGACTCTCCCAACTAAATTACTATTGGATGACGATAAGCCCTTTGCCGGTCAGTGTCGTACCTATAATTAGTTTTAATTAGGGTAGCAAATGGAACATGATTTCTTTGTAATTTCTTTTCATATTTTTCTGTTTGAACATCTGTGAATATTTCACTTTCCCAATATTTCCGCTCTATATCTACTACATGTCGGCAACGCTTTTGCCATTCCTCGGAAGTGATTTGATCAAACTCGTGCTCCGCCAGTTTCCTCACATCTTCCAACTTGAAAGTTACATTTTTTCGGGACACATTGTTTTTGACAGTAGCCCAAATGAGTTCAATGGGATTCAAATCTGGATGGTAGGGTGGAAGTCGTAAAACGTTATGTCCGTGTTCAAGCATAACCTCATCAAATTTGTATCTAATATGATGCATTTTATTTCTCTTGATCAATTCGTATAATTCGGGTTTGAGCATGTCAGGGGTGAACAAAATGTTTTTTTTCGTGCAGCCACTTCACCATGTCAGCCATCCTAGAATTTGTGTTGGGGGCTGGATTAATTTGAATATTATGGTATGGAGCATTATCGGTCACGACTATCGAATTCACAGGTAACCACAATTTTCAGAATTCATTTCTGAATGATAATCCCCTGATTTTGTGCCTGATTCAAATATAAGCCGACAATTAGGTATGAAGCCCATGTCACCTCCTGCATGGACAATAATGAGTCTTGGCCCCTTCGAAATATTTTTTAAAAACCCTTTGGTTGATTCATCCATCCAGTTCTTAAAAGATGTATGTCCACTATGAAGATATGTTTAATCAAGAAACACAATTGGTCGCTGTTGGCTACGAAAAGAATTGATTTTTTTGTAAATACTAGATCCTCAATGCTCTGATGTCCATTTTCTCTATTAAAATGTTTCTATTATTTTCAGTCCTTCTCCATTTGAAACCTATTTTCTTTAAAATTCTACGAAGAGATGTTCCGGAAGCCACAATCCCCAAAACGTCATTAATTTTGTGTTGCAACTTTTTTACCGTAATACGACACCCTTCCGTCTTGTGAAAGTCGTAAATAATCCGTCTAATATTGGAATACTCATACTCGGGAATATCAGTTATTGGTGCCCTTCTAGGCCGCTTCTTTCTTGGGGTGGAAAATTTTACTTGCACGTTTTTCGCAGAAATTAATTGCTCCCCTTCTTTAACCACTCTTTCAATGATTCTTATCGAAATACCTAATACAATATAAAGATTTGTGTTGAAATAGTTATTTTAGAAATCTATTTAATGTTACCTGTAGCGAGAGATGTTTTATTTTTCACATTTGATAACGTATCCGACTCACATTTGACACTTTGAAAATAATTGAACACTTTAAAAATTATTTCACGTGTCTGACTCTTGATAACTGGTTTTTTGTTAGGCGATGACATTTTTTCAGAAACAACACAAAAATTATTCAGATAATGCCAAACGCCAACAGAATTGGAGAACAATTAATGATACGCCTCTCTACAGATCATTTATATGTCTTGCAAGTGGGAGGTAACATTGAAAATGAGTTTGTGCGCATGGGGGCGGGCTCGCCATCACGTTTGGCGCTTGCAGTACATAATTGGTGCATCTGATGGAGTCCATTGATACGAGTGGGAATAATCATACTTCCGAGTATTTATTACAGCTACTTAAAAATTCAATTAGGGGAGGGTGGGGCAAGTGAGTCATAGGGGGCAAGTGCGTCTTTTTGAATAATTCGTACTAGTGGCAACACCAGCGAAAACAATCAAGACAGTTTAGTTCCGTACCGGCAGCCGCATCGTGTCTGTGAAAAATTCGCCGAAAAATATTAAAAAGAAAGTAAATATAATTTTTTTTGTTTTCATCATATTGCAATGTAATATTTACGATGTGTTGCATAGGGATTTTGCACAATTTAAACGCATTATCCAGATATTCTATGATAAACAGCATATAACCTAACATTTTAGCAATACCGCGTGATACCTAGACTGTTGCCAAATTTACTTGTATTCTTTTGAATTATATTTAAAGATTTTGAGGTCAGGCTGGGGCAAGTGAGTCTTAGCTATGACTCACTTGTGCAAACAGTATCTACGATAATTAACTATAAATTTTTGGTTTTAATTATGGGGGGTAGAAGGAAGGAGCACCATCTTGTATGGGGGAAATGTTGAAAAAGTGTCCACCTGTAAACAGCAAATTATAATTCGAAGATTCACCGAAATGGCGCTCGTGTAGCTAATGGAAATAATGTGAATTTAGGGTTATAAATCGAGTGAAGTGTGCTGGGTAGAAAAATTTAGTATTTTTCGTGACTTGTTTAGTTGAGAAATATGAAGTATTTAAAATCTGAACTATTTACGTAGTCAATTACTCTAATAATTCATGGCGCTGTTTTTAAAATCTTTCCACTTGCTACTATGACGCCACCCTAATTTGCTTCTTTTCGATGGACACTTTTTAATAGATTCAGATGGTGCTCCTTCCTTCTACCCTCCATAGTTTTAATCTTACACAATACGTCTGTATTTATCATGAAAATATCGTGCCAGCAGCTATGGTGTTCTAAGTAAACTCACCGAGAGTATTTTTTTGCAGTTGAGTATGGTTCGCAACTTTGTCCGTAAGACCCGAAGAGGATCGTACTCGGAGGATGCCATACAGCGTGCTTTAGATTCTATTCAGAAGAAAGAAATGTCCATCAAGAAAGCTAGTGTGGTTTTCAAAGTTCCAAGAACTAGCTTACATTCACGGCTGAAGCGTCAAGTGCTCAACCCAATAACAAACTTAGGTAGGTTCAAGCCCGTCTATACTGAAGCAATGGAAAATGATTTACGCTTTAAGCTTTTTTATGGTCTCTCAACAAGCGACCTCCGACGAATTGCATTTCAATTTGCTGAAATTAACCAGTTGAATCATCCTTTCAATAAAGAACGGAAAGTAGCCGTAAAAGACTGGATAATATCATTTTTAAAACGCCATAGTAACCTATCTATAAGAAGACCTGAAGCAACCAGCATGGCAAGAGTGACAGGATTTTCAAAATACAGAGTAGCAGAGTTTTTTTCAATTTTAAAAGATGTTACGGTTTTTTCGATAATCTAAACCTGTAGCATAAAAGAAACGACAATAATATAGGTTTTTAGTAATCAACAAATATTCTTACCTTTTTATCAAGTTAGAATAGCTTAATACTTCAACAAGTTATAGTTTTCGCTGTGTAAGTAATTAGTTCCTTCATTCAATATCAGAGCCATCAATTTGTGTATCACCATACTGTTTACATTATGCTAATATTTACAGTTAGTAGAATATTTGTAGTAATTTTGTTATACACTTCAAAGGAATAAGTTGGGTTGGAGGTATTATTGAACATCAACCAAATGTTAACATAGTTTCATATGCGATTTAAACAGCTGATTTGTTTTCTATCAATATCATTCTCTGATTCTCATTTTTCGAACTATTGTAGTACTGCCGTTCGGTACGGAAGGTTTCCTATATATAGGTGTACCGTGGTTGAATACCAGTGTGCAGAGAGGGACATTTTATTTTCTAAATATCTTCGTTAAATTTGAGAAATATGTAATATATAGTTTAAGGTTGAGTGAACAATAGAGTTGTCTAAAGCTAAATAAGGAAATTTTATACTCTATGTATAAATTGAGTAATTCGGTCCGAGATCACGGAACATATTTGCTCGGTGTGACGCGATGAAAAGTGACCTTCGAACGGAAGGGTTTTGAACTGTCAAATTCTGGCTTGACGATTTTTGGTGTGTTAGCGTGCATGCTAGGAAGTGCCCCGTAAGAAATATAATGGAAATTCCACGTCCATCCTACAGGGAGATATGATTTTGGGAGGGTAGTTTGGTTTGAGGGGATTTTGGAGTGTTGCGGAAGCTGGTGGATATATTATTTCCTCTCCAAACCACATGCAATGCCACATGCAACGCCATTTTTTTAGGGTAGGTCACTTTCTCTCGTTGATACTTTTGGATATATCTGGCCTTGATTGGGTCGTGTTGAGATATATTCCAACTAATGATTTGTGCAGTATGCACGGGAGTGACACGATATTATTGTTTGTAGATCATTTAACGGCTTATAATCACCTAATTGAAACACACAAGGAGAGGCCCACAGTACACCCCCACATAGTAAAGAAACTTGAATATACCAGATAGGAGGAAATAATCCGCGGCCGGTCAAGGGATGGCACTAGTATCGCTTTACAGATTACAGCAACCTGTAGAATCAGTAAGAAATAACTTCAGACCAGACCATGCTTCAGACTATGGTTGAACAAAGGTGATAGGTGATCGATTGTTTACTAAAACTAAAAAGTTTAAATCTGTACCATCACTATCAAATTTAAAATGGACTATACGTGGATTTTTATATCTAAAAAATAGGTTATCAAAGAATTCCAACAATTTTTTATTGTTGAGAGTGTTTCAACAAGATGCGTTAGAAAACTTCTTTGGAATAATTAGGAGCTATAATGCACGAGATACTTCTCCAAATGTTTCAAATGCGATATCAACATTTAAAGCTCTACTAGTAAATAATTTTATATCTTCACATTCACCAGGGGCTAACTGTAAGGAAGATTTCAGTGAGGGAGCTTTAAATAATCTTCGATTCTTTTTAACTGGAGAAGTATTACCAGGTTGTCATCCCCTTACCCCGGATATTAAAATAAATGTACCCGCGGTCTTCTCTAATTATAAACGCACTCGTGTAGGAAGCTGTACAGTTACTTACGTTGCGGGATATGTTGCTAAAAAAGTTACATGCAATCAGTGTCAAGCAAATATATTATTCAGACATAGTTCCCGAGACTTGGATTTTATTGAAGCCAGGACATATACTGCTTCACATTTGACAAAACCTGGAACTTTCTTCACATATTTAGTGTCTGAGTGTTTGTCAAGGTTATTCTATTTAATACCAAGAGTGTGTCATTTACATTTGATTTTATCAAGTTTAGTAGAAGAACTTATGAAACATACTAATTTTGCTCCAATTTATTGCTCCCAACATTCAGATTTAGGTTTGCGAATGTGTAAATTTATAGTTAAGATTAGTTTATATTTTTGGTGTAAGGGGGTAAATTTAATTGCCAAAGGGAAGGTTGGAAAATTCACAAGGTATTTAAAAAGCAAACCTGACAAGCACTTCATAGATCCAATAAAATTAATGGCAAACAATAAATTTGTTGCAAGACAAAAACGATTACTGGTAAAAAAAAATGCTTGATGATTGTTACTGTTTTATTTGTAATCCATTCGGTGTATTTTCATCCTACGCTTCTATCATTGCTATGTACACGGTATCTTCAAATGCTGATGCACTAACCTTTCTCTTGTCCGGTAACATTTGAAGTTCCCTTCTTTTTGAATTTCTTGCATTCAGAGCGGCTAAAAATATGGGACTGGAGAATGCATCAATTACTCCTTCAAATTTTTCTTGTACTTTTTTAATGTAACGTTCCACATAGTTTTAATCACATTTTCTTTATAATTTTCTCCATTACCTTTCCACACGTTGAAAGTCCTATCTTTTAAAACAGGTGCTCTCATTTCATTGGAAATTGATTCATTTAGTACATTGTTTTCACTGTATTATGAGGCTCAGTATTCTGATTGGTTGAAAATTTCACGAAAAAAATAATCAAGTGTTATTTGGTATATTAAATTTGTGTTTTACTATCAAATATTTTTAAACTATGTAATGAATGATATTAATAAAAGATACTCTTATCATAATTTGTGTTTTGATTGATTCCAAATTTTTTCCCATTTGGAGGCTTAGCAACCTTTTCATTACTAATGATTTTCTCAATTTTCCATGCAATACTGTTCGATATTTTGTAAAAATAGTTTATTTTTGACATTTGTTGAAAATTGTCAATTTTTACATGTTTACTGTGTAAATATGTTTATAACGTTCTAACGATAAGCGAAACATGTAAATACTGACAATTTTTGACGAATTTAAAAATAAACAATTAACCACAGGTGCAATTAACCAGTACTTTATTTAAATTTGCCGCCATTTGATCTATTTAAATTCAGCGCCAATTCTTCTCATTGTTATCAGTGGCCTGTGATATTACTTAAACGTTTATCCATATTTTTCATTTAGTACGCGGCCGGTCGCAGGCGTCGCTAAAAACTGTCTCCCACTCTCTAACATGCGAGTTGCATTACTATGTGGGGGTTTATTGTGGAGAGGCCTGTCCTAGCCAAACAGGTCAGACATAATTTTATTAGTAATCAGTGTAACTAGCAAGTTCGGTATAATTTTGCGAAGAAGGTTACACCATCTTATTTTTGGGTCAAACATACTGGTATATACATTTTAGTAAGGGGGTTGGTTAGGTTTATACTTTCATATGGGGATAGTATGATAATACTGTCCAACAGATAGTTATTAAATACATCTTTGTTAGGGGATTATTTGTTTGATTTATTAAATATATTTCTAACTGGGGGTAAACTATGGTTAAGAATCAGATCTGTGGTATTTTCTCGGGTACGGTTTACCTGGCGCCTTGGGTTTTATAGCTTATATTATTTTATTCGTTACCAGCATACGAACCTCCCTTCTTCGACTAGAGTCTAGCGGGTAAAATACCTTATGGCATAGATCGGCCATTCGATCAGCTGGTAACTTGTTAATAGATGGTAATTTTTTCTTTGTAGCCATAAGTTCGATCTATTCTCATTGATAGGTCGCTAACGTAATTGAGGTTGAGTGCGACGTGGCACGAAATTTGATTTTGAGATATTTTTACGTCACAAAGAGGTTTTGAAAAAGTACGAATTTCTCCTGAATCGTATTTTTAATTGCGATGAGACAGGTATTACATGCGTCCAAAAACCGGGAAAAATATTAGCCGAGAAAGGAAGAAAGCAAGTAGGAAGGTTAACTTCATTGGAAAGAGGAAAAAACACAACTCTACTAGCATGCGTCAGTGCCACAGGCACATTTATACCACCATTTATGGTATTTCCTCGTGTGAGAATGAATTCAGCTCTGATAAGTAATGCGTTTCCTGGAACAGTAGGATTTCCTGCTCCATCAGGATGGATGGACGCTGACTTGTTCCTTAAATTTTTGAAACATTTCACAGACTGTAGAAAAACAACTAAAGAGTCTCCTAGTCCGACTTTGAGGCGGCCGAGAACATTCTTCAGAAACCTACCATAGAAGAAAATTCTTCTTCCGAAAACTCGTCAAATCAACCTAATCCGGAGTTACCTGTAGAGAAAAAACCTGATCTAAAGTTTCCTGAAGAGGAAATCGATAGCGAACCTAAGATATTACCACCTTCTTTAGAGCCTACAGAACAACCGTCATGCAGTGCTGCTTCTGTTCTCAATTCAGGTAAGTTCAATCTCAAAACCCTTCCAAAATACGTACCTAAAAGTATCTCTTGAATATTTTAGAGCTTGTTCAGCCGTCGCCGTCGTGCAGTTACGTCCCAATTTCGAAATTCAGTCCAATCCCAAAACCATCTCAGGAGAAAAAAAATTACAGAAAGGTGTCCAGAAACATCGAAGGATCCAAAATAATTACCAGTTCCCCTTACAAGGACCAACTAAAAGAGAAGTTAAAAGAGAAATTGAACACATCTTAGGTTAAATTGATCAAAAAGAATCTTGGTAAACCAGAGCCGAGTTCAGGTGTTGAAAAATTCATAAGAAATGAAAATTCGAAAAGAAACATGCAAAGTGCACCAGCAGTGCCAGCAATGATATCAGAAGAAGAGAAAGCGTGTTTTGTCACGAAACGTATGGTGACACTTATCACGGCGAATGGATCAGTTGCATAAAATGTAATTCCTGGATGCACGAGGAGTGTTCAGGTAACGAACCAGGTGCCAATAGTTATGTTTGTGACAACTGCCGTTAATAAATTGCATAAGGACTCACTTGCCCCGTATTAGTTACTCAGTTACCCCATTCTCTGGGGCAAGAGAGTCATTTATTTTTTAAATTCAAAGAATCTTTTCTTATAAAGTCTTGATATTTTGTTTGGTTTTTAGTGATAAGTTGATTCTTAAAGCATTGAAGATTTTTTCCATCCAAAACGCGTTGTTTGATTTATAGAAACACCAATTTGAAGACAAATGCCCGAGACTATTTAAAAAACTTAAAGTATATCGCAATCTCTTGCGGAAACACTTGCACTATAGGCGTGGCTACAGAGATATGGCTAGAACTTTTGGAAGCATTCGAGACTGATCAAGCGAATGGAGAATTTTCGGTAAGTGATACGATTAAAGTCAAGGAGCGTATCGAAATGGCTTTGACCCCAACTCATTTTTTGGCAAATTTGCTTGATCATCGCTTTAGAGGAAATAAACTTAGTCAAAAACAAATAGAAACTGGCATGGAATATGTAGAAACGTAACATCCAGAAGCATTGCCAATTATTATTAATTACCAGGCAAAGTGTGCACCCTTTAAGCCTTATATGTTTTTTAAACATCTAATTGAGAATGTAAAAGTAAAACCATTGGCATGGTGGCGTTCTATGAAAAATATAAATACGGCAGCATTGGAACTTGCTCAACAGCTTCATACAGCTATTGCATCGTCAGCTAACATAGAAAGATTCTTCTCATCATACGGTTTAGTCCATTCAAAACTATGTTATCGGCTAGGCAATGTCATAGCGGCTGAGTTGGTTTCAATTTTTAAAGAGCTTAATTCCATCGGTGATGACGAGACTGGTGACTGATCAGATCAGATTGATGACGATGAGACTTAAAGAGTGTGAGAAATTTGTTAACGCTTGTATGCAAAATGTTTCAAGTTTTCCAGTTTTTGTTATGTTCCAAATTTCTATTATTAATAAATGAATAAATAATATGTATGTTAAAGTTAAAAAGTTTGTATAATGTATTTGACTATTTGAGAATTTTTCTTATTTTTAAATGTTTTAAGTTTTCCAATTTTTGTTATGTTCCTATAAATAAATAATATGTGTGTTAAGAAGTTTGTATAATGTATTTGACTATTTGAGAAATTTTCCTATTTTCATTCATTATATTAATAAAGAAAATGAAAAAAAAACGATTGTTTAATTTAAGTGTTTTAAACCTAGGCAAATTTTTAAAACAGTTGATTGCAATAAAATGTTAAAACGAAACAACCCTGGTTATAGAAACTTGATAGGTGCTCTTTTTATATTAGTTCGGGAACGCGACCAGATATGTTATACTGTTAATTATTTAAGTAGATTTCAAAATTGTTTTGATTCTACACAGTTTAAGCACATATTATATTATAAAGAGAACAGATACGAATCCCGGCAAAACATCAAACGATTTTCAACTCCGTCTTCAATGACCTCGGACCTTTAACTCGGTATGGCCGCGATGTTGTCAGTTTAAAATATTTTCAGAATTTCTTACCAAATTGCAATGTTGACTCGGGGACAATAACAATTTCCAGTGCCGGATCTAGTTTTCTGAAAAATTTCACATTTTCAATAAAAATAAAATAAATATTCACCAATTCGACATCTAATGTCACTGGAATGGATATTTTATGTATAAACCTATTTATTCATGTTTTTTATTAAGTATTTCGATTCTTCTTTACGAGCTGATTTCAATGAACTTGTGGTTTAAAGTAACCGAATAGGATTTTATTAACATATCAAAGTCGCATTTTTTTAAAGTTTGATCAGCTGTAAGCAACACATGTTAAAATAGACTAAAATGGCTTAAATGTTGTACAAAATCCATAGATTTCTCCATAGGAAGTTTAAGCGAAATGTATTTATTGTTAAATATAACCCCGAACCCGTTCTTAAGATCTAGTTTCAAAAAAGTTTGTTAAGCAAGGTGTGCATATTATTTACTATGTCGTTAAAAATGGTGAGTTGCGAATTGTTTTTCCTATTTGTTGATGGTTTTATCTTAAATAATAATGTTATTGTTGAATTCAGCAAGTAATCTTTTTTTTTGTTTAGTGTATATTTTATTGATTGAAAGCAAAATATACAATGGTTGTCAAATAAAAAATTTCAAATCCTAAAGTTGTACCTCGGAAAGGGCTAAGCATTCTGCTGAAGTTCCATAAATACCATTTCTCGACATCAAATTATAGTATTCATCTTTGTTGAGGGAATTATTAGGTGGGGGTATAAACTATTTAATGTAGTTCCAGTTTTCATAAATATATTCTACAGCACCTTTTCTTAGATCCAGATGATGAGACTCATTATTGAATAAAAATTGGCTGACGCATCTGAATTAACAGTTTTCGTCGGGAGTATTTTCTATAACTTCAAAATTTTGTAATGTTTGTGTACCTCGAATTTCATTCTCAAATTTAGATAAATTCCGTTGCGGTAGGCGTTTGACCATATAACTTCTGGATGGGTCTGTCCTTAAACTTGGAGAAATTGATAGTATTTAATTTGAAAAGAAAGTGTAAAACATTGTAATAAATAAAAAAAATATTTATGAATATTTTTGATATCTGACAGCTGTTTTGACATTTATATAATCTCTTAAACATATAATTCATGGTTACAGAGATACCACCTGTTGCATGTTCACTATTCATGTTATACCCACTTTATATAAAAAAACTGCCAACAAGGGTAGTGTTATAAAAATTTCAATAAATCTTTTAAATTACGGCATGAATTAAAAAAATGACCTTATATGTACATTCTTGTGATCTGTTATAAATATTCATGACTCTTGGGAGATTACCTAATTAATAAATATATTTCCAGATAACACAAATAATTACAAAAATCAACCAAATTCCAAAGTACAAATAATTCTTAATAATAAGAAATACAAAATATCAAGCAGCAATCTTATAACAAAACTAATCTACTAAATACAAACAATAAAGTTGACATAGCTTCGTATTGTGGGAATAAATACATAAGTCAAAAATAGCTACTTTTCAGGAGGAAGTAAAAACTGATTTATTCAGAAATAAAACAACATTAAATTAACACCCTTTCATGAATTGAACATTTTAACATTTTACACCGAGTGCACAGAATTAAAACAGAATAAACAATATAATTAATGATTTTTGAGTGACTTGTTGCATTTGGAACTAGAAACAAATGTATAATATTGACTTATGTGATCTGCCACACAATAAGAAACAAAAACGCCTATTACTTTTATAAAAATTAACAAGTAAGTTATTATAGTGATAAGAACTAAAACAATAAAATCCTTAAAAATAACAAAAATCGCGCATTTCCAATTGAGAATGTGAGTTGGGGTTTTCGGAATTTTTCAATTTTGATTATTGTCAGCATCAACAGTTGAGTCGGATGAAGGTAGGCTCCTATAAAAATTATGGAAAACAGGTGGAATAAACTGCAGTAGAGCCAACAGGTCAGCCTTCTTTTATTTTTAAATTGGTAATAACGTGTTTCTAATTTTTTGGACGTTGCCACCATCAGCTAACCATTTATCGGATATTTTCTGTCGCCAAAACGACACCTCCTGGTATGGTTCATGATCATCCAAGCTGGTTTTAAATTAGATGATACCAAACCGTTTGCTATACTTTAAGGTACGCATAGGTTGCCAGTTGAAATCGTTCTGTGTAACGTCTTTTTTTTTCTTTTTACCAAAGGACCTTTCAACATATTTGAAAACTCTAAAAAGTCGTCCTGGGTCATCTCAATAACCGAACCAGCTGATACCAATCATGGGGGTGCGCTATCAAAGTACTGCTTTTTTGTTTTTTCCTTTCAATTATGGCATGATCAGCATCCACTTCCATATGTGAGAGTCCAGGCAACATGGATTTATGTTCAATTGTGCAAATTCTTGGAGACTTTTGCAAAGCTAACGTTAGCGTCGCCGCTACATACGAATTTTTGTTCTGTCCTCCGCATGTATCCGAATATAGTATTACTTTTGTAATTTCATCAGGAAGATTCTGGATATGTTTGAAAGTACATGAAGCTAGTTCGTTGGCTCCACAAGCTGCAGTAGACTCATGCCACATGTAGCAATAGGATTGGTTAGTTTTATTGTCGTGAATGGTTAAATTATAAGTCCAAAGCTGGCGTTTGTAAAACGCAATGGCATTTGACAGGTACGGTGTAGATAAGCACTGCTGTAAATCCAAAGTTAAACAATAGATAATTTCATTTTCCTTTGCTAATTGTTTATCTCTTGCTTTTTGTTTATAAGTTTCATCGGCTAAAAATAAATGGTAGTCTCGCTCATTAGTAAGTTCACACTTTGCCACATCATCTGTAGCAAGATCTATTTTCAGCTTAAACTTGTCGCATTCATGACAAGTATCCAATTTTCTTGGTTTAATCGCTAATCTTAAAGCATGAAATTCTTAACTGTAATAGCGATATAACACTCCACTTGGATATACTTGTCGGTAAAGGTGGAACATCATTTTCATTGTGAAGTGCGACGGTAGATACTTTCTATTATTTTCTCGTCTCGTGTAATGGCTTTCATGTGTCGGAAATGACAATAAATGTGTACGAACATTATCCATTGTTTCTTTGGAGAATTTGGATGGACGAGTTGCACGTCCCCTTCCGTCATCACTAATAAATCCAGATAACGAACTGCGTTTCTTGCGACAGACTAAATTAACACAATTGTCTGTTTCACCAAATGTGTTGAGAAAAAAGTTTTGCACGTTTGAATTCGTGTACCATCAATTTCTAAGAAACTGATGAACTTCGACAGAATGTAAACAAAACGTAAATAATATCGGCGCCGGCGTACAATAGGTAGTCCTACACACGTTAAGCGTAAAAGCACTCAAGTCTGACTTAGGTGATTTTTCACTGCAAACTACAAACTACATGTGAAACTACATAAGTCTGACTTAAATTATCTTACCCACCCCATATCAAATCATTTCGACTAATGTGTATATACACAATCATTTTTAACCTATTTGTAAAACAAATTGACCTTTACCCTGACGTCACTAACAATGAACAGTAGTAAACACAAACTTTATATACCTCATCCTTTTCTACTGACAGTAAAAACACATAATACAGTTAACAGAACCAAACAAGAGCCCTGGGTGGGCGTGTCCATGTCGCTGTAGTTGTATTCTTGTCATAACAATCGATATTTTGAATCGATGATCAAATATCGATACTATAAGTGTCAACTGTCAAAAGATATGTAAACAAAATCAAACTTGCTAAAAATTTAACCCTAAATATTAATAAAAAAATATGTATTGGATCAAAAATAAAACTACCATCTTTTCTAAATGTATATTTTAAAATTTCATGACTGTAGTATTGTCGTAAAAAAAGGGTCAAGTTTGTATTGGAAGCAACAAAATATGAACTGGTTATGTAGCCTATTCCTACATCTATCTGCTTACACATCAGGATCTTTTGGAGTAGAACCGTCGAATTCAGCCATTTGTTAACTTTGTGTTTAATTCAAATTAATAGTGTGACCAATTTCGTATATTTAGATTTGTCATTTTTTCCAGTGTTCATTTCTCTAAACAACGGCCGAAAGTTAAAGTGCATAACAGTGTTAATATTGGAATATACACTTCACCACTACCAATTAGCTAAGTCTTATATATTTGGTTGTTATAAACAAGACTGTATGGCAATAATTTTGTGTGATTTGTCAAATATATAAATATATTAAATGCTGTTCTACTTCAATTCATTTGCTTTATTCAAACACAACAGTTAGATATTAGAAACTATTATTTAATCAACAACATTGTTAAGTTTCACATTACAAAAGAACCAATTACTAAAATAAAAAGGTAGATATTTCATTAGCATATGTAACAAATTACATTCTAAGTTAAGTCCAAAAAAACGAAATTAATCACAAAATTGATGTGTAAAACCTAGTTATATTTTTTGTAAATTATATTACTTATTCAGTTGGGTTCACAAATAAAACAATTTATCATTTTTTCAATTTAATACAAACTTATAATCAAATATTAATACAGGGGTTCCAATTGAAAAAAATTGTAGATGACTTCATTAATTGAAAGTATTATACATTATATTTGAAAAGACATTAGATTGCAAGCAAAATTCAACATGTATTACATTAAAATTATTTATTTAGCTAATAATGAACCATGAATGTCCTATATGATATGTTCATGTAATGAATTTATGTGTTATGCACAAGATATTAAAGATGAACAAAATAAAACACTGTAATTTACAAAAATGTTATTCACTTTATTATTCATCAGTCATCACTCCCACTTTCATATTCATCACTCTTACTTTCATATTCATCACTCCCACTTTCATCTGATGAACCAGTGTTGACAGTGAAACACATATTTTCCACCACATCATCTAATAGTCCATCATTCCTCCACATTTCCTCAGCTATATGGTCCACATGGTCGCAGTGTTTGTTCCATTCCGCAGAACCAACTTCATCAAAGGCTGCTCGAACTAATTGTTCTATTTGAGCAGCACTTTGAGAAACATTTTTCATTGCCACTTTATGTTTTACGCTACTCCATATTAGCTCAATCGGATTGAGGTCGCAGTGATATGGCGGCAACAACTCATCCACATAGTATGTTTTAGAATGGTTGAAACGTTTGACAAGATCCAGAAGTTCTGCTTTAAGCATATCATTTGTTGTTGAGATGCCATTTGCTTCAAGCCATTCTCTAATAATATGCTTCCGAGTTGATTGGGTTGGTCGCTTATTAATTTGAACACTGTGGTAAGGGGCATTGTCCATAATCACAATACCATTAGGAGGTAAGTTTGGTATTAGTTGTGTTTCTAACCAGTTCATAAAATTTGTATGGTTCATGTCATCGTGATAATCTCCTGATTTGCTTTTTGACTTGAAAATTAGTAGTCCATTCTTCACAAACCCATAACGTCCACCAGCGTGTACTATTATGTACCGTTGACCAGCTCTGTTGGATGTATACACACCAGGTTCATCTTCCGATTGCCAGCATTTACTAACACCATATGATGGATGGATATAAGTTTCATCCAAATAAGTTATTGGCTTCTTGATGTGACCCAGAGCATCATTATCCCTCAACCTTCTTAAATAACGAGCCCGCCAAGCTACAATATCATTACGTTCCATCAACAATTTTCTTTTATTATGGCATTTTTTATACTGAAATCCAATATTTTTTAAATGCTTTCTTAAGGTGTCTGGACCGCCAGAGTAATCTACTTTATTTTTCATTTTATTTACCAGAATATTTATTGTTGGAACTTGTTTATCAACCGTATAGCATTCATGTACGGTTCTTTTCAAAATACCCAAGTCACAATCATCCAATTCTATTTTGTTGGTACCACCACTTTTTTGTTTTTTTGAAGGAGACCCCAGTAAAACACCTTCTTGCAACAGTGATTTCTCCTTTCTGATACGTTTTATGGAGGTAACTGATTTTCCTGTTGCTGCTGCAGCTAATTCTGTGGCTTTTTCCAAAGGGAATGACCACACACCAGCAGATTTCTGTCTATCAAAAAATTCCACAACGTTTTTAATAATATTGTGAGCTTCACTGTGGACTGTTTTCCTTGATTTTGGGTACATTTTGTTGGGGAAAATTGAACTGAAAGAAAAACAAACATTAATAGGCCTGATGAACATTAAATGACTGGTTTTTGTGTGTTGTTCTAGGTTATGTTTATTAATTATAATTATAGTACTTACCTTACTATGTTAAGTTAATTATCAAATTAATCTTAATAAAGACTGATTGTCCTGTAATTTATGAAGCAAATAATAACGTATAAAAATATAGAAGCAGATTATAAAATAACAGCTGACATCAAATATCAAATAGAATGCAATCCAGTGTTGCCGATGTAAAAATAAATATTATCCGAACTTACAATTCAAATTATCAGAATTTGTCAAAATTACCAAAAGGTCACAGTGTTGCCTAAATAAAAGTCTGCGACCCTAGTCAATATTGAAAATTCCCAAAAACAATAGCTGTTTTATATATCATCCTTTATGAAAATCTATTCGGTTAGCGAAATTGTCTAAAAATCGGATAATTATCCTCACAATGACAACACTGATACAGACACTAAAATTGATGTATATTGATGAAATCACTCGGTCATATTATTTCGATTATGTTAACAATTACTAATGTACAATCGTTAACATTGGCTCCTGATTGGCTATTTGCTGTGACCTTTGTTTTAGTTCGCATATTTTCCTGGGCTCTTGTTTGCTTCTGAGCACTGTACAATATACGTACACCTGTCTTTCAAGCAATGACATACGTTCTTTCGTAACTCTAATTATTACTTCCAAATGTTGAAAAGAGATAGCGCCAAAAACGATTAATCGGTTGTATTCATAAGAATTTATTTCGACCTCATATGACAACTGTCATTATTTTGATACATCGAGTTTTGTTCAAAGCGTTTCATCATTTGCATTTAGATAAATTCTATAAAATCGTTTTTTTCCAAAACCTCTAATTTGTTATTTTTATTTTACGGTATGTACAAAATTTCCTGTTTTGCATTTAATGAATATTTATAACTTAACCTCACTTCTTAGACGTTGAGTGAATTTTCGTGTAACGGGAACATTTTTGTTAAATTTATAAAGTCAACTAAAATAAGAATTACGTTAACAACCAAGATGTAAGGAAGATACATGCATGTAAACACTTATACCCTTCTATAAAAAGGTTTATAAAGGTAGTGGTGTTTACATCAATGAAATATAAATAATATTTATAGTTCTTTGGCTTACACACATCCATCTTTCTTAATTCTGTGAACTGAATTCTTACAGATTATGACAATTGTGTTTGCTTGTGAGCAAATTGAACAATATTTTACTTTGTTTTAGAACATGCCAGGAAAAATGCTGGAATCACAAGCACAAGAACTTGTTTCAAACTTGTGTGAGTATTTTGAAATGGAAAAACTGAATGGAGGGCCTTTTGATATTTCGAATGTTCAAGGGGTAAAATCTAACTTCTTATACATATTATAATGTTCTTAAGATAATTTCATTTTAGAGAGTAGCAGCAGCATTAAAAATATCAAGAAAAACAGTTTATGCCATCAGAAAGAAGAAGAAAAATAATCCTAATTTTTTGTTACAAAAGAAGAGTAAATTCGCAGTAAACCAAAAACTACAGACTTACCTGATGGCAGTAAAATGGCTATACGCAATACATTGTACGAGATGTACAAAGAACGTGAGTACATATGATATTATAGATATTTTGTAGAATAACATTTTAGCAAGCTAGAGAAGGAAAGTTTTAAATTAATTAACAAATGAGAAATGAAACACAAAATTAATAGACATAACATAAATATCAATTAATTTGTTAAAACCAATATTGTATAGTGTCTCTTATTACTTGAAAAAGTTTTAAGTAATTTTAATCTTCGGATGAAAATTTCTTAATTATCTGTTAAAAATTTCTCTGAATGTATAAGTATTAAATAGTAAATAATTATTATTATTTTTCAGGAAAACCTGTAACTTCTCAAACAAGTTGTGAGATAAAGTCCAAGGAAATAGTTACATGTAGTACAACATCATTAAGCACATTGTTAAAAGAAATATGGTTTAAATTTAAAAAAGATGATAACCGAAGAGCCCTTATTGAACGTAACCATATTGTTTCACACAGAGCTTGCTTCTTGAGAAAATATATGGAAAATTTAACTAGTGCTTATCCAAGAGAACTAATATTCTTAGATGAAACATGGATTTATTCCAAAGGAAGTAAAATAAGAAGTTGGCAAGATGATAATATTAAAAGTTTTCGTAAACCTGAAGGAAATGATAGAAAAAGATTTATCATTGTTCATGCAGGTTCTTCAAAAGGCTTTGTTACAGAAACAGGTTTGGTTTTCTGTTCAAAATCTTTAACTATGGATTATCATGGAAAAATGAATAGTGTATTATTTACTAAATGGATCAAGACACAGGTACTGCCTAATTTAGAGGAACCATCACTTATAATAATGGACAATGCACCATACCACAGTGAAATTTTGAACAAACAACCATCCACATCAACAAAAAAAAGCGGAAATTGCCAGTTGGCTGAAAGAAAATAAGATTAATTTTGATCCAAAAATGACAAAACCAGAGTTATTACAAGTAGCGAAGATGCATAGAAAGCAAAATGTTTATTTTATAGATGAAATAATAAGAGAACATCGACACGAAGTATTAAGGTTACCACCATACCACTGCGATTTTAATGCCATTGAGCTAATTTGGGCTAACTGTAAATCGTACTACAATAAACATATTGGTAGAGATGGATACAGTGACGAGAAAGTAGTAGGAATGTGGAATGAAGCTTTAGAGCAATGTACACCTAACATGTGGGCAAAATGTGTGAACCATACTGAAGCACTTATTAGAAAGTGGTACGATAGAGAAAAAGTTATTTGTGATATTGACGTGGAACCACTAACTATTGATGTAGGTAACAGTTCCTCTTCAGAGTCTGACGATGATTATTAAGATACTTAATATATATTTGTATGGTAAATTTCGGAATGACAATAAATGTATAAGTAGTGTACATTGAATAAAAACCTTTATTACCCATGATTAATATTTTTTATTATGCTAACCAATGGCTTTTGTTAGCCCTAAATTATGTGCTGTTTTAAATTTGAATAGATTCATTCAAAAGAAAGATTCGTATAAATTTCTACTTTCGTTAATGGTTACAGAATACTTTTTTCGTGTATATTAGTAGCAGACAAAATAATTTTCGGTAAATATTATAGGAATGTTATCTAAATTTTCGACTATTTTGAAACAGTAATAATTGACTTCAACCATCAGCAATATTTAGTTATTTATAACGAAAAAAAATACTGACAAGATAAACAGGCAGTGAACGTATTTACGCACACGACAAAGTAACAGTAGCCATTTTTTACTAATTGATTAATTTCGTGAGGTTAGTAGGTATGACGTCAGGGTAAAGGTCAATTTGTTTTACTGTATATGACTTTACACAATTATGCATTTGTAGTTAATAGAGAGTTATTGCAATGTTCGTTTTGTAGTTCCCTTAATAAACTCTCTTTTATTTTGACATATACGCATGCTCAGTGAGTCCAACTTTAAGGATATCCCCAATCTAAAATACAGGATTCCTGTACTTTAGTTAAATAAAGGCAGAGAACTTTTTAATTAAGTTCCTTTATTTTGACGGATCTGTCACCTTAAATTGGATGTTTTGTGCCATAAAAACAAAACTGTGAATGAAACTACGTGTTCTGTGTTTATCACTTGTTTGTTTGTCGTTGTCTTTATTTTTGTAGTTATAATATATGATCTGTGGTCGTTGTGTCATTTGTTATATTCTAATCAGTTACCTATGATTCTAATAACCTAAGTTATTTTTGGTCTGTACATATTAATTAAAAATGAGTGAAGAAAAAGGAAAAAGGCGTTTACGATTTACATTTGAAGATGATGTAATTTTGTTACGCGAAGTGGTTTCTAGGAACCCTTTTGCCAATGCTGAAGCCTGGGAAGAAATACAAAGGAGTGTGTTTGCTTTGACAAAAAAACAATTTATTCTAAACAGTTTAAAGCAGCACATCCAATTGTTATTGGAGTTATGGGAACTGAAAGAACAAAGTAATGAAGAGAGGTGCCTAAATATTCTTTATTGCCTATTGCAAAGTAACATTTTGAAATGTTTCAGTTCAGGCATCGAAGAGCCTTATTCAGTGAAGGATGTTCTTTTACAAGAAGTAAAGGAACTTGTAGAAGTACAGAAAAGGGAAAAATTTAAAAAACAAAAAAACAAAGTCTTAGAAAATACAAAAACAGATCTAGGAAAAACCTTTCGAAATGAAGTTGCCATAGGTTTTTTTGAAAATAGTGCATCGGTTGTGAACGATCATGATTACAATGAGAACATTATTATTGAAGACTGTATTACTGGTAAATTCTTGTTGTTGAACTTCATTCACCTGAATATACCTAATAAATTGATTTCCACTTTCTTATACAAACACATAGATTAGTTCCATTTGTCTTACCATCCTTTAGCAGTGGAACAAATAGACATTGTATATATTTCCAATTTATACATTTCCTATCATACTGTCACTTTTTTTATTGCAGTGCCATCTCAAGATCTAGAAATATCCGATAATAATCCATCAGTTATGACTGAAAGTGAGAATGAAGCTCCCAAGATGAAGCCTCTCACTTCTGCGGGTGCAGAGAGGTATATTGCTGAGGGTAGTGCAGGGGTACAGGACAGTGGGTGGACTGGCAGCAGCGGTGCTGGCAAGGAGCTACCCATTGGACGTGATGGCTAGAGCCAGGAATAAACGCTGGAGGGGTGCGACCAGAGAGAAAGTACAAGAATGGATGGAGGAGGAAATGGAGAGAAGGTGGGAGGAGTATGAGGGCGCGCTAAAAGGAGCGATTGGGAATAGGAGAGATTGGATGAATCGGAAATTCGGGGAGGTGAACTACTTCTTGACACAGGTGTTCACTGGACATGGGTCGAGAGTAGGGTACCTCCACAAGATTGGAAAAAGTGAGACTGGAGTGTGCGAGAGGTGTGGAGTGGAGGATGATGTGGGGCATGTGTTCAGATGCTGGAGGAACGAGGAAGTGCTGAAGAAGTTGGAGAGGAAACTAGGGGAGGCGGTGTATTGGGAGAATATGGTGGAGATAATGTTGAGGGGGGAGGAGGAATGGATGGAGGTAAGTGGCGTAGTAGAGAGCATGGTCAGGGGGAGAGATCGACTCGATATGGCATGAGAGGTAGGAGTGGAAGTTAGGGAGAAGAAGACGATGTGAGCGGAGAGTGCGCGAGGGACCGCCGCCCGTCTCGAAGTATGCTAGGGTAGTGATTCCGAGGCGGGGGTAACGGTGAGTTTGAGGTGGGTTTGGTTGGTAGGCATCTCCTTGGGGATGAGTCCAACACTGTTTGGGTCCTGGACCCATTCGAACATGAGTTTCCCATCTCGGCCCGAAAAAAAAAAAAAAAAAAAAAAAAAAAAAAAAAAAAAAAAAAGATTAAGCCTCTAGAGATTTTTAGAAGTGAACCAGAATCTGGTGCTGAAATTGCCGGCAAAAAAAATGCCCACAATTCCAAAAATATTTTAGGTTAGTATTTTTTCTTTTTTTAAAATGTTGTTTTAGCCTTGGACAAGATAAATATAAATAAAAGAATTGTTCTAAAAAGGAGGGTGATGGTTGGAAACTATTTGGTGAATACTGATCAGTTACTTACTGTCAATAATAAAAAACTTACATTTTTTTTCTTTTCAGGTCCAATAAGAACAAGGGCAAAAAGGACTACTTATATGAGACGAAGTGGTTTGGAGTACTTAAAAGACAAACATCAAAAAGATCTTGTAATTGAAGAAAAACGATTACATCTGGAAGAAAGGAAAATTGCACTAGCAGAAAAAAAGTTTATATTTGAGACTGAACTCTACAAAAACCAGTTCGAATCTCAACAAAAAATGACATACGATTTACTTGACATAATAAAAGATTTAAAAAGCAACATTTGTAAATCTTAAATTAGTAGATAATATATGTTCTGTTGTGATTACTTTTCTCATTATTTATTATTCAAAATTAAACGTATTGTATAGTGATGGTGCAATATAAGTGAGGAATTCATTTGGTTTTGTTTCTCAATAATTTTATGTGAATGCACATTTGTTTTGGACTATCTTGATACAAATTAGTACTTTAAACATGGAATTGAAAAGTAATAACTTGAACAAAACTTTGGGAAAGGATAAAAAAACTCATTCTTCTTAACCAATATATTCTTCCAATGTAGGAGGTATTATATTAAAATAAACACTTGACTGACTTCCATTCAAACAGGTATGACAATTTGCCAAAATCACAGCTGTTTTGTACAAGGATTCAATGTCATTTAGAAGAAGTTTTTGATTTTTTTTATAATCCACAAAAGCAAATAAAGCTGTAACTTTTTGAAAACCCCATTCCACTGCAACTCTCAGGACCTTCATGCTATTATTAAAGGCAATTTCATGATCCTGTAAAGTTGCTGGGTTTCCTGGAAAAGGGGATAGAAGCAACTGTCTAACTCCATATGCTTGATCTCCATAAATAACAAAATTTTCATTATTTGGAAATATACAATTTTGTTCTAGCTGATTATATATATTTGTTTCTCTCAATATTCCAGAGTCATGACGTCTTCCAGGAAATGCCCCTTTCAAGTTAACAATTATTGCATCTGGACATAAAATCGATTGATATTTGACACAGTGCATTCTTTTATGCCCAGAGTAATACTCTTCTTGTTCTGTGCTTGGTCGACAAATTCCTCTTACAGTGCCATCAATAAAGCCCCAGCAATTAGGTAGTGCTCCTCCCATATTGTGAATTGACTATAAACAAATAACTTCAGTGAGAACCACAAAGCAGCAGAACTATTACCTGTGCATATAGCTGATACCTATTTCTGTTGAGCCAGTGATGTGCATTTAAGTTTTCTAATAAATGGCCATAATTTTCAACTATGAAGTTAGCAGTAGTGGTTATGAACTGCGATAATGATTGTGATTTGTAATTGAAAAAGTTTTCCAGGTCAACCAGTCGATTTGGATAGCTTAATCGTTTTAAAAGCATACATAATGCCGTTAGCCCTACAAATATTATAACATCCAGTTATATAGATTAACTATATTCAAATAATGCCTACCATCTACTTTATTCCTTGTTGGTGTTAATATTTGTGCTGGTATTCTAAGAACATTTTTCAGCCTTCGAAGATCATTTTTGGAAAACCTGAAATTTGTTAAACACTGCTCATCCGTCATATTTTCCAGATCAAATACAACATGGTCATCTTGAGGAATATTTTCTACCCCAACAATATTATGGAGAATTAATTCTTCAATGTCTTCGTCATTGTGCCCAGCTAAGATTGCTACCTCTATTTGTTCATCCATAGATACTGTACATTATGAAAGTGCAAGAAGCAATTTAAAACAAAAGTATCAGCCACGAATTGAAATGGAAAATTAATAATTCACCTGATAAACTTAAAAAATAACCCCCTAACCACAAAACACAAATTCTTCAAACTTCTAGTTCCAGGTTCGTGATCTGTCACTTCACTTCACTTTCACAGGACATCATAATTTATTCAGTTTTGGTTACTTTCGATTTCACTTAAATAGCGCTCTGCAATAGTGCACTTTTGGTATCGACTTAAAGGATACTTTATTAGCGGATCTTTTATTAAAGTTGGCGTTTTTTCCCATTTGCAATAACTCTCTATTTGTCAACGAATATGACTTAATGAATAAATGTGATTTCTTGACTTATGACTTAATAAAAAAATGCGATTTCTTGACTTATGTGCTTATTCTCACTATACGCAGATAGATCCTTGAACAGTAAACTTAAAGGTGGTTTTTTAAGTAAGATACAATCAAGTTCCAGGTAACCCACAATCCCCTAATTCAATTTATCAAGTAGAATCTGATGAAAAACACAGTAGAACGCGTTTTACTAAAACATTCCTATTATAGGTTGAGTAAGATAGACAGTTTTCTATTTTTCTTTGGCTGGAACTTAAAATCTCTATTGCTAAATTTCAACAAATAGAAAATCCTTAATCTGATGAACAATTTTTTTAAATATTCGTGTGGGAAGTGTTCACAAGGATGTGTAAATCCTATAGCTTTTGATAGCATATATAGATTACTTCCAACTGAAGGGTCCGGCAAATATTTCTCTATGTTTGTGAAAAAAAGGTATTCTAAATTATAGATATATTCACAAAATGATTCCTCGGGTGTTTTGAGCTTTCCAATTACTAAGTTGTTGTCATATGCTTTATAATAAATGAACATATTGATGAAGTCCAAAACTTGCGTATTTGTAGAAAATTGTTGACATAGATCACAAGAATGAATTTTTAGGCACTTATCAATAAGATATCCAACCACATATTTAAATGCGTTTTGTTCCGGCAATGGATTTCGATGATAATCACAATTAGTGACTCTGAAATTTACGGCAAATTGGTTAACGACAATAGGAGTTTTAATCATAGTGGTATTTGTGTTGGTTTGTGCCAAACAACATAATACATTTTCAAACTGATCTTCACAATTCATGAAAGATGAATTGAAGAAGGTGATAAAAAATAATTTTTTAAATGCCCGTGAAAACTGAATGGGGGTAGGGTTGGTAGCATTTCCACTTTGTTATCTAATACTACCAAGAAAGTTTTCAAGACAATCTTGGACAGTTACCATTTTTAGATACATTAGTAATTAGGAATAAGAATAGGTTAGAATTTGATATTTATAGAAAAGATACTGCTACTCACAGGTATATCCCAGCTGATTCTTTTCATTGTAATCAACATAAAATGGCTAGTCTTCATTTTTTGGTATATAGATTAACTTATTTTCCTCTTAATAAGGAAAGATATAATAATGAAAAGAATTTAATTGGGGATATAGCTGTTATTAACGGGTATGATAGGAAAATAGTAGATAAGTTAATTAATCGCCATAGGTTTAAGAAATCTCTCCATGATACCACTTTTTTCAAAAATGAAAATAGTAAAATAGAAAAATTTATTTCAGTCCCTTTTAACCCTTGTTATACACAAGGTTTAAAAAACATTTTTAATAAAGCAGGATTAAATTTAGTTTATAAATCAAACAATACTTTAAAACAACTGTTAGGTAACCCAAAGGATAAAATAATGGAATTGGAAAAGAGTGGTATTTATGAAATTAGTTGTAATGATTGTGATATGAAATATGTTGGGCAGACTAAGAGGTCTGTAAAAGTTCGTTATAAAGAGCATGTAGCTCATTTAAAATATGGGCGTACGGAGAAATCCAGTGTTGCTGAACATGTTTTAGATTATAATCATTCAATAAGTTTAGATAGTGTAAAATTGTAAAAAAATGTATCTAACAATAGAATGTTGGATGCATTTGAAAGTATAGAAATAGTAAAATGTAATAATAGTTTGAATAAAGACAAAGGACCTATACCTTATAGTCCGTTGTATAGTTTATTAAGAAAAAAACAATTGTAAAAATTATTTTTTTTTCGCGCCAGAATGGTTTGTTCCCGCGGATTAACTAGTTTGGCGCGATAAAAGATTAGTATATATGGATGACGAAGCACCCTAGTGTTAGTTTACCTTCAGTCTCTGAAGAAGATAACTTGGTTATCGAAACGCGCGTAAGATAGTGTTAAGTGTTAGTGTTGGTGTAGTGGTAGTGTAAACAGTGTTCAGTGTCAAGACAATCTTGATTTAATTTTTTTTTATTTTAAATATGCCCATATTTCTAATAAGGAATTAATTGTAATTTTCCACCCTTTAATAAATTTGCAATGGTTTGTAATATTCCTCCCTGCAATGCTCATAACACTCATGTTATTTAATATTTTAATTGAATCTTTTAAAAAATCAATTTGGTATGTTTCCCCAGAAAATGTTCTGTTATATTGTTTGACATTGGTCAATGAAGAAGAATTAAAGATATCAAATAATTTGTCGGCATGTGAAATTAGTGTGACTGTGTCTGAAGCTTCTGGAGGTAAACATTTTAACGTTACATACGTTTCTAAGCTAGCTGCAACGGTAGCGCTCAATACTTGAGTTGCAAATTTTACTCGCATTTTTTCAAAATTTGTTGGTTTTATATGCGATTCGGTAAGTTTTGGAGCTAAACGATTTCGAAGCATTTTATCTTTTTCATAAAATTGGGCAATATACTTCCAGGATGTTTTTTTATTGTCCCAGCTTATTTCATTGTTCAGCATATTGTTCCTTATTGCCTTAATAAGATGTGGAGGATCGAAATAATAAAATAATTTTTTCCACCCAAAGTAAAACTTGGTTTTTGTGGAGTAACACCCAAATGTTCTGAAAGTTCTACAAAATTTGAACCCATATCAGAAATTAAAACAATTACATCAAGACCAATATTTCCTAATTCTATTGAAAATGTTTCTAACATCGCTTTTATTTGCAGCACAGATGCAGTTGTCGAAGTAAATGCATATCCTAATGGTTGCTTCCAATTATTTTTTAGTCCTCTAGCCATAATAACAAAAGCATTACTTGCTATATCACTGGTTCTATTTGTACCATCATCCTCAAACCCAATAACACAATCACGACCAAAGTTATAAAATAAATTACTTTTCAACGATATTTCGTCTATTGTTAAAGCACAAATACGATCTTCAGCACCCATATGGTCAATTTATAATTTTAGTAAATCAAATAATTGTTTATTGAAACCAGCAGTAAAATGTACGTTTTCCGTGAATTTTTGTAAACTTCTTACAGATGGCAGTGAAAAAGATTTTTGTAAATGTCTGTATGCCTTTGGCCCAAGAAAGTATAAAGAAAGAGCAAATTTTTTTAAATTCGTTTGAAAACCGTTGACCTTTTGCAGTTCTGATTATATTCCGTATTTGTGCTTTAACAAAGTCTCTTAATTCAGGTGGTAGAAACTTAACACACAAAACATTAAAATCTTCTACATTTAATTGTTTAGGTGCTGCGTTCAGTGCGTCGATCTCTTTCATCAACTTCTTATTTTCTGCCTTAAGTTGTTCAATTTTCCTTGTCATGGCAATTTTTCGAGGGCTGCTTAAAGACAAACTTTGGGGAGTTTGGGTTTCAATGGGTGATGATTTTGGAAGTGGTGTTGAAACTGGTAGCGTTGCTGGGTGCACTGGAAAGATGAAAAACTTATATATAGATGTTATTGCAAACAAAAGAAATAACTAAATTAACTAAATGACTCTTTAGTTTGAATTTATCGTTCTGTCACAAATAAAATAGATGAAATGTCGAACTATGTGCTAACGTGAAAGTCCATAAATGTTTAGTTTCGGTGAAATCTAAAGCTGCTTACACTAAAGTGTATGGAGACTTTCAAGAGTGGAGAAGAGATTATTTGTTAGTTCATGTCTTGCTTTAATTTAAAATTTTTATAGTGACGTTCCATATTTCTCTTGGGACAATATGAGCTCATATTGTACCAAGGGAAATATTTGTGTGTTATGACAGATCGTAACCAAGGCAGTATTATTCAATATTGTTTCAATCAGAAAAAAATCAAATAATAATATGAGTCAGAAATAGAAAAATTAGTAATTAACTGTCAAATTAAAACATTACCTGTAATATCTTCAAGAATATTAATTTTCTTTGAAGTGCATGGCAACTCATCTTCAATGAATTAATACAGTTTCCTGTAAAATTGTCGTATTTAGTAAAGCGTTTTAACAACAGATGTCGAAGAATAAAAATATATTATTCTACGCTTCACAACTAGTTTTGAAAAATATTTTTCAAAAACAGTGACCATTCAACGAAGAAGAAACAACTACTTCCCGGGCTACATGCCCCGACAGATATTGAATTACACTTCTGAGTCAAACGGGGTTGATAAATCTACAAGATTTAAACCAACCATTCTGGTTTGCAACTAGAAGGGATAACACAACTTGTAGACCGGTTTCGGCGTATTGCGCCTCATCAGTACAAGGTATATGTTATCGTCCGAGAGTTAATCTCGGACTGAAATGTGACTATAATCAACAACGGTACATATTGTCCAGTTACGGAAATATTTTTGTTGCGAAAATAGCGACATCTCACCTCTAAGTCACAAACCAAAATTCGAACGAGACAACAAATCACGTGGATTTGTTTCAAATCCACGTGAAGTAGTTGTTTCTTCTTCGTTGAATGGTCACTGTTTTTGAAAAATATTTTTTAAAACTAGTTGTGAAGCGTAGAATAATATATTTTTATTCTTCGACATCTGTTGTTAAAACGCTTTACTAAATACGACAATTTTACAGGAAACTGTATTAATTCATTTTTGTTTCAAATCCACGTGATTTGTTGTCTCGTTCGAATTTTGGTTTGTGACTTAGAGGTGAGATGTCGCTATTTTCGCAACAAAAATATTTCCGTAACTGGACAATATGTACCGTTGTTGATTATAGTCACATTTCAGTCCGAGATTAACTCTCGGACGATAACATATACCTTGTACTGATGAGGCGCAATACGCCGAAACCGGTCTACAAGTTGTGTTATCCCTTCTAGTTGCAAACCAGAATGGTTGGTTTAAATCTTGTAGATTTATCAACCCCGTTTGACTTAGAAGTGTAATTCAATATCTGTCGGGGAATGTAGCCCGGGAAGTAGTTGTTTCTTCTTCGTTGAATGGTCACTGTTTTTGAAAAATATTTTTCAAAACTAGTTGTGAAGCGTAGAATAATATATTTTTATTCTTCGACATCTCAACTCATCTTCACTTTTTCTTTTTGTTGGTGAACGGATAGCTGAAGAAAAATATCGGAATATGTAACATTCAAAAGTATTTAATATAAAAATCCCACACAACTCAAAACTTACCGGACTCATGCTTGTTTTGGAAATCGTTAGGGGCAGCTAATCCTAGTAATGCTAACCTCTGTGAATTCACGAACATTTCATTTGCAAAGTGGTCACTACAAATACGACGTGTTTTATTCAGATATCCACCGTCAACACCGACTAAATCCGTTCTGCCACAAGGTTTGTTACAGGTCAAAAGTTATATACAAACACTTACTCAGTATGCCAAATTTTACCAACAAATTATAGTAAAAATAAATAAATATTAGGACTTACTCTTCATATTTGTGTTTATTTTGTATTTTAATAATACTACTTTTACTTAGCATTCGTAATTGACCTACATTTCCTCTTTTAAATTTTACATATCCTACATCTTCAGAAGTTCATCTTCCAGACTTTCATATCCACTTCAATTCCCTGAAAATATAGGTACAAATAGAAAATGATTCTTAAGTAATGGTTGCGAGCAATATCAGTTTCAGAATATAAGGTATTTAGTTGTAAAAATAAAATATATATCTCAAAGGTTCCAATGTTTACAGTTGTATTATCTAGGTTAAATTGACATCTGTTAGACTAAAGAGATTAAATCAAATTAATTGATTGATAATCAGATGTGACTGATAATCAATCACTGATTAACAAAGTGGAAGTTGTACAAATTCATGACATTCTTTATCCTTTTCCATCTTTGTAAATTCACATCAGCAGATCTTCTGAACTCTTAGACGCTACTGGTAAAGGAAAAGAGCTAACCATTCAAGAAAGGTTGTGAACAAGGGAAGAGAGAGATCGTCTCATTTTGCTTTTTGGATGCTAGCGAAGAGCACATAACGTTAATTTAACGGATTTTTTGTAATTTACAAAAAATTTTAAAAGGAAAAGTTTCCAAGGTTTCCTAGAACTGGAAACTCAACCAGTGGGTTGGATTGATCCTTTAAAATAAATTGTAATTACCGCAACTTGTCTTGTTCTACTTAAAGGCCACCCACCATCAACGGTAAGTTTGTCGACCACTCACTTCGATGAGATTATATTCTGAATACTGGCTCAATATCATTTACTTACGTTTATTTCTATGTCAGGCCTTCATTTGCATTTTCATTTGCAACTTCATTTCCATCTTAACCTTCAATTTATGAATTTTCATCTTCAACTGCAATTTCATCTTCCAATTTCACTTCCATCTTTCTATTTCAACTTTACTCTACGGACTTGAATTCTATTGGGGGATTCGACTGGTTCTCACCACGTTCTCACCTCGTTGACGACCCCTAGATCATCGTAGGGCAGCTGTTGCCCCGAACACCACGTGCGAGGACTACACTTATGGTAATCAACCCCTACAAGTCCTAACCTTTGGCAAGTGGTTATTCCAGGTAACTTAGCTTTAAGTAATTCCTAGGACTTCTCTCCGACACTTTCATATTCTACCAAGAATAAATTTACCAGGATTTTAATTGTACATTTATACCTTTTTTTTGTAATATTTGCCTTCAGTAATCTGTGTATATGCGAGATATTAATTTGTGAAACCTGGGTATGGATACTTAGATTAATTTCTATAATTTCATGTATATTTTAATTATTATATTCATCTAACCTTCTCTAAAATTTGCACGTGACCATCATTTTAGACATACGTCACCGTTCAACTGTGATAGTTGAAGTTAAATTATATCGGTGGTTTTCACCATAGAGAAACCACGTTTTTCAGTAACTACATTTCAGAGCCCCTTTTTGTGAGTACCTACCTATACATACTTGTAATTGTTGAAATGTACCAACATATTAAAATTATAATGTGTAGCGCCCTCTATATATTATTAAATGTAATGTAGTGTAGTAGATAGTAGTTTCCTGCATAGTGCAGCTTATTTTCTTTGTATCCTTTTTTCTTTTTCTAATTGAATAAATTTAGTAGTTGTTGAGAAGCCGAAGTGCGCAATGCGTTTATTTTTAACTCGTAAAATTCAACAGGTTATGGGCCCAGAACCCACGTTTTAACCGGAAAGTTGTATATTTTGTATGTTCATATGTCGGCTAACAATTATGTGGCAAGCGTGCCAAAGTTAATTGGACGCGGAAATTACGATGAATGGGCTTTTGCAGCAGAAAACTTCCTCATTATAGACAATCTACAAGAATGCCTGGATGGAAGCGAAACCGATGAAAGAAAGGTAGCAAAAGCAAGAGCAAAATTGATTCTAACCATAGATACTTCTCTTTACGTGCATATTAAAGAGACAGCAACAGCACAAGACTTATGGTTAAAATTAAAATCCCTATTTGATGATTCTGGTTTCGCAAGACGCATTGGTTTGCTTCGAAATCTCATTTCCATGAGACTTGAAAATTGCGATTCAATGACATCATATGTGAATCAACTAGTAGAAACAGCTCAAAAGTTTAGAGGGACAGGTTTTCAGATTAACGAAGAATGGATAGGCTCGTTATTATTAGCAGGACTGCCAGAAAAATTTGCTCCAATGATTATGGCTATTGAGCATTCAGGTATGACAATAACGACGGACGCCATTAAAACTAAACTTTTAGACATGGACAGCGAAGTAGATACGGCAGGTAGCGCTTTTTGCCAACAAACTTCAAGTGTCAAAGTCAAAGAATGGTAACACTGGAAATAGAAATTTTAATGTCAAGACTGATATACAATGTTATGGTTGTAAACAATATGGTCACTACAAAAACAAATGTCCAAACAAGGACACGAATAGATCAACGTTTGCATTAAGTGCCATATTTTTAAGTGTACATTTTTCTAAAAATGATTGGTACATCGATTCAGGAGCTAGTGCTTATTTAACGGTTTTTGATGTTGAAGATCCAATTCAGGCAGAAATGACAGAAGTACTGGTAGCTAATAATAGTAAAGTGCCTGTAAAATGCAAGGGAGATGTAACTATTCAAGCACAGGTAGGCAAACAAACACATGATTTAGTAATAAAAAATGCCCTATATGTTCCTGAGCTGACTACAAATCTGTTGTCTGTGAGCCAGCTAATAAGAAATGGAAATAAAGTAGTTTTTGAAGCTGATGGATGTAAGATACTAAGCAAGCATGGTAATCTGGTAGCAACAGCAAATTTAATAGACAATGTATATAGACTAAATACACAAAACTTAACGGAAAGATGTCACTTAGCAACTGCAAATATATGGCATAGGAGATTGGCCCACATAAATTATGCTGATTTAAATAAAATGAATAATGGAATAGTAAATGGACTAAAATGTCAAGGAAAAATTGTGAAAGAAAGCTGTATTACTTGTTGTGAAGGTAAGCAATCCAGATTACCGTTTAAACATACAGGAACCAGAGCAAAAGATTTATTAGAAATAATACATGGTGATGTTTGTGGACCTATGGAAGTCAAGTCCATTGGAGGCTCCAGATATTTTTTAATCCTAGAGGACGACTTCAGTAGAATGTGCTTTATTTATTTTCTAAAAACAAAAGATGAGGCATTAGAAAAGTTCAAAGATTTTAAATGCATGGTAGAAACTCAAAAGAATAAAAAAATAAAAATGTTCAGGTCAGATAATGGAGGGGAGTTTTGTAGTACACAATTTGAAATTTTTTTAAAAAACAGTGGAATCATCCACCAAACTACGAACCCTTATACACCTGAACAAAACGGGCTTAGTGAAAGAATGAATAGAACTGTAGTAGAAAAAGCCAGATGTCTTTTATTCGATGGACAGTTAGAAAAAAGATTTTGGGCTGAAGCATCAAATACTGCAGTTTACATCAGAAATAGATGCATTGCTGTAGGTCTAAATGATAAAACACCTTATGAAATATGGAATAATGGTATTAAGCCAGACTTAAGTAATTTAAGATTATACGGATCCACAGTTATGGTTCATGTACCTAAAAGTAAAAGAAAAAAATTTGATAAAAAATCAGAAAAGATGATACTAGTGGGCTATGGTGAACAAACTAAAGGTTATAGAGTTTATAATCCTAAGACAGACTCTATAATCATCAGCAGAGAAATTGTAATATTTGAAGACACAAAGCACCATACATTGCCAAGATTAGACCAGGAAACTGATAGCCTTAGTATTGCAGAAAAAATAGTTACAGACGGGGAAGGAGAGTCTGATGAAAGTCTAAACTCGGATCTGGAAGATGTAACACTTTCAGTGGGGGAAGAAACTTCAAATGTTGCTGACTCGGATCCTGATTATGAAGAAACGTCAAATGTTGCTGACTCGGATCCTGCTTATATCCTAGAAGAAACTCCAGAAGTGAACTCTGAAAACCTTAGACGATCAGAAAGACAACACAAGCCGCCCAAGAGTTTACAAAACTATGTAACATATATGTGTAGATCAAATGTTGAAGATGTGAAAATTGACTTATGCGACAATCCTGTAAGTGTAAATGATGCTTTGAGGAGATCAGATGGTAATAAATGGAGGGAAGCCATGGAGAAAGAACTACGATCATTTGATGAAAATGAAGCATGGGATTTAGTGGACCCACCTCAGGAAGGAGTGATAGTTGATTGTAAGTGGGTGTTTAAAAAAAAATTTGATAGTGCGGGAAATAATTGCTATCGTGCGCGTCTAGTGGCTCGAGGTTTTAAGCAACAAGAAGGTATTGATTATGATGAAACGTTCTCACCTGTCGTGAGACATAGTACTTTAAGATTGTTAATAGCTTTATCTGTAAAACTTGATCTTACGATTACACATTTAGACGTTTGTACTGCTTTCTTGAATGGTTCTCTAGAAAAACCAGTTTTTATGACTCAGCCTGAGGGATTGTCAACATCTTTAGAGAACAATTCAAAAGTTTGCAAGTTGAAAAAGACCTTGTATGGCCTTAAACAGTCATCCAGAATTTGGAATTTGAGAATAAATAATTTTTTATTAGGGTTAGACTATAAAAAATCACAATATGAACCATGCCTCTATTCAAAAAATTGTGGAAATAGTTTCATAATCATTGCTTTGTATGTTGATGATTTTTTTGTTTTTGAAAACAATGCTGATGAAATGAAAAGTCTCAAATCTGCATTAAGTTCTGAATTTAAAATAAAGGATTTAGGAGAGGCAAAGAAATGTCTAGGGATGGAAATTATAAGGGACAGATCCAAAGGGCTTATACAGTTGAGTCAGAAAGAATATGTAGATCAGATTTTAAGTAAATTCAATATGCAAAACTGTAAAACTGTAAAGACACCAATGGAAGTTAATCCTATTTTTGATGAAATTAATAATACATCAGTTAAATACCCATATCAGCAGTTAATTGGGAGCTTAATGTATTTGGTAGTGTTGACTAGACCCGACCTGTGCTTTACAGTTAGTTTTCTGAGTCAATACAATAATTGCTACAATGATAGTCATTGGGTGCATGCAAAAAGAGTTTTTAAATATTTGCAAAAAACAAAAGATTACTGTTTAACTTTTTCAAAAGATGATAAACACTTAGAAGGTTTTGTAGATGCAGACTGGGGAGGTAATGTCAAGGATCGAAAGTCCTATAGTGGTTTTGTGTTTAAATTAAGTAATGGTAGCATATCATGGGAAAGTAAAAAACAAAAGAGTGTTTCACTATCAAGTACCGAATCTGAGTATGTGTCTCTTTCAGAAGCTTGTAAGGAATCTATCTATTTACAAAACCTATACAATGAATTGACTGGATTTTTTTCAAGAATTGTTATTTATAATGACAGCCAAAGTGCTCAAAAATTGTTGTTAAACCCGGTGTTTCATAAAAGAACAAAACACATCGATGTTAGGTACCATTTTATTAGGGACACTATTTGTAATGATTTGATATCTGTTAAATATTTGTCATCAAATGATATGTGCGCTGATGTGCTTACTAAGAGTTTAAATTTTACTAAACATGATAAATTTGTAAAACAATTGGGATTATTAAAAAAAATTTTAATTTGTTGTTAAGTGGGGGTGTTGAAATGTACCAACATATTAAAATTATAATGTGTAGCGCCCTCTATATATTATTAAATGTAATGTAGTGTAGTAGATAGTAGTTTCCTGCATAGTGCAGCTTATTTTCTTTGTATCCTTTTTTCTTTTTCTAATTGAATAAATTTAGTAGTTGTTGAGAAGCCGAAGTGCGCACTGCGTTTATTTTTAACTCGTAAAATTCAACAGTAATCTGTATGGCCTACCACCTGGAAGGTCGATCGATAATATTTATAAACCACATATCTACATAACGCGATAGTTTTATTTGTCCCCCTTAAGAACCCCTTCCTTAACCCTGAGATATTCAAAGGGTGTTTGATATCTTTATTTCTTCCCTTCAATTTCCTTAACATCCCTTTATAACAAGAGTGTTATAGCTTGAATCCATAATTTGCACCTGAAACTGTTACTTGTAATTAGATCAAATTAAACTAATAGATCTTTCGTTATAACTACTTAATTTAATTAAAGGAAACCGTACATTTATACTCTAGTACTTTTACATTAGATGTATCAATCAATGACAAATTAAAATTAATACTTACATGCTCTCATCCTTTGGAAATCGAAAGAACTTTATTTTTCTTTCCGAATAAAATTTATTTGGACAGTCTCTGTATGAACAATACACGCCTCCGTGATTTTTATTCATTTTATAAGAATAATAGTCTATACCACAATATTTTTAAAGTTAATATCACCACAACACACAATCGATTAGTCAAATAACAAAATTAATATCGCTGATTGAATACCTTCGAACAACAAAGCAAACAAATATGGCGTAACGTTAACACGTGTCCTTTGAGCCAAGCCGTCACCGTTATTGTGCATGGTTGCCAAAGATATGGTTTGTGAAAAAAGTATATATATATAGTATGATTTGTATTAATTATGATCTTTTTAATTGTATAATAATCTTGATGTTAATAAAATTAATTTAAAACAAGTAATTTTCGAATATGTCTATCTGTATAAATATCACACTTAGGCCTGGTTGTCCGAATGCCTGTTGATCTCAAGATCTACTGAACCTACAGTCACTGGTTAACCTCGTTCAAGGAAATGTCTGTTGTTCTATACTAATGTTGACATGGTTCAACTGAACGAAGTTCACCATTATTATGGTAGGATTAAAAATTGGCAACAGTGCAAATCCTAAGAACTGGAATAACTTAGTAGAAGAAGCATAGAAAAATAAGAAGAAGTTTGACATTTTGGTATTGTTTTGGTTAACCCTACTTTATCTTAGATCTCCTATATTTTCGATTTCTGCTTTATTTTGAATTGTAATTGTATTCGTGAACTTTTATTTGTGGGGATGGAGAGCTCGCCAGTAGTTAGTGAAAAGTTTGCAAGATCCACGAACTTTTCTTTTAAAGAAGAAGGCATTTCGTTATCTTTAGTTAAAAAATATAAGGATACTATTGAATGCAAGAAGAGCGATACCAACACGAACAAAATCAAATTTAACGCGTGGCTACAACTTTCTAAAGAATTTAATGCCATTTGCGGTGAAAACTTTCGGGATAAAAAATAAGTTTGAAATATTAAGAAGAGAACAAAACAAAAGTTTGCTGATCAAAAAAAGTACATTACAGGAATAGGAGGTGGTCCTGAAATGAATATTCTAGTTACAAGGACTGATAATGAAATTATAGATATAATTGGTACTCAGGTAACTGGGCAAACATCCGAATTTGATGAGGAAGCCGTAGCAGGTATCTTTTTTCTGTCAAAAACTCACATTGATGTTATAAAAGACATGTTATGATTCTAGAGGTTATAGAACTATCAACACCCTCAGTGAGCTTCCTTGAGTCAAATGAAAGTGATGTTGGGAATATGGACTCAATTTTACATGAAAATGAGGAGACAGAAAATGAAATTCCATTGTTGGATGCAAAATCAGTGTATTCTACTTCTGATTGGAGTAAAGCAGCTCCTACAATGTTGAGGACTCCAAAAACCAAATGTTTGCAGGTACCAAAAAGTCTAGGTAAGATTCAATTGTATGTAAGTTTAAAATCACAGAAACTGTGAGAATGTATGGTAAATTGTTATATTAAAGTACAGTATATTAAATTATTTGAGACATATTTATTTTACATATTATGAATAAACATGCATATGAAGATATATATTATGGTTGTTGAAATAGCATCTCGGAAATTAACAGACTGGACAGAGTCTAAAGTAAAAACACTGGAAACTCAACAGAATTGTTTAATCGAACAATACAACTTGAAAATGCAACACATGAGAGAGATCCACCTGTAACAAATAATGATTTTTAGTGAAGAAGAACATAAGTTAAAAATGGAAATTTTAACTTTAGAAAAGCAAGTGATGTTTGAAAAATTAAATCAGAAACTTAAATAACTTTCATGCTGTTTCCCAATCATAACCCATAATTTTGGGGGGCAATTGTATATTGAAGAATAATGGTAGTTTTCTACATAAACTGTATAATGTGGTTAATGAGGTGAACTAACAATATTTTTCAATATAGTAGTTCCTAGAATATGGAGTAATATTTGTAAAGCACACTGTATGCTATTGTATTATAATGTGTACACTTTTAAAAATACATGTGTTTCATAATTTTAGTTTATATAAAATATATTATTTTTAAGAAACATTGTTTTAATGTGGAAAAATGCTGCAGAGTCGTAAGTAAACTGAACTAGTGTTAATTAAACTATTTTTCATTAACTATTTACAGTAAATTGTTTAAATATTGATTTACTAATGTGTAACGAGCGTGATTATTAACTCCGTTATTATCTTCATTTATTTCATTGTCAACTTGATTTACTGCTAATATAGCAGCTTCTATTTCTTCATCATTATTTGGCAGATCATCATATTGTGCAGAACTGCACAAGCAACAATCACGGCTTCTACTCTCTCACGTTTCAAACGAATTCCTAGGGCAAGTATTGGAAAACGCCTTTTCCAAATTCCAAATAATCTTTCGATTGGATTGCGTGTCCTAATCTGCGCCTCGTTAAATAAATGTTCTGCTGGTGTTTGGGGATTCAAAAGAGGAGTAATTAAATAGGGCTTAATAGCATAGCCACTATCACCAACAAGTAAGTTGCCTGCATACCTGTTATTTTCGAAATCAAATCTAATTCTAGAGTTTCTGAAAATATTTGAATCGTGCAAAGATCCAGGCCATCTGCACACTATACTTTGAATTCTACATTTTGCATCACCAACAACCTGCACATTTAATGAAAAAAAGCCCTTTCTGTTACGGTATATCTCTGCATCTTGTCCCCCCGGGTTTTGTAATTTAATATGTGTGCAATCTATGGCTCCTATACACTTGGGAAATCTGGCAATGTTATAAAATTCCTGTCGTGTTGTTTTCATTTCTTCCTCTGACCTGGGCATTTTTATATAATGTTTATTCAAACCAGCTAGACATCTCGACACTTTGTGCACAGTTCTACTGGCTGTTGATTTATCAACACCAGAGAAGTCACCCACTACTTGCAAAAATGAGCCTGTGGCAAAAAATCGCAACGTCAGAAGTACCATATTTTCAGCAGAGAAAGCGTGGCTTCTAAAAAACATAATAAGTCTTGCTGACTGTCTTCAATAATGACAAAATACTCACCTGCTACTCTGAGGATCAATATTTTCTCTGACATTCTCAATAACAACCGAGATTTATATTCATCTTCTGACCACTTTGTGTAATGATTTGGTCGTTCTCGGTAAACTTTTGGGGTTCGCCTGATATTTTCCATCACATTGATGAATTCCAAAAAGTCTTCATCATCACTAATTACATCCATAACTTCAATAACCTCCATTTTACAAATTTTATGACAAAACAAACTGAAAAATAAAATGTGACAGATGCTTAACCTCAAAACAATTCGTTGAACTCTTGTTGAACGCGCCAAACTGGACGTTCACTTGATCTGAATCATGAACGACAGTTCAACACAAAACGAGTTCTGTACAACCCAACTTCGGTTCAGACTGAACTTCAATTGAACTGGCTTCGTACAACTGGGCCTTAGAAATAGTGCTTATAAAATAATAATAATACTGGGTGTCCCAGAAGTTTCTGACCAATTTTAACTAAGTCGTGCTTCTTTCAAAAAGATTCGGTATGATTTTTTTTAAACGTAGGTATTAATTAGCAGGCAAATTTTGTAATTGTTTTTTATTTAAAACGTATGTGTCACACATCTTTATCTAATAAACAATCATCATTAAAAACTGAATAACTTCCAACAAATTATACATTTTCTGAATGAGGAAGAGTTCAGCTTTCAGATAGAATAAAAATATATAAGGTGTTCAATTAAAGAAATAGACGATATTTGCATTTAAAGAATACAATTTTTTTAAAACACCCTATATAAGATTTCACTCATTAAACATTTATACTGAAAAAACTTTATATAAAAAGAAATTGTTCATCGAAAACCGCACCTCCCTATCGTTTCTGAGTTCCGAGATTTTTGCAGTTAAAATGGGTCAGAAACCCAGTATTTGACCCATGATCGTAAATTGAAGGAAATATTACGCAGACTGACAACCCTGTTGAAATATTTCTCGAATCAGCTCGAATGGTGTCGACATACGACGATGGACTTTTAAATGGGTATGTCTACCCATCTCTCTCTCTACTGTTCTTTGTCAAGCTTTCGCATCTGCTCTCTTTATAATCTGTGGTTTTTGCGAGTACTGAAGTATTTATATTTGATACAAAATTTGAAATTAATTTATGCCAGTAACAAACAAAATGATATTCTAGATTTTTGCGTGGATGCGGATTGACAGGTGCTGTCGTAGATCGTAAATCTACAACTGATTATGTTATTAGATTATTTGGGAATCCAATATTTTGGAAATCTAAAAGGCAGGGAAGTGTCATGAAATGTTCTACTTTTGCAGAATTCGTAGCATTATCAGAAGCCGTAACCACCAAGATGTCACCACTATTTTTCATAAATAAAAATTTTGTCATGTTCCTATTTTGTGTTTTTTCCCTTTTTTAATAATATAAGAACGTAATTGATCCTTAATTTTCGGCCGATTTCATCGAACATCGCCAATCGTTAATTGAAAGTATAAATATTTTAACGATACCAAGTATTTACTTAATTACAGTTAACTGTAAATAATTGTCATATTAGTAAAGCGTGATATATAGACGATATATAGCCCGAGAAGTAGTTGTTGCTTCTTAGTGGACGGTCTGCTCTTTGGAAATTGATTTTTCTAATTTTGTAAAGCGTTTAATAGTATTGAACTATTATTTTTTGATACCAAGTATGTTAGGGCAACTTTGGCCCTACATAGAGGTTGGGCCAGTCTCGCCCCAACATATTTTTTCTTATTTTTTCACAGGAAATAATAATGCTTATGGTTTATAAAGCTGAAAATACTTAATGGCTGTTGATTTTAAGCGGTAATTTACCGTTATAATTTACAAATAAGACTTACACCTCCTGTCATTTTCAGATTACAATGACGAGAATACCCTAAAGACGACTTGGAGGCAGGGCCTACGCCAACTACGAGCCTGAAAAACTACAAGAGTGCCTCGACAAGATGAAATCGAAAGAGATGACTCATCGAGCAGCCTCAGAAACATACGGTATTCCTAGATCTACTATAAAAAATAAGCTGAAGGGTTCACACCCCAATAAAACTGGACGTCCAAAGGTATTCACAGACGAGGAAGAAAGGTCCGTTGAAGACCATTTAATAAAACTCTGTGACTATGGTTTCTCTAATTGAATTAGATTTCAGATTTGCTATGAAAGGCTATCTAGATAAAAAGGGTGTAGTTATTTCCCTGTTCAAACAAAACTTACCAGGTTATGAGTGGACAAAATATTTTTTAAAAAAAGATAAACGATTATCATCTCGAATGAGAAACAACATAAAAAAGTAAATGCAGAAATCATAGAAGAGTACATGGACAATTTGAAGGAAGTTTTACAGAACATCCCACCAACACATATCTGAAATTATGACGAAACGAATCTGTCAGATGAAGCTGGAAACCGTAAAGTAATCTGTAAAAGGAGCACAAAAGATGTTGAAAATATATGTAACTCTAGCAAGGCCTCAACTTCGCTAATGTTTTGTGGAAGTGCTAGTGGGGATATTATCCCACCCTAGGTTGTATACAATGACCGAGAATATATGGTCCACTTGGACTGAAAACGGTCCTGAGGGCACTCGCTACAATCGATCGAAAAACGGCTGGTTTGATTCAGTGTGTTTTGAAGATTGGTTCGAATCCCACTTTTTACATCATGTTAGAAAACTTACTGGGCCAATTGTCCTGATAGGAGACAACCTGTCTTCCCACGTAAGTAAGCACGTTTTGGAACTGTGTGAATCGTTAGATGTAGCATTCTTCGGGCCTACCAAAAGAGTGTGGCGTGAAATACTAAGGAAATGGAAGGAATCTACGTCGGGAAGCAAATATGCTACTATTCCTAAGGATGCATTCCCATCACTGCTGAAGGAACTCATGAATAAACTGGATGAGAACAAGGGAAGCAATTAGATTGCTGGGTTTGAAAAATGCGGTATAAAACCATTGAAAAAACAGAAGCTACTAGACAGGCTGTCCGAAAAGCAAAATGTGGATCACCACGCTATTGGAGATTCGTTTTTAGAACAACTCGAAAAGAAACGTGCCGATTATTTGCAAACTGGTGGGCCGAAAAGAAAGAAGAAGATTCAAGTTCCTGCTGGAACGAGCATAACTGTAAGCGACATAGGGCAACAACCATCATCAAGTGGTACACAAGCTGAAAAAAACCCATCTCAAAGTCAAAATAGTTCAACTCAAAACAAGAAAAAGGAAATGAAGTCAAAGAAACAAAGTAAAAAGAAGGCCTTCTCTGGCTCATCAGAGGACGAAGATGACGTTCAAGTTTTTCAGACGGACTTAGTGAAGCTTTTCAGACCTTGAAGAGGTCATTCAAGATCCTACGGTCCGCACCCTCAATCCTGCAGGCTCTGTCGACCCGTCCGAGTATGCCGTTGACAACTTTGTTGTTGTAAATTAAAATGGACAGATGTTCCCTGGGAGGGTCCTAAGTCTCTCTAGTAGTGGACATACTGTGGAGTGTATGGAGAAAAAGCTCAAGTTCTGGCGTTGGCTCGAAAAGAAGGACACTTTTTCTTACAACTGGGAAGATGTTTGTTATAAAATCAAACCACCAAAAATGTTCCATTAGAAAATATTTGAAAACATTCAAAATTACATGTTTATTACTTGTGTAAAATGTTTAGTTTTAATTATTTCTTTCCTAAACTTATTGTACAGATGTTGCTTTACTATACCATGATTATGAATGGGGTTACATTGTCCCAAAATAAAATTAGGCTTGATTCTTATGACATTTTTGAATTTGGGACAATGTTACCCCAATTGAGGGTAAGATTGACCCAAATTTTTAAAAAATTATAAAAAAATAAATAAAAACGTTCTGAGCTTTAATTTTCAGTCCATTTGTTCTCTGAAATTAGCAGAATTCGATAACACCAGAAAATTGGATGTCTCGGTATATCTGTGTAATTCAACGCAATTTATGAAAAAAAAACGCAAAAATTGGGCCAAAGTTACCCTCGTTGACGGTATGTTTTATTTAAACTATACATATGATAAACACATAATAGTGATTTATATAATAACCGAATTATTTATTACATCGAAACCAATGAATTCATCAACCCCATAACCATCGACTACTCTGCAAAAAAGCGCAGATTTGATCAAATTTAAGAGAAGGATTTTACAGTATGTCCACATTGTAAGGGATTCTACTACATTGTCACCAAGTGGGTGTTTACGCCAATCCCACATTTTTGTATTTCGCTTCAGTGGCGGCTCCTCGAAGCAGGCTCAGCATTCTCACCAATTTATCCAGCAAATAGCACCAGAAATATTTTGTTGAAAATTCTTCATTTTATTTCCTGTTTATCTAATAATTTTTAAATTTTACAATTAATTCCCCGTTTTCAGTAGTTATTTTTAAATTTGACAACAGTGCCCTGAGACTAGATACTTTACATCTCGATACCTAAACGCGTGCTGCTCAACACAGTTGCCGTTTTTTCGACCGGTCCAATTGCTTAATACCGTAAAAAATAGCTGAAATGGCAACACTCTCAGGAGGCTTGCCTCTAGCGGTCGCGGTGATACACGAACTACGTAATACGAGTTGGGACACCGATACATCGTGTTGCGTGGGTTTGTTTTGTTTTATATTTATATGATTAGCGGGAATAATTGTATAAGAGACGCCACGCGAAATTAGGTTAGAATTAGTTTGTTCGGTAAATTATTAAAATTTAAAATGAGTTCTTGTTCTAGTGATTTAGTTGCCGACTTTTTAGATAATCCATTTAGTGGATTAACATATGACAAAAAAATGTTTTTTAAAAATAAACGGCCCTTACCGGATTTGAAGGGGGTTATTGTTGTCAGGTGAGTATCAAAATCGATCATTTAATTCTGACAGGAGGTACACAATAAATTATATTGCTGGAATTGTTTACTATTTACAACTGATCATTCTTCATGTTGGGGGCGCTTGAGTTATATTGATTTGAAAAATCTATCTCGTGGTCTAGACAGACATGAAAAAACACAGGAACATATTACATCGAGTATTAAGTTTAAATTAACCGGTAAACAAAATTTAATTAATGTGGTTGATTCTGCTCGTACACGCGAAATAGAAAATCATAACCATATAGTTAAAGACAACCGCGAAGTTTTAAAAAAAATCATTGATTTCTTATTGTATTTATCATCCCAAGATTTGGCTTTTAGAGGACATGATGAAACTGAAAATTCAGTTAATAAATGTAATTTCAGAGAATTGGTAGATTTGTTTTGTAAATATGATAGTAAGCTTCGCGATTTTATGAGTAACGCGTCAGTATTTGCAGGCACCTCAAAAGCAATACAAAACGAACTTCTTGATTCAATAAATTATGTCCTCCGAAATCATATAGAGGATGAATTATTGGACGTCCCTTTTTTTTCGTGACAGGTTGACGAAACAACTGATATAACGTGTAAATCGCAATTATCAATAATTTTTAGATTTGTAAAAAATGGACTAGTGGAAAGATTTTTAGGGTTTTACGATGTTAGTTCGGGAAAATCAGCGGTCAATTTATTTAGTTTTTTAATGAAAACATTTGAACGATTTGACTTTGCGAATAAATTAATTGCTCAGATTTACCACGGCACATCTGTAATGGCGGGACATTTAAACGGTCTTCAAACAAAAATAAAATCAGTTTCGCCTCAGGTTATTTTCACCCATTGTTACGCTCACAACATGAATTTAGTCCACCAAACGAACTGAAGTTTTAAATATCATAGTAGGAAACAGAATTCCCTGTAATGCTCCAACTCGATGGAATTTTACATCACGTGCAGTGTTTATCTTCCACAAAAATGAAGACAAATTAATTTAAACATTTGATTTTATATTGAACAGATTTTTCAACAGATCAGGTTTCATTAAATGCTGCTGTTGGTTTAAAATCTTATTTAGAAAATGAAGAATTTTTGTTTTTTCTTGATACTTTTAAATTAATATTTGAACAAACAGATCTTATTTTTCAAATTTTACAGCATAAATTCACTAATATAATTTATTCAAGAGATCGTTTGAAACATCTCATTGATAAAATTTCAAGTTTTCGTAATACAGAATTTCATTTTAATATTTTATTTCAAAATTTTTCAACTGATGAGGCTCCTCCCGCGAAAAGAAGGAAAACAAATAATTTGGTAGACAAGAAACTACATTATAAACAACATTTTTATGAAATTCTACATACTATTAAAGGTCAAATTGAGTTTTTCGACTTGACAAATAAAAGCTTATTCGAATAGTTTTCAAAAGAGTTTCCCAATACACTTTTATATAACTTAGTTCTAAAATATAAATTTTTTGATAAATCAGCACTGCACAATGAATTATGCGTTGTATACTCGGATAGATATTTTAGGTCAGTACGAGTCACGCCGATATGATAAAATATAATGATAGACAATGATTTGCAACAAGTTTGACCTCAGTTTTATAAACTACCATATTTGACAGTCGCCATTCCTGTCACGTCGGCATCGGTAAAGAGATCATTTTCTACTCTCAAACGAATTAAAACTTACCTGCGAAATACAATGGACCAAAATCGTTTATACAATGTTAGTTTCATATCTATTGAAAAAGATTTTCTTGAACAAAATGATAAATTTTATGATAATATTATTGATCATTTTTCGCAAACTAAAGACCGAAGAATTCCGTTAATATATAAAAAAAGTTAATAAAATTAATAAAAAAAAACTATGAAAAATTACAAAAAATATTAAAAATTCAAAAAATTAGAAAACAAAAAACGAAGAAAGAAACTCTATACCTCCACGTTGGTTCTTGCTGGGCAACGATTAATTTTGGGCGCCAGATTTTTAACGTGGTTTGCTCCACGGCCCCTTGACTCCTAGGGTCAAGAGTTCTAGATATCCTCAGATGGAGGTTACGGAAAATTCCAGAATTCAATTCAACTAAGTAATTACAGCCCGGAAAAGCCAAATCTTGAAACGGATCGGGATATACGAGTAATCCTTGGTTCTCGGATTACTGGCTTAGAATCACAGTTTGATCATGGGACGCACACGAATAGCGCCAAAGTAATCCTCAGGTAGAATTGCAGTTATGGAAGGTCTTAATCTCTTGCCTGAATTGCGCCGGTTATAGGGATTATCGTTTTATTAGGAATTAACAAATCTTATTTAAAAGTAAACATTTCTGAAAATATTATGATAACTCCTAATTGTCTTCTAACAGGAGGAAGGGTAGCAAATTATATCAATTTTATTTTTAGTTTTACGTTTGCGTTTGAGTAAGGTGGTAAAGTTTAAAATCAATTAAGTATAAAAATGGACCAAACCAAACCAAACCAAACCAAACCAAACCAAACCAAACCAAACCAAACCAAACCAAACCAAACCAAATTCAAAATTTAGGACTGACTAGTGAATATAAAAATGGCAATATTTTGGCGCAGTTCGGACTAGGATTAAACCAAGTAAGCAGGTAAAAAAAAAATGGCGCAGTTCGGGTGAGGGATTATATCCTCAAGATAAATTTGGCGCAGTTCAGGTGCACCCTGATCATGATGCTGAAGGTATATCTTGAGAATAAAAGTATATTTTTATTATTGATAAGGTTTCATTGCAGGTTTATCTGAAGATAATAATAGGCCTAGTATCGGGATGGGATTATGTTATACAATTAATAGGCATTAGCAAAGTTGGTAACAAATTTATTTGCAGAGCAATTTGATAAAGAACAAGTCACTGTAATAATTGAACAAAGTGATGACAATATGAAATAGGTAAATTAAATATGTTTACATGCTTTAAAGTACTTTTGTTGCATTTTTGTTTTATAAATGTTCGTTTTTTATTGTGGGATTTTTAGAAGATACTGGATTGATTGGAGAAAAAGAACATGATGCCGTCCCTAGTACTTCAACTAGTACAAGTGCTACAACCAATTCAAATGCCAGTAAGTAAATCTATCAGGTTTCTTTAAGATGTAGAACAAAATCATGAGAAATTCTATCCAATTCTCAAAAAACAAAGCTACAATAGAATTATATCAAAAATTAAATTGAACATCTTATTTATTTATATCTATTTTTTAGAGGACTGGTCTAAAAGCTCTGCTGTGTTGATAAGAACTCCAGTGACCAAGAGGTTGCAAGTAAATAATCCGAGTGACACAAGAAAACGAGGTAAGAACATAATTACACAACTAAATTTTTAATCCTTTTGCTGAAATATTGAAAATGTTATCGTCCAAAATGGTACAAAGGTATGTTTTGGTCATTGCGCAGAATATGCCCTTTTCAATTCTATATAAATAAAATACATATGGTTACTGAAGAGCGGGTTCTACAATTTTACCCAAGTTTGTTTTCTAAATCATAAGGAATTAATACCTCTGTAACACCTTTATGTTCTATTTGTTGCTTATAAATTTTTCTCAACATAATTTCAATGCAATTAGAATTTTATTTATGTTTCCAAACTTATTGAAAAATGCAGGTTTTCTTTGACGGGATTATGAGCAAGACTGTGTTCTTGAACATTAGAATATGGTCTGATCTTTTATCTTCCAGAATTTTCAGATACATCTACAGTAGCCGTTGTCTTCTATTCACAACCATTGAAAATGGCTACTATAGATGTAGCTGAAACGTCAGGAAGACAAAATATCAGAGCATGGTCTTATGTTCCAGAAAACAGTCCTGCTATTTTTAATTTGATGTTACAGATAACACCTTGAGAACCAAATTATCCAATTGGGCAAAATTGAAGAAAGATTATGTCTCAGTGCAACAACAGTGTCATCTTGGCGAACATCAACAAAAACTTAAACATAATGAAGAAAAACATCAACAGGAATTAAAACATAAGAGACAAATGCATGAACAAAAAATGAAGATGATGAAGGAAGAACATGACATTAAAATTGGAAAAACAGTGCGTTGTAAACAAAGTAGCTAATGAATTAGGAAAATGGTTTATAATTTTTATTTATTTATTTATCAACGAGGTAAACCCAATACATTGTAAATTTAATGTGTACAAAGTAGTACGAAGCAAAAATTTATGTCCATAAACGTAACTAACTATACAATGACACAATGGTTTTTATACTAGTGCTTCAAAATATTGTGTAATTAAATTACATCTCACTAAGCCATTCCTGTTAAACCTAGGTATATTAGGTACAACTAAATCAATATTATTAGTTTCTTCAATTATTGCCAAAACATCCTCATCTACATCCAACTCTGGTTCATTTTTCTCACAAGCTATATTGTGGAGTACAGCACAGGCAATTATAACAGGTTCTACTCTCTCTGTCTTAAGTCGAATACCTAATGCCAAAATTAGAAATCTCTTTTTAAGAACCCCAAAGCACCTTTAAATAGGATTTCGAGTTCTTATTTGACTCTCGTTAAAAAATTTCTCTGTCTGTAATTAAGGATTTGTCAAAGGTGTCATAAGATAGGACTGAACAGGATATCCAGTATCACCCACTAAAACAGAATTTCCTAAGATCCCACCTTCAAACTGTGCCCGTAAACGAGAATTTGCAAAGATTGTTGCGTCATGGACAGAGCCTTGCCACCTACAAACAGCATTCTGAATTATCAAATTAGGCCTACACACCATTTGAACATTGAAAGAAAAGAAACCTTTTCTGTTTCTGAAAGTTTCTGCATTTTCACCTCCCGGGGACAGAATCTTTACATGGGTGCAGTCCAGTGCACCAATACATCTTGGAAACCTGCTAGTATTAAAAAACTCCTCCTGAACTTTCTGTATTTCTACTTCTGATTGGGGCATTTATATGAATTCACGACCAAGCCTTGCTATTGAAGTTATAACTTTGTATATAATTCTGCTGGAAGTTGATTTATCAACTCCTGTAACAATATACAAACTTGATAGGTTAATACAAATAACATTCTTAAAATTTACCTGCAAAATCTCCAACTGCTTGTAAAGTAGACCCAGTTGCTAAGAATCTTAAAGTCAGTGAAACTTTTTCTTCCGGAGTTACAGCGTTGACCCTAAATAGTACATTATACCAAATTTAATAACAAACAATATGTAATAAATAAATACTTAATACTTACTCGTATCTAATAAATAATATTGAGTCTCTAATTTCATCAATTATAAGAAGCACCGTTTCTTTTGATAGTCGGAATCTATCTCTGAATTCATTTTCATTCCATTTTATAAAATAATGGTTCTCTCTTTCCCTGACATTTCTAGAGGTTCTCGGAAACATTTCTAATTCATATAATTCTCGAAAATCTTCATCGTCCGTAAGCTCTTGCAGGTTTCCTCTCACTAATTCGTCCATAGTTATTACTTGTAGAATTTTATTACTTAATTTTAAATAGTGAATAATCATAAACAATAATAAAACAAATGTCAATTGTAGAATTGTCACAAACGTCTTAAAAGAAATCATAAAATAAGTAAAATTTAATTGTTCCTTGTTTTGACCATATGGTAAACCTCGGAAACCGGATGGTAAACTTTTGTGTAGTTAACCAGTTGGTGACCGTCCAAAATGTTATGTTACAACAACCTTATTGATGTAAACCAATGGTCAACGATAACCATAGTTTAACCAGGCGTGGTACAACATATCACTTTTAAGTTTGGTAACTTGAATGCCAAGTGACAGCATATAAGTCATTGTCGACAGTTTTTGGTAATTTTCCTTGTTTGTGTTTGGTCTTCGTCAATAAATTAGTTCATTTGAGAAAAATGGATTCTCAATCATTCATCGATGATGACGATTACTATCTAGAAGATGGCGATGAAAATAGTGAGGCACATTTGCTAAAAGTAAGTAAACATTTTGTTTTGTAGCCCTGGCGATAACAAGGTTTTGATTTTAGAATGTTATTGAAGAGGAAATCGTCAATATGGAGGAATTTTTAATTGGCGAGGTAATGCTACGACCTCCTTTGTGGGATTGTAGACTACCTTTGGGAGAGCGGTCCAAGGATATTCGAGACAATTGAAATTTATAAAGCATTTGGAGGTACAACATACAGTATTCAGTTATTATAATGCATTTTATTATTTCAGAAAAACAGGAGTATTCAATCCAAATCCTAATCGAGTAGTGGAGAAATTCAAGAGACACTTTTGTAAGGGTCAAGGGAGATATAGAAAGTCATGTATCTAGTGGTAGTGGAGCAGCCAAAAGAAAAAAGCGTACCTGGGAATATTACGATGTTATGTTATTTCTAAGCGATACCATAAAATATCGCCCGCATGTAGAAACTATTAGTTTATTTTTTATATTCTGTATAGTCAGTTTTCAATTTTAGTTCATCATTTTGTTTTCAGAACTGTGAGCAATTTATTTACAGCTCAGAAAATGGTTGTGCCGCAAAAAAAAACACCGAACGATACTATGTTACCCTCCACTTCAATTAGCGATACACATAGGCCAAATGACACTCCGACAAGTACCAAAGTGCATAAAGCTAGTAAAAAAATGTTGATTTGGCATTAGTGGAGGCGTTAAATTGAATGAATGCTCCTTCAGTAGTTGAATCAACCTCTACAACAACAACCAGTGATAAATCCTACTTGCATTGCCATTTCGGAGATGCTCTCAAAAATGCCTCTGAAGGAGAGAGTATTTCTTGAAATCCAATTACTCCAAAAAACTTATGAAGGAGCAAAACAGTTTCTGTAATTATATATTGTATTTTTCATTAGGTGTATTTTATGTTTTAAAATAAAAAATAAAAAACGAAAACCATTTTTTATTCATAATGTATTTAACGATACTTATTTAAAGAAATTACACAGCTAATTTCCAATTAATTCGGAGATAATATTCAAACGATTGTTTCCAAGCAATGGAAATTGGCATAGTTGTTGATTGAAGCATGTTGAAAGAATGGATCATTCTTTATTCCACTGAAACGAAACAGCACCATCAAACAAAAAATGGGCAGTTAATTCATTTCTCATAAGTTCTGCATTTTTATAATACATATTGCTTCCAAGTCTGTTAACTTGTGGTAATTCATATACAGGATCACCTCTCCAATCTCCATCCATAACATTAACATCAGGGTCTTCTCTATCAATTAGTGAATGTGGAAAGTAGTGTTTAAGATCTACCGTCACTTCTGATTTCTCATTCATTAGGAAATTATTTAAGCAAACAGTTGCTTTTACTAGATTCTGTATTAGCTACAATGCATTTTCTGTAAATCCTCCATTTAGCTGTCATTATTCCAAATTCATTTTCAATTATTCGACGTCCTCTGCACAACCTAAAAATGAAGTTCATAAATTAATTGAAAATAAAATAAGAAATTTGGCAAGCATAACGAAGGATGATTATATGAGGAGAGTAGGAACTGTGAATACTTGACTTCACTAATATTGTTTGCGTTTTGTGTTAGTAATGGCAAAGTGAGAGGTACTTGGAAGTCTACGTTACCTCTCCCCTCCCTTAACCATGTTTCTCCTTACTGTTTGTACAGCCACATCTTGTGTAGGTATCCTCTCATTGGACTGTGAGAAGACTCTGTGTATAATTTACTAAAAATAACATCAACAGTTCTTTTGAAGTTTGATAAAATATACACACCTATAGTTAAAAATTCTTTTGCTTTCGGCTGAGAAACGACCTGAATATGGTCTCATTATTAGAGGGGTCAATGAAAATTCTTCATCTGCGACAATATAATAATTGAGTGGGTCATCTGTGTATTCAATAGGTGAAGATGGCGGAAAATTAATATTATTGTCCAAAATTAATCGATCCATTTCACTGTTTTTGAATATACCCCCATCACTGTGACGTCCTTCTACTCCTGTGTCCACTAAAGCAAAGCGATACTTAGCATCACATAATGCTAATAGAACTATACTGTGTTGGCCTTTGTAATTAAAATATGTAGATCCGGATTTTGGAGGTGCCTGAAATAACAGATCTACATATTTTTATAAGTAGTCGTGTTTTTACGTGAGATCAACTTGGAAAAGTATTACAAAATTTATAGATTAGATTGTTGTTTAATATGTCAAAAACATTAACTTTTTTCCAAAAAATAACAGAAAACTGAACAAAAGAAAATTCTAAAAACCAATGTTTTTTCAAACGTTAAAAAAAATAATAAAAACACAAAAAATAAACTTAAAATAAAGTATGGCCACCACGTTGATTTATTACAGATCTACATCTAGCATTCATGCTCAAAATTACATTGTTAATGTCTGATTGAGGTATTTGTGTTCATTGTACTCTCAGAAGCTCTCGAAATTGAAACTCATTGTGAATGTTGCCCATAAGTGGAGTGATTCGTCGTTGGAGCATGTCCCATACGTACTCAATGGGATTCAAGTCCGGTGACTGTGGCCATGGCAATTCATCAATACCCTCGTTATCCAACCAGTTCACTACAATACGGGCAACATGTGGTCGAGCGTTATCATGCATTAAGTGAAAGTTATCTCCAACAGCACCAGCAAATGGTCGAACGACAGGTTGGAGAATAGTATCCAAATACTGCTGATTTGTCATAAATCCGCGTGGGAAAATGAGCTCAGTTCTTCCGTCAATAATGATTCCGCCCCATACCCTTAATGTGCCACCTTTGTATGTGTACACTTCCTGCACATGTCGCAAGCGTTCCAAATTTCCGAGATGTCTCCACACTCTCGTCCGACAAGAATCTGAATGAAATCCAAATCTAGACTCATCGGTGAATAAAACTGTCGCCCAGTTATTGACAGCCCAATTCAGAAACTCTTGACACCAGGTGAATCATGCAGCGCGATTGCCTCTAGATAGAGGTCGACATCTCAGTGGTCGCCGACTACGAAGATTGGCTTCATGGAGACGATTCCTCACCGTATTACTGCCAATTGTCACATTATGTGCACGCTGTAATTAATTAACCGACTCGGGTGCTGTGATTGTCGGTTGCCTTCTAGCGGTTAAAACTATATACCGGTCTTGAGCGGCGGTTGTAGAACGACCACGTCCTGGATGTTGCTCGGCTGAACTCCCAGTGTCTCTAAACCAACGCCATATTCGACTTATGACGATTTGCGAGACTCCCAACTGTTCGGCTACATGGGTTTTTTGCACTCCAGCTTGAAGGAGGCCCACCGCCCCATTCATCTCATCCAACGTTAAATGTTGTCGTTCCATGGTAAAAACACAATATCTTTAACACACTGTAATATATGTGTCGTCGATGGATACTTGGATAGATTATAGATGTGGAAGGGCCTCTAGATAGGTGGTGTTGCAGGTCACAGGGAGGATCATCTCAAGAGAATGAAACAACTACTTCTAGCACTGGGATATGTTTGATTTATTTTCTAAATACATTAAACTACTTATTTACTAATGCTATGCATAAGTACCTGGCCGTATAGCATACTTATGCGTAATTCTATTCAACTATATAGAATAGTTTTCTTCAAGTATTCTGCATCGACTTGTTTTTGATCAATACTGAATGTATATTTATATAACCGGTCAAGTTCGAACGAAACAGATAAACATATAATTGTTTTATTTTGCTTCACGCTTGAACTTGACAATAACCTTTATTCATATTTATATGATAATGAAATGTTCAAAGGTTTTGTTGAAATAAGATCAAGGGAATTTAATTCTTATTTTAAATATTTATTCTTATATTATTATATTGGGCCTAAAGGCATCACGCCTTCCCCTTTTACAAAAAGAATAAATTCCGTTGAACTTCCTTTCCCCTTAATGGAATGAGTTCCTGAAAATAAAATAATTACTAATACTAAAATTACAAATGTTTATAAATTACTGAATGTCTATTGTTTTCCGTAATTGTTTACGACAACTTCATTGTTTATTTTATTGTAACTGAATTTTTATGTATTGTTATTCACTTTTATTTTCACTAATTGTTTGTAAACTTAATCACTCACACTGCTTTTTACAATAACCGATTAATTTACTTTACAGTAAAGGTGTAGTCTGTTTTTGTGTATTTCTTTTATCAAACCTGATTCTAATTTGACTTTACAATTAACATCACTCACCTCTGTGACTGTAAATGGTCCTATATACTGAGATTCGAATTTGGTTCTATTTTCCCTTGTTACTAAAACTGAATCCCCTACTTTAAAATCAACTGGGTTGGCTACCTTACTATGTTGGCTTTGTCTACTCAGTTTATATTTTACTAAATATTTTCCTGCTCGCTGATGAGCTTCCTGTAATTTATATTTTAACTCATTCCGATATTCATCAACATTATAACATGGATCGATTTCATTCGTGAGATTCTCGGGTAGGTTAGCACGTCTTCCATACATTAATTCAAATGGTGTTCAACCATGATAAGAGTTTGGAGTCGTATTATAACAATAAGCAAATAATTTGCACCATTCGTCCCAATCATCCTTACTCTCATTTATGAAATGTCTCACATACTCATTAAGTGTTCTACGTAGTTTTTCCCACCCACCTATGGACTGGTGGTGGTACGCTGTTGAATACTTGTGACTAATGTTTAACATCTTCGTTAGAGCATTGAATATTTCATTTTTGTATTCTGTTCCTAAATCTGTCCTAATTTGTTTTATCAGGCCGTACGTTGGTATGAAATTTTCAAAGATTCCACGAGCTATCGTGTTTGCTCCTTTATTTTTTACTGGGATTCTTACTGCATATTTTGTTAATTCTCATACCAGTGTAATGCAATAGCGGTTACCATTTTCACTTTGTGAAAAAGGACCTATCGTATCTATATACGTTGTATCCCATGGTTTTGCTGAGGTATCTGTTAATACGAATTCTTCCTTGTGATTATTCTTTGCCTTATTGACTTGGCACTTGTGACATCGCTTAATATATTTTCTTACGTCTTTTTCCATGTTTCTCCATTTGAAATTTGCTCTCAGTTTTTTCAATAGCCTGTTATTTCCTACGTGACCTCCAAATAAAGGGTCGTTATGATACATTTCTAAAATTCGTTGCTTTTCTTTTTCTTCTTCCACTATCTTTGGTACATCGCAAATACATATTTGTACATTTTTTAACGTATTATTTCCTTTTTCCATAAATTCTTTTATAGTGCACTGTGTAAAAATAATATCATTCATATAAATTTTCATCCTTTTTACTCCATTTCTTACCGCTAGTTTATCAAGCTGAATTAACGTTTGACCTAAATCAAAGTTAATTATATCGGTATTTAATAAGGCTTGGCTAAATCTCATCCTTTTTTTGATCCGTATGTTCATCCTTAGCGAAGCACGGTTATTTTCAAATTGCAGAATTGGTAATTTATGCGCCTCTAAATTATTCAGTACTTTATATACTGCTGGTTTGCGAATTTCTTTCTCTATTTCTGTGGAAACTATTTTATCTTCTCCTGTAGGCTGAGCTTTGTTCTGACTAGTTTTTGATCTCGTTATAGCTAAAACATGAGCATTGTCAATGTACAAGTCTTTTAATTCCTTTATGGATATTCTTGAGATACTGTCAGCGTAATTTGAATTTCCTTTCAAATATTGTATTTCGAAGTTATATTCTTCCAAATCTAGTCTAATTCTTGTAAGTTTCGAAGTTGGTTCTGTCATCGAAAAAAGATGTGTCAACGGCTTATGATCCGTTTTCACAATAAAATGTGGAGAACCATATAAATAACACTTAAAATGATTAATTCCCCAATGAATAGCTAACAATTCTTTCATGATTATTGGTTTATTTAATTCACTTTTCTTAAAACTTCGCGAGGCATAAGCTATAGGTAGATCTATACCTTCGTATTCCTGACTAAGTATTGCGGAACACACACTGTTTGAAGCATCAGTTGTAAATATAAATTTTTTATTGAAATCTGGATATTTCAGAATAGGCGGCTGTATTAATGCCGATTTTAATATTTGGAATGAATTTTCGCACTATTTCGACCACTCGAATTTTACGTTTTTCCTAGATAACTCATTGAGAGGTATGCATATTCCAGTGAAATTTGGAATGAAACGTCTGTAATAATTACAGAATGCTACGAACCTTTTAGATTCTTCTGAATTTTTGGGCACTGGATATTGCTCAATGACTGAATATTTTGCTTTATTGGGTGAAACCCCTTCACTAGACAAATTGTGTCCTAAATAAGTGACTTCTCGTCTGAAGAATTGACTTTTTTGTGGGTTTAATTTAAGGTTGAATTTTCGACATGTGTTAAATACCTTCTCGAGATTACTTAAATGATGATTCTCTGACATCCCTAATACAACTATGTCATCCATGTAAAGAAATGCTTTTTCTGGAGTTAATCCTGAAAATGCTATGGACATCATCCTTGAAAAACTATTTGGACTTATATTCAAACCAAATGGTAATCTTGTATACTGAAAAGAACCTTTTTCTGTGCTGAAAGATGTATATTTCCTTGAAGTCTGTTCTAAAGGAATTTGATAGAAACCTGACATAAGGTCTATGACTGAAAACCATTTCGACCTACCTAACTGATCTAGGATCGAATCTATTCTAGGTAATGGAAATGTATCTGTAACTATTTTCTTGTTCAGCTGCCTGAAATCTATGCAAAGTCTCCAAGAGTTTTCTCCATTGATCGCCTTTTTGGGTACAAGTAAAACCGGACTGTTATAATCTGAGATTGAAGACTCGATTATACCTTGATCTAATAACTTTTGAACCTGGTCATTAAGCTCCGAAGATTGAGAATGTGGTGTACGATAATTTTTAATGTATACTGGTGTATCATCTCCTACCAATAGCTTTTGCTCGTAAAAATTATTATGCGTTAAAATGTCATTTTTTAAAGTAAAAATATCTGAAAATTTTTCGCAAAGATTCATTAGCTTATCCCTTACGTATTCTTTCCTTAATTCCTTTACCCTATCCTTACTTTCATTCTTCACTGCATATACATGAAATAAATTTAAATCCAATATTTTAATATTATTTGTACTTATCGACTTGCTTTCATAATTTGTGTTCAAAATTCTGACATAAGGATTAGTTTTTGATATAATAGATCTCTCTATAAATATTCCTGGTACTAATTCTTGTTGCTCAACAACTTTCTCTTGTCTTAAATTTTTAAAACTTCCTACTAACCGATAGACTTCACATCTAGGCGGTATTGCTTTAGTATCATATTCAGGATTATCAAAAATTTCTAATGTTACTGGATTTCCAGATTTGCAATCTATATATAATTTCAATTCTGAATAATATGAAATGCAATTATAATTACTTATGAAATCCCTTCCTAGAATTCCATTCGTAGGTATAGGAAATTCTTCATCTACTATATGAAAACAATGTTTAAGTGCTATATCCCTAATGAAAAGAACAATTTCTATTTTACCCAAAGTTCTAATTTCTCCGTGAGTTATGCCTTTAATATTTAAAAAAATTGTGTTGTTTGTTTCGGACAAATATTTGGCGGATTGTCAATTTTGAATTTTTCCACCAATCACAGAAATTTCGGATGATCGTATCGTCGGATGACGGATCTTTAGAAATTCACCTTAAGGCGTCGGTATCGGAACTATTTAGCTGTTTCTCACCAGTTTCTAGCAGCACAAAAAATTGTTTATTTTTTATCACTCCCGGACTAAAGCGATTTTGTCACACAGGACCGGATAATATTCACTCAGTTCAAAGAGACCGTAAGTTTTAGAGCGCAGATCGTAAGTTTTAGAGCGCAGACCTCTAAGCATTGGTTGTTTCCCTATTCATATTGTTATTAACGGTCATAAATTTTATTTGGGTTCAACAAAAAATTTGTAATATACTGCACATCATTCGGAATTAATTATAACTTATATATACCGAACGGCCTATCGGTTGGAAATTTTAAACATCGGAACGGATAAATTTTATACGGTGGAATTCGAATTTGCGTACCGGATTAATAATGAAATACATTTAAGCAGAAAAAAATAGAATATCAATGCGGTAACGGAAAGGGGTCGGAAAGTAAGTAACGAGTTATATAAAACATAGCGGTAAAAATAGAATATGTTACGGAAAAATAAAAGTAAACCTCAATTCAAAAATAGCTCGTTACAGATTGCCGTCCGTTTCACACAGCTTTGATACAATTGACAACGACATTTGTCAGTTTTGTGTTCATTTACATAAAAAGATTCCATTCTTTATTACCACTTTTTTCCGTTAGCTGTTTTTGATTCTGTTTGCCTTTGCTCTTTCTTATAGTATTTGCGTTTGTTGTTTCCTTTTATTGTGTTGGGGTTTGTTTTCTTTAAGTTATAAGAAACTATTTGAATATGGGCCAAGGTAGTACTCCAAGTACCAGTGGACTTTCTTCGCCCCCGAAACGGAGGAAGTTATTAAGTTTGGGTCATTTATCGCTGACAGAGGAGCTAAGTTTGATAAATTTTTATAAGCAGACCTCCAGCGATAAACCAAAAATAAAGATTACTGCTGTTGTGTCTGAAATTGTTACAGCGATGGGTAAGTTATTGAAAATATAAAAATGTATAATTCACTCAAAAATATATTTTTAGGAGTTTCGAAAGCAACTGTGTATCGTACTATAGAAGAGTATAAAAACTTTGGGAAAATAATGGATTCTAAACCATGTGGAGGACGTCCATAAATTGTTGAAACCTTTGAGGGATGTGCTAAAAATAGCATTAGACGTATCGTACACAGCTTCTTTTATAAGAACGAAATCCCCACACTCAATAAAGTTTTGAATGAAATAAGAAAACAACCCGAGATATAGCAAGCTCCAAACGTGATGGCGAGCGATCGCGCAGGTATAGACTCTCCCAACTAAATTACTATTGGATTACGATAAGCCCCTTGCCTGTCATTGGAGTACAACTAATGATACGCCTCTGTACAGAGCATTTATATGTCTTGCAAGAGCTGCACTGGGAGGTAACATTGAAAATGAGTTTGTGCGCATGGGGGCGGGCTCGCCATCACGTTTGGCGCTTGCTATACCAAATATGTCTCGCTCTTCCTTACATAAGCTGATGAAGGAAATAAATTTCAAGTAAGTTTCCTGTTGATAAGTTTAGGATTAGGATTCAATTATTTTAATATTGTAATTCTATTGTGATTAGTAATTTTGTTGTAATATTATTCACTGAATTTTTTGTGGTAATTATTGGATTTTTTATGTTAAGTTTAACTTATTTCACATGTATGAGCTATTTTGCCTTGATTTTTATAAAACATTGGGTGTTAGCCGTTAATAAATAAATAAACTTAATACGTGTTTATTCACCTATCTATTTATCTATTCCTGAAAAATTAAATTTTTCATAGATATATGAAAAGAAGCCGTAATAGTATTTTAATGGAACGTAATGATATTGTAAGGTGGAGGAGAAATTATCTAAGGTCCATTAAGCAGTATAGGCAAGAAAATCGACCCATTTACTATCTTGATGAAACCTGGTTGAATGAAGGTCACACGAAAACGAAAGTATGGGTTGAAAAAATATAAAAAATGAAACTCAAGCCTTGAATGAAGGATTAACTACAGGTCTCAAAAATCCCTCAAGGAAAGGCAAACGTCTTATAATTATTCATGCTGGATCAGAGCAAGGGTTTGTTCAAGATGCATTGCTGGTATTTGAAAGTAAGAAAACTGGAGATTACCATGAGGATATGAATGATGTTGTATTTGAAGAATGGTTTTCAAACTTTTTAAAAAAATACCAGCTAGTGCTGTAATTGTAATGGACAATGCATCCTATAACAGCCGTAAATTAGAAAAGGTTCCCACAACCTGCTCATTAAAAAAGGATATGCAGAAATGGTTACAATCAAAAAATATAAAATTTGACCCCACTATGGTTCGATCTGAACTAATATACATAATTAATCAATATAAAGAAAAGTACAATTTTTTTGTTACGGATGGAATAGCGAAGCAAAATAATCCATATCCATACCATATCATTGCGAATTAAACCCGTTAAAGTAGATTTGGGCTCAAGTAAAAAATGAAGTGGCAGCTGAAAATGTTTTATTTAAATTAAAGGATGTGAAATACCTTCTTATAGAAGCTTTAGATAATGTAACAAATATCGACTGGCAAAATTGTGTAGGGTAGAGTGGGGCAGATTCGGACATGGGGCACCTCCGGACAGTTCAAATCTACCGCTAAAACGTGGATCTCCAATACCGAAATCCCGCCTGAATGTGTTAGTTGTAATCTAGAGTTCATGACAGCAGGTTGTGAAGCATAATCTTTAGCGATAGAAGTAATATTTAAGAAAGTGAAGACCTGATGTAAAAAGCACGTCTTATTCGTGAGGATCTACAATTTTTCTGGTAAGTTTTATTGAAATTTTGACTGTTTTACTTTAAAATTGAAATATTTTCACGCATGTGATATACATAACCAAACATTACTGCAGATTCGTTTTAACTCTATGTTGACCTGAATTTTTTTTGAGAAGTGGGGCACTTACGGACAAAATACGTAGGTGAATATCTTTATAGCTGCGTATACATGACTAGAAAGTCAAGAAAACAATGTATTCTATGTAAAATAATTTAATTTTTATAAAATTGCAAAGCGCTTTCGGCTGTTACGCCATCATCAGTGCGATACCTGCGAGTAAGTAGTTGTAATTTTATAAATAAAGAAATTAGTAAAGAATTACTTACTCGTCAAGTATATACAAGAAACCAAATTAAAAAGTCGACAACACATTGACTAAACAATCATAAAAAATTTAAGAATTACATTAAATTTAAAATATTCCCCTGTTTGGGGTAAACTGTCGTTAACTTTCAAACATTTTTATATTTTATAGTTTCTAACTACACGTGTTTGTACAAAAGAAATTGAAGTGACATCACATTAATTTTGAAGTTGACAAAAAACAAATCTAAATTGAATTATGACAGATGACAGTCTTAGTGAACACAGAACTCAAGTTATCCAAAGTGAGCACAGAACTAACATTCTGACAATTAGGTATAAATGTAAATATTAAGGAATGTATTTCAATTTGTAAAATTTTGTTATAAATTATGTAATTTGGTAATGTCCCAAAAACAAATATGTAAATTAGCTAAATAAAAATTGTACAATAAATGAACTGAACTGTATGGTTTCAGTCTGATAATGTTGTGGATAAATTTAAGTACCATCATAGAGAGAACTATTTTGGATCTACTATTTTAATCTTTTAATCGTCTATGTAAAGTAACATAAGATCTATTTAATTGTACATGTGTATTCAAGCAAAAACTATTATTCTGTAATTCAGCTTATTAAAATTTTTAGAATCAACTTCTTTTAAAATTTGTGAATTCCGATTAGGACTAAAATTATGTTTGTTAAATTTTATATGATGACCAAAAACTGACTCATCAATTCTGCTCAAATGTTCATTTATACGAACTTTCAAAGGTCTACAAGTTCTTCCTATATATGAAGCTTCACAATCATTACATTTAAGTTTGTAAATACCAGTTTTAGATAATTTATTAATTTTATCTTTTGAATTAACCAAATGTTTACTTAAGTTATTCGTGCTTTTAAAAGAAATACTTGTATCTATTAATTTATTATTAAACAGCTTTGAAACTTTTTGAGCAATGTTTTCACTTAGAAAAGGTAAAGCTAAATATCTAAGGGGTTTCTCTTCAGAAGGATAAGTCAAGTTTTGTTCTCTTTTGTTCTTAATTTTTTGAATTAACTTATTAATGATATTAGGATTGTAACTATTATTACAAGCAATCTGTTTAAGAATATTCAACTCATTATTATAATTAAAGTGTGAAAGTGGGACATTAAGAAGTCTATGGATGTAACAATAAAAAGCTGCCATTTTATGCTGATGAAAAGGAAGGTATGATATGGTCAGTTTGTGTAGGTTTCCTATATATGCTATATTCTAATTTATCCAATTTACTAATAGTGAGGTCTAAAAAATTTAATTTATTTTCAAATTCCATTTCTAAAGTAAAAATAATGTTAGGATGAATTGAATTTATTTTATTCAAAAGATTATTAGCTGTATCTGAATTACCATTGGTAAAAACAAGACAATCATCTACATATCTAAACCAATGTAATATTTCACTATTATTTTCATTAAATATGTGGTTGACTTCCAAGTTATTCATGAACAAATCTGCTAAGAACGGAGATAAACAACTACCCATAGCTAAACCTTCAAGTTGTTTATAAAACTTTCCATTAAAAACAAAAAAATCTTGAGAAAGGCAAAAGTTCATTACATAATTTGCGAACGGCAGCTTTTCGTCAGTGAGCATAAGTCATGGGAACTGTTGCTTATTCTTGCAATGTTATTGAATTAAAAAAAAAATAGTCTACCCGTGAGCGTCACTTTATTTTTAACAGTATAGTTATAAACCTCACCAAAATAAAGAAAAATGAAGTATTGTCAAAATGTACAAAAAAAATTATGAAAATGTTAAAAGTGTAGACCAAAAGAATAAACACAATTTAGTTGTTTTTTACTTTGTTCATTTTAAAATAGAAATGTGATTTGTTGATAACCCACCCCCCAAATATCATCAGTAATATACAGATTATGTACCAAATAATGAAAAAATTAAAATTTTATACCTATCCAATTTATAGTTAGATATACAGGGTGTCCCAGAATTTTTTAGACAGGATATAACTCTAAAACGGCTGAAGATAACTTCATAAAATTTAGTATGCAGCAATTGGACGGATTTTACAATATTGCGAATCCCTCATGACGTCAGCGAAATCATCAGCGTAGCTATGACGTCATGTCATTATAAAATATCAAATGCAAAGGTGGTCGTGTGACTGCTCATATTAAAGGTCTTCTTATTTTGAATTCAACCATGTAATACACTTAGTATGTTAAAATTTATTAGTTGTGTATTTTTGATCAAAAGGAGTTTAACAAAATAAATAAAAAAGTTTAACAAACAAATTTAATCACATGAAAATCAAGGCAATAATACCATTATTCTACAATTAATTTTCAATAATGTGCTCAAAATGCCCCCCTTCCGCTTCAACACAAGCCTCAAACCTTCTCAATAGTTCACGCGTACATGCCGCTCTTATCATTTCTGGAGTAACAGCTCTACATGCTTCTTTTATTTTATTTTTTAAATCATCAACATCGCGTGGTGGAATTGAGTATACAATATCTTTTAAATAACCCCAAATAAAAAAATCGAGGGGTGTTAGGTCTGGTGATCGCGCTGGCCAAAGACATGGTCCTGCATTACCGATCCAGAAAGAAGGAAATCTATTATTTAAAAACTGCGTTACCCTACCATAATTATGTGGAGCAGCACCATCTTGTTGCCACATCATTTCTATTCTTTCATTTAATGGAATATCCTCCAATAAATCTGGTAACTCATTTTGCAGAAACATCAAGTAACGTTCACCAGTTAATGTTCCATCATAAAAGTAAGGCCCTATCAACCTTCCAATAAATACCCCACACCAAACATTTATTCCCCACCTTGTTTGAAATCGAGATTCTCTTACCCAATGCGGATTTTCTGCAGACCAGTAATGACTGTTATGACGATTCACGACACCATTGTTATGAAAACGTGATTCATCACTCCACAAGATTCTATTCAAAATATTTGGATTATCTTCCATCATAGTTTGAATGTGTGTTATACATGTAAGTCTTCGGACAAAGTCATTGGGCCGTAACTCCTGATTTAAGTGAATTTTAAATGGATGGTATTTGTGACTTGCAAGGGTTCTTTGAATTGTACTTTTACTAACATGAACTTCTTCGGCGAGACTTCTAACTGATACATGAGGATTAATTGCTACGTACGCTAAAACATTTACCTCATTTTGGTGCGTTCAAGCTACTTTTTCATGGTGCGTGTGTTTGGAATTAGGAAATGAACCTTGCCGTAACTTTCTTTCAACTTCATAAAATGTCTGACAAGATGGGATGCGTCTTTGAGGAAATCGTTCTGCATAAATAATACGAGCATTGCGGCTATTCCTTCTACATTCTGTGACGACTTTTTCACCTCCCTTTGGATTTTACCAACAGGGCACGCCACTTTTGACACCTTCGAAACCTTACACTTTCTCGGGCGCCAGATTTTTAACGTGGTTAACTCCACGGCCCCTTGACTTCAATCGTCAAGAGTTCCAGGTAGCCTCAGATGGAGGTACGGTAATGTCCAGGGGTCTAGTTATATCCAAACCGGCTGGGGTAGTGGTCCTCGTTGTTCCTGAAACAAACGTTCTCACTCCTGGCCCACAATGCGGTGAAGCTAAATTCGTGCAACTAAGCAACTACTCTACGATAGGGAAACTCTACACTCTACAGTACTTCAGAAAAACACACAGGTTCAGTTAAGTTTTATTACTACACTCACCCTCAATAGTAGGTACATATGTTACAATAATAAGTTACAAAATGAAACAATACCCTGGTATCCCAAAAAAACACAAAAATATAATTACTATACGGTGATCTATGAGTTATATGTACATTATTCATGCGTTAATAGCCAAAATAGAGACGAAGCGGGCAGGACATAAGCGAAAAAGGTTTATAAGCACACTCAAATGTTTTGTATGAAAAAGAAGCGGTAAAAACACAAAGCAAAATTAGGTTTCAGGTGTCTTTTCACTGTTACGGAAAAATAAAAGTAAACCTCAATTCAAAAATAGCTCGTTACAGATTGCCGTCCGTTTCACACAGCTTTGATACAATTGACAACGACATTTGTCAGTTTTGTGTTCATTTACATAAAAAGATTCCATTCTTTATTACCACTTTTTTCCGTTAGCTGTTTTTGATTCTGTTTGCCTTTGCTCTTTCTTATAGTATTTGCGTTTGTTGTTTCCTTTTATTGTGTTGGGGTTTGTTTTCTTTAAGTTATAAGAAACTATTTGAATATGGGCCAAGGTAGTACTCCAAGTACCAGTGGACTTTCTTCGCCCCCGAAACGGAGGAAGTTATTAAGTTTGGGTCATTTATCGCTGACAGAGGAGCTAAGTTTGATAAATTTTTATAAGCAGACCTCCAGCGATAAACCAAAAATAAAGATTACTGCTGTTGTGTCTGAAATTGTTACAGCGATGGGTAAGTTATTGAAAATATAAAAATGTATAATTCACTCAAAAATATATTTTTAGGAGTTTCGAAAGCAACTGTGTATCGTACTATAGAAGAGTATAAAAACTTTGGGAAAATAATGGATTCTAAACCATGTGGAGGACGTCCATAAATTGTTGAAACCTTTGAGGGATGTGCTAAAAATAGCATTAGACGTATCGTACACAGCTTCTTTTATAAGAACGAAATCCCCACACTCAATAAAGTTTTGAATGAAATAAGAAAACAACCCGAGATATAGCAAGCTCCAAACGTGATGGCGAGCGATCGCGCAGGTATAGACTCTCCCAACTAAATTACTATTGGATTACGATAAGCCCCTTGCCTGTCATTGGAGTACAACTAATGATACGCCTCTGTACAGAGCATTTATATGTCTTGCAAGAGCTGCACTGGGAGGTAACATTGAAAATGAGTTTGTGCGCATGGGGGCGGGCTCGCCATCACGTTTGGCGCTTGCTATACCAAATATGTCTCGCTCTTCCTTACATAAGCTGATGAAGGAAATAAATTTCAAGTAAGTTTCCTGTTGATAAGTTTAGGATTAGGATTCAATTATTTTAATATTGTAATTCTATTGTGATTAGTAATTTTGTTGTAATATTATTCACTGAATTTTTTGTGGTAATTATTGGATTTTTTATGTTAAGTTTAACTTATTTCACATGTATGAGCTATTTTGCCTTGATTTTTATAAAACATTGGGTGTTAGCCGTTAATAAATAAATAAACTTAATACGTGTTTATTCACCTATCTATTTATCTATTCCTGAAAAATTAAATTTTTCATAGATATATGAAAAGAAGCCGTAATAGTATTTTAATGGAACGTAATGATATTGTAAGGTGGAGGAGAAATTATCTAAGGTCCATTAAGCAGTATAGGCAAGAAAATCGACCCATTTACTATCTTGATGAAACCTGGTTGAATGAAGGTCACACGAAAACGAAAGTATGGGTTGAAAAAATATAAAAAATGAAACTCAAGCCTTGAATGAAGGATTAACTACAGGTCTCAAAAATCCCTCAAGGAAAGGCAAACGTCTTATAATTATTCATGCTGGATCAGAGCAAGGGTTTGTTCAAGATGCATTGCTGGTATTTGAAAGTAAGAAAACTGGAGATTACCATAAGGATATGAATGATGTTGTATTTGAAGAATGGTTTTCAAACTTTTTAAAAAAATACCAGCTAGTGCTGTAATTGTAATGGACAATGCATCCTATAACAGCCGTAAATTAGAAAAGGTTCCCACAACCTGCTCATTAAAAAAGGATATGCAGAAATGGTTACAATCAAAAAATATAAAATTTGACCCCACTATGGTTCGATCTGAACTAATATACATAATTAATCAATATAAAGAAAAGTACAATTTTTTTGTTACGGATGGAATAGCGAAGCAAAATAATCCATATCCATACCATATCATTGCGAATTAAACCCGTTAAAGTAGATTTGGGCTCAAGTAAAAAATGAAGTGGCAGCTGAAAATGTTTTATTTAAATTAAAGGATGTGAAATACCTTCTTATAGAAGCTTTAGATAATGTAACAAATATCGACTGGCAAAATTGTGTAGGGTAGAGTGGGGCAGATTCGGACATGGGGCACCTCCGGACAGTTCAAATCTACCGCTAAAACGTGGATCTCCAATACCGAAATCCCGCCTGAATGTGTTAGTTGTAATCTAGAGTTCATGACAGCAGGTTGTGAAGCATAATCTTTAGCGATAGAAGTAATATTTAAGAAAGTGAAGACCTGATGTAAAAAGCACGTCTTATTCGTGAGGATCTACAATTTTTCTGGTAAGTTTTATTGAAATTTTGACTGTTTTACTTTAAAATTGAAATATTTTCACGCATGTGATATACATAACCAAACATTACTGCAGATTCGTTTTAACTCTATGTTGACCTGAATTTTTTTTGAGAAGTGGGGCACTTACGGACAAAATACGTAGGTGAATATCTTTATAGCTGCGTATACATGACTAGAAAGTCAAGAAAACAATGTATTCTATGTAAAATAATTTAATTTTTATAAAATTGCAAAGCGCTTTCGGCTGTTACGCCATCATCAGTGCGATACCTGCGAGTAAGTAGTTGTAATTTTATAAATAAAGAAATTAGTAAAGAATTACTTACTCGTCAAGTATATACAAGAAACCAAATTAAAAAGTCGACAACACATTGACTAAACAATCATAAAAAATTTAAGAATTACATTAAATTTAAAATATTCCCCTGTTTGGGGTAAACTGTCGTTAACTTTCAAACATTTTTATATTTTATAGTTTCTAACTACACGTGTTTGTACAAAAGAAATTGAAGTGACATCACATTAATTTTGAAGTTGACAAAAAACAAATCTAAATTGAATTATGACAGATGACAGTCTTAGTGAACACAGAACTCAAGTTATCCAAAGTGAGCACAGAACTAACATTCTGACAATTAGGTATAAATGTAAATATTAAGGAATGTATTTCAATTTGTAAAATTTTGTTATAAATTATGTAATTTGGTAATGTCCCAAAAACAAATATGTAAATTAGCTAAATAAAAATTGTACAATAAATGAACTGAACTGTATGGTTTCAGTCTGATAATGTTGTGGATAAATTTAAGTACCATCATAGAGAGAACTATTTTGGATCTACTATTTTAATCTTTTAATCGTCTATGTAAAGTAACATAAGATCTATTTAATTGTACATGTGTATTCAAGCAAAAACTATTATTCTGTAATTCAGCTTATTAAAATTTTTAGAATCAACTTCTTTTAAAATTTGTGAATTCCGATTAGGACTAAAATTATGTTTGTTAAATTTTATATGATGACCAAAAACTGACTCATCAATTCTGCTCAAATGTTCATTTATACGAACTTTCAAAGGTCTACAAGTTCTTCCTATATATGAAGCTTCACAATCATTACATTTAAGTTTGTAAATACCAGTTTTAGATAATTTATTAATTTTATCTTTTGAATTAACCAAATGTTTACTTAAGTTATTCGTGCTTTTAAAAGAAATACTTGTATCTATTAATTTATTATTAAACAGCTTTGAAACTTTTTGAGCAATGTTTTCACTTAGAAAAGGTAAAGCTAAATATCTAAGGGGTTTCTCTTCAGAAGGATAAGTCAAGTTTTGTTCTCTTTTGTTCTTAATTTTTTGAATTAACTTATTAATGATATTAGGATTGTAACTATTATTACAAGCAATCTGTTTAAGAATATTCAACTCATTATTATAATTAAAGTGTGAAAGTGGGACATTAAGAAGTCTATGGATGTAACAATAAAAAGCTGCCATTTTATGCTGATGAAAAGGAAGGTATGATATGGTCAGTTTGTGTAGGTTTCCTATATATGCTATATTCTAATTTATCCAATTTACTAATAGTGAGGTCTAAAAAATTTAATTTATTTTCAAATTCCATTTCTAAAGTAAAAATAATGTTAGGATGAATTGAATTTATTTTATTCAAAAGATTATTAGCTGTATCTGAATTACCATTGGTAAAAACAAGACAATCATCTACATATCTAAACCAATGTAATATTTCACTATTATTTTCATTAAATATGTGGTTGACTTCCAAGTTATTCATGAACAAATCTGCTAAGAACGGAGATAAACAACTACCCATAGCTAAACCTTCAAGTTGTTTATAAAACTTTCCATTAAAAACAAAAAAATCTTGAGAAAGGCAAAAGTTCATTACATAATTTGCGAACGGCAGCTTTTCGTCAGTGAGCATAAGTCATGGGAACTGTTGCTTATTCTTGCAATGTTATTGAATTAAAAAAAAAATAGTCTACCCGTGAGCGTCACTTTATTTTTAACAGTATAGTTATAAACCTCACCAAAATAAAGAAAAATGAAGTATTGTCAAAATGTACAAAAAAAATTATGAAAATGTTAAAAGTGTAGACCAAAAGAATAAACACAATTTAGTTGTTTTTTACTTTGTTCATTTTAAAATAGAAATGTGATTTGTTGATAACCCACCCCCCAAATATCATCAGTAATATACAGATTATGTACCAAATAATGAAAAAATTAAAATTTTATACCTATCCAATTTATAGTTAGATATACAGGGTGTCCCAGAATTTTTTAGACAGGATATAACTCTAAAACGGCTGAAGATAACTTCATAAAATTTAGTATGCAGCAATTGGACGGATTTTACAATATTGCGAATCCCTCATGACGTCAGCGAAATCATCAGCGTAGCTATGACGTCATGTCATTATAAAATATCAAATGCAAAGGTGGTCGTGTGACTGCTCATATTAAAGGTCTTCTTATTTTGAATTCAACCATGTAATACACTTAGTATGTTAAAATTTATTAGTTGTGTATTTTTGATCAAAAGGAGTTTAACAAAATAAATAAAAAAGTTTAACAAACAAATTTAATCACATGAAAATCAAGGCAATAATACCATTATTCTACAATTAATTTTCAATAATGTGCTCAAAATGCCCCCCTTCCGCTTCAACACAAGCCTCAAACCTTCTCAATAGTTCACGCGTACATGCCGCTCTTATCATTTCTGGAGTAACAGCTCTACATGCTTCTTTTATTTTATTTTTTAAATCATCAACATCGCGTGGTGGAATTGAGTATACAATATCTTTTAAATAACCCCAAATAAAAAAATCGAGGGGTGTTAGGTCTGGTGATCGCGCTGGCCAAAGACATGGTCCTGCATTACCGATCCAGAAAGAAGGAAATCTATTATTTAAAAACTGCGTTACCCTACCATAATTATGTGGAGCAGCACCATCTTGTTGCCACATCATTTCTATTCTTTCATTTAATGGAATATCCTCCAATAAATCTGGTAACTCATTTTGCAGAAACATCAAGTAACGTTCACCAGTTAATGTTCCATCATAAAAGTAAGGCCCTATCAACCTTCCAATAAATACCCCACACCAAACATTTATTCCCCACCTTGTTTGAAATCGAGATTCTCTTACCCAATGCGGATTTTCTGCAGACCAGTAATGACTGTTATGACGATTCACGACACCATTGTTATGAAAACGTGATTCATCACTCCACAAGATTCTATTCAAAATATTTGGATTATCTTCCATCATAGTTTGAATGTGTGTTATACATGTAAGTCTTCGGACAAAGTCATTGGGCCGTAACTCCTGATTTAAGTGAATTTTAAATGGATGGTATTTGTGACTTGCAAGGGTTCTTTGAATTGTACTTTTACTAACATGAACTTCTTCGGCGAGACTTCTAACTGATACATGAGGATTAATTGCTACGTACGCTAAAACATTTACCTCATTTTGGTGCGTTCAAGCTACTTTTTCATGGTGCGTGTGTTTGGAATTAGGAAATGAACCTTGCCGTAACTTTCTTTCAACTTCATAAAATGTCTGACAAGATGGGATGCGTCTTTGAGGAAATCGTTCTGCATAAATAATACGAGCATTGCGGCTATTCCTTCTACATTCTGTGACGACTTTTTCACCTCCCTTTGGATTTTACCAACAGGGCACGCCACTTTTGACACCTTCGAAACCTTACACTTTCTCGGGCGCCAGATTTTTAACGTGGTTAACTCCACGGCCCCTTGACTTCAATCGTCAAGAGTTCCAGGTAGCCTCAGATGGAGGTACGGTAATGTCCAGGGGTCTAGTTATATCCAAACCGGCTGGGGTAGTGGTCCTCGTTGTTCCTGAAACAAACGTTCTCACTCCTGGCCCACAATGCGGTGAAGCTAAATTCGTGCAACTAAGCAACTACTCTACGATAGGGAAACTCTACACTCTACAGTACTTCAGAAAAACACACAGGTTCAGTTAAGTTTTATTACTACACTCACCCTCAATAGTAGGTACATATGTTACAATAATAAGTTACAAAATGAAACAATACCCTGGTATCCCAAAAAAACACAAAAATATAATTACTATACGGTGATCTATGAGTTATATGTACATTATTCATGCGTTAATAGCCAAAATAGAGACGAAGCGGGCAGGACATAAGCGAAAAAGGTTTATAAGCACACTCAAATGTTTTGTATGAAAAAGAAGCGGTAAAAACACAAAGCAAAATTAGGTTTCAGGTGTCTTTTCACTAATTCGGTTATTAAAAATGGAAACAAATCAAACATTAAAACTTTTAATCAACTCGGAAAAGAAGAGGTGAAAGGGTGTGGTCCCAGAACTAAAATATCCAAGAGCCCTAGCTTAGACGCCTGGCACTCCTCAATATTTTGATCGAGAACCGTTTTACAAATTAAATTATCAAAGAGCCCTGGCTAAGACGCCTGGCACTCCCCAATATTTCAATCGGGACGGGAAATCGGAATCGGGAATGAATATATAAAAACAAGGGTAGTCCCCGGATTAGAATGTCAAAGAGCCCTGGCTTAGACGCCTGGCACTCCTCAAGATTTTAATCTAGAGCGGCTTTACGAATTAAATTATCAAAGAGCCCTGGCTAAGACGCCTGGCACTCCTCAATATTTCAATCGGGACGGGAAATCGGAATCGGGAATGAATATATTAAAACAAGGGTAGTCCCCGGATTAGAATGTCAAAGAGCCCTGGCTTAGACGCCTGGCACTCCTCAAGATTTTAATCTAGAGCGGCTTTACGAATTAAATTATCAAAGAGCCCTGGCTAAGACGCCTGGCACTCCTCAATATTTCAATCGGGACGGGAAATCGGAATCGGGAATGAATATATTAAAACAAGGGTAGTCCCCGGATTAGAATGTCAAAGAGCCCTGGCTTAGACGCCTGGCACTCCTCAAGATTTTAATCTAGAGCGGCTTTACGAATTAAATTATCAAAGAGCCCTGGCTAAGACGCCTGGCACTCCTCAATATTTCAATCGGGACGGGAAATCGGAATCGGGAATGAATATTAAAGGATTTTCAAAAGGAAATTTTACTTGAATTTGGAAATATTTGCTATGGAACGGAAATACTTACTGTAAAATATAATTCTAATACAATGGAATAAACTTTATTTATTAGTGATTTTAAAGACCACCTGAGTTAAATGTAAATAGTTTCCAATCAATTCTTACCTTCACAGCAACGGTTTATACTTTTTATCTCATAAAAGTGAATTACTAAAACAAAACAAATTCAAAATACAAAAAAAAACAGAGAAATGGTAAACAACAAAAGTAAATCGGCAGACGGAGCGTTCAATACTAGCGACTCATATCTTCGCCAGCCAGCAAGGAACTGTCGTTTCGACTCCCTGACTCTCAGGGCTTCGTCTCGCTATCCCCTTCCTTCGATCAGCTTGACCTGCGCGCTACCTACTCTATATTTAGTGGCAGTGGGGAAACATGAATTTTCGGACCGCAGCGCGGTGAACGTACAATTTTGATTACAATAAATCGGAGAAAATATTATTTCTACCCATAGTCAGAGGGTATAAGGGGTTATATACAATCTTGACTCAAAATATATTTTAAACAAAATAATTCCTAGTAACTAAAAAAAACCTCGTTACATCCCCCCCTTACTTCGGTAAAAAAAAAATTAAAGGACGTAAACATCGTTTCCGTGCTTTACATTTTTTTTTATAACCTACTACCTAAGAAACAAATATAATACTACAAAGGTTCTTAAAACTACAAACAGTCTATGTGCCGGAATAATCCGGACTTTATTTGATGTAGTGGAGTTCAGAGTCGGTAGCCCCTGCTACGAACTCCGGAGCTTGGTCCAAATCCTCGGACTCTGATATTTTGGTGCAGGCGGGAGTATCTTTCGTGTAGGCGGTTGGTTGCCGGTAGTGGTGACATGGAACATTCGCATAGGTCGCATTGTACACCCTTCTCCTGGGTTGCCCGTCGTGGACGGGAATTAGAACGGGATACTAAGTGAGCCTGAACGGCTACGGACTTCATCGGTTTCATAGTTCGGGAACGGTCGGTAGTCCGGTCACATGGACAGTCTCGGGACATTTTTCCCACTCTCCCACATCGGGAGCAAAACAGGACAGCTTGACGGGTACAAGCATGCCGGTTGTGGCCAGAGGTTCCACACCTCCAACAAAAGTCAGTGGTGATGCGTATGAAACTCTCCGATTCCGGGCGGTTTCGCTTCCTTTTGGTTCGCGGAGAAAGAACATCGGACTGGGAATAGCCAGCTTTCTGCTGCTGCTGTATCCGGGGAACTTCAACTGTTTCGTTAATTTCTTCTGAGACCCTTTTCACGGGCGCCAAATTTGTGATACGCGTGGATAAACCCTCCGCATCATCTGATAGACTATCGGCGGTGTCGTAAAAACTCAACACTTCATAGGATGACTCTGACTCGGGATCCATTTTCCTCTGTTGTGACGGTTTGTACTTCTGGCATTGTAAACACCGGCGAACGTGCTTGGTGATGTCTCGAAACATTCCAGGCCAATAGTACGACTTAGCAATACGGGTGATAGTCTTAGCAATTCCCAGATGCCCTGCATTAGGACCATCATGATTCTCGTGGAGGCCTCGGGTTCTGTCGGATTTTGCTATGCACAGTTTCCATGGATCACTCATCTCTGGTTCTCTTAAATCATTTATATCCCAAAAATGACGGTACAAACGGCCTTCTTTGATGCAGTAGTCAGGAAATTTGTCTGGTTCCTTCAGGACTTCTTCCTTTTTATTTCGGTACCATGAACATTCGGTGGGTACATCGGTCAGACAGAGTACAGCTGGTGGGTCGGCCTCGGCGGTCATTGGAAGCGGATTTCTGGGCAGGGCGTCGGCAACACGGTTTAGAGCACCTTTACGATACTGTATCTCGAAGTCATATTGTTGCAGAAAGATACTCCATCGCGCTAAGCGTCCGGACGGACTAGCTATGGAATGTAACCATCTAAGGGACTGATGATCGGTAACAACCGTGAAATTGTAGCCCTCTAAATAAGGACGCATCTTTTCAATCCCCCATACAATGGCAAGACATTCTTTTTCTGTGACGGAGTAATTCTTCTCGGCAGGACTCAAAGTGCGGCTTGCATAAGCTACGACGTGTTCATGTCCATCCTTCTGCTGGGTAAGGGCTATTCCTAACCCATACTCGGAGGCATCGGTCTGTAGAGTGAACGGTATACTGAAATCGGGACAGCTTAATACAGGAGCCTCTGATAGACAAGTTTTAATTTTAGTGAAAGCGGTTTCTTGATCTTCAGTCCATTTCCATCGCTGAGATTTGCGAAGCAACTTTGTTAACGGAGCAACATTCTGTGAAAAGGACGGAACAAATCTTCTATACCATGAGGCAACTCCCAAAAATCTCCTCAATTCCCGGACATTCTTTGGGGCAGCAAACTTTACTATGCTTTCTACCTTTTCGGGATCGGTACGGAATCCATCTCCAGTAATGACATGGCCCAAATACTTCATAGATGGCAAACAGAAATGACATTTTTCCGGATTCAATTTTAGTTGTGCTCCTCGTAGTCGACGGAACACTTCAGATAAATTTTCCAAGTGTTGATCAAACGTTTCCCCCAGAACGATGATGTCATCCAGATATGCAAATGCGTAAGGGTCCAAATCCGGACCTATTAACTGATCAACCAGTCTCTGGAATGTGGCTGGTGCGGAGTGTAAGCCAAATGGAAGAACCGTGAATTGAAACAATCCACGTCCCGGTGCGGTGAAGGCGGTGATGGGTTTGCTTTCAGGTGTTAACGGAACTTGCCAATACCCACTCTTCAGATCTAAACTGGAAATATATTTGGCTTTTCGCAGCTTATCCAGGATAGCATTGATAAATGGAAGCGGGTAGGCATCCTTCATGGTTACCTCATTAACTTTACGAAAATCAATGCAGAAGCGGTTTTTCCCATCTTTCTTCTTCACGATAACAATCGGAGAACTCCACGGACTTGTAGAGGGTTCTATTACTCCTTCTTTCAACATGGCGTCTATTTCAGCATTGCAAATTCCTTGCATTTTCGGATTCTGAGGTCGGTATCTCTGTTTGATCGGACGGGGCTGTAGCAGACGGATTTCATGCTCAACCAGTGTCGTTGGACCTTGAATCTTCTCAAATTGCGGTAACTCTTGGTTCAGAAAGGTATTCAGTCTGTCTGTCTGTTCTTTTGATAAATTTCTTTCAGTAAGTGGAATTATGGTTTCCAATGGACATCCTATATAACCAAAATTCTCGTCATCCCCTAAATCTTCCAGGGAGAACGCAGATAATTCAGAAACGGGTTGCTCCTCATCGACCCCTAACACCAGGGAGGACGCAGAGACTTCAGTAACAAATTGCTCCTTGTTAACCCCTAACTCCAGGGAAAACGCAGAGACTTCGGAAACAAGTTGCTCCTTGTCAAACCCTAACACCAGGTAAGACGCAGAGACTTCAAAAATAGAGTTTTCTTCATCAACCCCTAACAACACCGGGGAGGAATCAGAAGTTTTGACAACGGACTGCTCCTTGTCAACCCCTAACAACTCCGGGGAAGACGCAGAGACTTCAACAATAGATTTTACTTCATTAACCCCTAACAGCACCGGGGAAAACTTAGAAGTTTCAACAACAGATTGCTCCTTGTCCACCCCTAACAACTCCGGGAAAGACGCAGAGACTTCAGACATAGATTGCTCTTTCTCTTCCCCTAACACCAGGGAAGACGTAGCGACTTCAGAAATAAATTGCTCCTTGTTAACCCCTAGTTCCAGGGAAAACGCAGAGACTTCGGAAACAAGTTGCTCCTTGTCAACCCCTAACACCAGGGAAGACGCGGAGACTTCAGAAACAGACAGGCTTCGAGAACAGTGGTCTTCAGCAAAACGATGGTTGGCTTCTTCCTTACATATCATCGGTACAGTGGCATCGATTTCTTTCGTGGGTGTGTTCACTTTCTCCAGTATTCCAACGGGACTTGCTAATGATGAACGTCTTACTAGTTCATTATTGATATATATATTTCCAGTTCCTAACTCCAAACGGAAATTATATTTTCGGAGAACATCGTGTCCTAAAACAATATCGGTTATCAGACCAGGGAAATGTTCGAACGGTCCTTCCATAATGACGTCATGGGTCTTCAATTTTAGCTCATAAGAGTCGGCGATAGAGATCAAATTTCCATTAGCTAAACGGGCCTTCGTAACTTGACGGGCGGTAGTTTGCTTTCTTTGGGAAAATGTCTTAGCTATCTGATCACCGACGTATGATTTCGCCGCTCCAGTATCTAACAGGGCTTTGTACTTATGATTCTCAATTTCGACGTCGATGTGCGGTCGAAAATCGGTCATTTCTTCTGGTATTTCAGCATGAGAGGCAAATATTTGCGGAAGCTGTGTCGGCCTCTCCTCGGGACAGCTTCGGATTAGTTTTCCTGCCTCCTGCAGGAACAATCTCTGGAAAATACTCCTTCCTTATGGCAACGGGAACAGAATATCTTCTGAGGGTTCTGACAATTGTTTCGGTAGTGTCCAGATTCTCCGCAGCGGAAACAGATTGGTTGCCGGGAAGATGAGCCAGACGGTTGATTGGTAGTATTATGTGGCGGACGGCGAGGAGTATCGGTCTGAGACGGGCGGCTGGTACCGGGGACGGCCTCTCTAGATGGACCAGGCGTCGCGGTGTGAGGTGGTCCATATCTGGGTGCACTTATCGGTTGCCTGCGTGTTGGTCCACGATTCGAATCAGTGGTGGTGGGAACGTTCTGGAGCTCTTTCCTGAGAAGCTCATATTCTCTTACCACCTGGCAAAACGTAGAAAAATCCTCGAAGTCTCCTTTTCGGATCTGCAGCCGGTATTCAGGTAACAAGTTACGGTACAGCCATGCTAACTGTTGTTCGGGAGTTAGCTTTCCATGTCTTCGCATGAGGGTTTGAAGTTCGGTTATATACGTAGCGGCGGACTCGTTTCTTCTTTGTAGACGCTTACCTATCTCGGCTTCTAAGTCTACTTCATAGTTGACGGGATAAAAGAAAATTCGGAAATCGCTTTCAAAATCGTTCCAACTGGTATATCTACTTCGGTTGTTTCGGTACCATAATGCGGGTTCGCCGGACAGTAATTCCGGCAAAACAGGAAGCAAATTGTCTTTCTGGACATTCTTTGCCGTACATATTTCTTCAATCCTTTCTATAAACGCGGCAGGATCTCCTCGATTTCCAAAGCACACCTTCCAATCGTGTACGTTTATCGGTGGAGTTGCCATCGCGGTCGGGTTTTCCACAGGTTCCTCTTGGTCTATAGCGGATCGGGGAGCAATATTTCTTCGTCTCAAAAAGTTAACGAGTCTTTTTCGTTTGTTGGGAACGGTTCCAGCAACCGATAAATTTCTCTCTTTTAATTGGATAGTAAGACCCTCGTTTTTCAGCAAATATACCCAACTTACTCGATGGTCTGTGACTTTTTCCACGGAACTTACGGTCGGTAGTTGGGACGGTACCAAAATATCAGATTCGGAGTTTTCCGCTCCTTCTTGATCAAACAGATGGGTCAAGGCAATATTTTCAGAGTTTTCTCCAGACATAAAAGGCTATTTCGGCTAGACAGTGGTAACTAGTCTGGTTCGTTTGCCTACCTCAACTCTCCTCTTCAATCTTCGACCTTCGCAAACCAGTCTTCACAGCACAAGAAAACAGTTTACAATAGTCCTTACTCTTAAAAAAAAACAAAAAAAAAATACAAATAAACAAGCTATAAATATAACAATGAGGTCCCTGCTCGGGCGCCAAATTTGTGACGACTTTTTCACCTCCCTTTGGATTTTACCAACAGGGCACGCCACTTTTGACACCTTCGAAACCTTACACTTTCTCGGGCGCCAGATTTTTAACGTGGTTAACTCCACGGCCCCTTGACTTCAATCGTCAAGAGTTCCAGGTAGCCTCAGATGGAGGTACGGTAATGTCCAGGGGTCTAGTTATATCCAAACCGGCTGGGGTAGTGGTCCTCGTTGTTCCTGAAACAAACGTTCTCACTCCTGGCCCACAATGCGGTGAAGCTAAATTCGTGCAACTAAGCAACTACTCTACGATAGGGAAACTCTACACTCTACAGTACTTCAGAAAAACACACAGGTTCAGTTAAGTTTTATTACTACACTCACCCTCAATAGTAGGTACATATGTTACAATAATAAGTTACAAAATGAAACAATACCCTGGTATCCCAAAAAAACACAAAAATATAATTACTATACGGTGATCTATGAGTTATATGTACATTATTCATGCGTTAATAGCCAAAATAGAGACGAAGCGGGCAGGACATAAGCGAAAAAGGTTTATAAGCACACTCAAATGTTTTGTATGAAAAAGAAGCGGTAAAAACACAAAGCAAAATTAGGTTTCAGGTGTCTTTTCACTAATTCGGTTATTAAAAATGGAAACAAATCAAACATTAAAACTTTTAATCAACTCGGAAAAGAAGAGGTGAAAGGGTGTGGTCCCAGAACTAAAATATCCAAGAGCCCTAGCTTAGACGCCTGGCACTCCTCAATATTTTGATCGAGAACCGTTTTACAAATTAAATTATCAAAGAGCCCTGGCTAAGACGCCTGGCACTCCCCAATATTTCAATCGGGACGGGAAATCGGAATCGGGAATGAATATATAAAAACAAGGGTAGTCCCCGGATTAGAATGTCAAAGAGCCCTGGCTTAGACGCCTGGCACTCCTCAAGATTTTAATCTAGAGCGGCTTTACGAATTAAATTATCAAAGAGCCCTGGCTAAGACGCCTGGCACTCCTCAATATTTCAATCGGGACGGGAAATCGGAATCGGGAATGAATATATTAAAACAAGGGTAGTCCCCGGATTAGAATGTCAAAGAGCCCTGGCTTAGACGCCTGGCACTCCTCAAGATTTTAATCTAGAGCGGCTTTACGAATTAAATTATCAAAGAGCCCTGGCTAAGACGCCTGGCACTCCTCAATATTTCAATCGGGACGGGAAATCGGAATCGGGAATGAATATTAAAGGATTTTCAAAAGGAAATTTTACTTGAATTTGGAAATATTTGCTATGGAACGGAAATACTTACTGTAAAATATAATTCTAATACAATGGAATAAACTTTATTTATTAGTGATTTTAAAGACCACCTGAGTTAAATGTAAATAGTTTCCAATCAATTCTTACCTTCACAGCAACGGTTTATACTTTTTATCTCATAAAAGTGAATTACTAAAACAAAACAAATTCAAAATACAAAAAAAAACAGAGAAATGGTAAACAACAAAAGTAAATCGGCAGACGGAGCGTTCAATACTAGCGACTCATATCTTCGCCAGCCAGCAAGGAACTGTCGTTTCGACTCCCTGACTCTCAGGGCTTCGTCTCGCTATCCCCTTCCTTCGATCAGCTTGACCTGCGCGCTACCTACTCTATATTTAGTGGCAGTGGGGAAACATTAATTTTCGGACCGCAGCGCGGTGAACGTACAATTTTGATTACAATAAATCGGAGAAAATATTATTTCTACCCATAGTCAGAGGGTATAAGGGGTTATATACAATCTTGACTCAAAATATATTTTAAACAAAATAATTCCTAGTAACTAAAAAAAACCTCGTTACAATTCTCCAAAAATCATCAACATATCAACGTATTCATTATACATGAATAAAAATGGCATTTTCGATTAAGACGAATTCACTTCTGCCAATTATTATAGTAACTGCGAGAATTACATTCACTGTTTTCGTTGAAATGTCAAAATATTTTGACACCATGGCTAACTACGATATTTATTTGAGATTTCGTAAAACTTGAACAGAACGACTACAAGCGTATTGTGGGATGTTCACGATTTAAAAAATAAAATAAAAGAAGCATGTAGAGCTGTTACTCCAGAAATGATAAGAGCGGCATGTACGCGTGAACTATTGAGAAGGTTTGAGGCTTGTGTTGAAGCGGAAGGGGGGCATTTTGAGCACATTATTGAAAATTAATTGTAGAATAATGGTATTATTGCCTTGATTTTCATGTGATTAAATTTGTTTGTTAAACTTTTTTATTTATTTTGTTAAACTCCTTTTGATCGAAAATACACAACTAATAAATTTTAACATACTAAGTGTATTACATGGTTGAATTCAGAATAAAAAGACCTTTAATATGAGCAGTCACACGACCACCTTTGCATTTGATATTTTATAATGACATGACGTCATAGCTACGCTGATGATTTTGCTGACGTCATGAGGGATTCGCAATATTGTAAAATTCGTCCAATTGCTGCATACCAAATTTTATGAAGTTATCTTCAGCCGTTTTAGAGTTATAGCCTGTCTAAAAAATTCTGGGACACCCTGTATAGAAATTGTAACTTAACAAAAAAATATAGGATACTTATCCAAAAAGTATTTAAAAACTTGATCCTAGAAATCAAGTTAAGTGTCAAGACATTTTAACACTAGTTTACCACAGATTATAGCTATAATTTGTTTACACCAAAATATATCAAAATTATCAACAATTGAAATTGGATAGTAAAGTATTCAAATAATAAAAATATATCTATGCATCCTTAGCAATAGATAATGAAAACAAGTTTACATGATAATTGAATATAACTGAAAGTTCTCATACCAAAAAAATTATATAAAAATAAAACCTGTATCCTTGATGTGGAAACTATCCTACCAAACTCAACATAAGGACGAATGGCAGTGGTGTAGTGATGAAATGGAGTTGTCTGTCATCTTGGGTTTCTACGGGAGCAACACAGAGGTCTGTCAACAATTATACAGGATGAGGGCGGAAGATAGCAGGAAGTCATCAACAAAATCTCAAGAAAAAAGGATGCACATGGCCCCGTCTATGACTGGACGTAGAATCCTACCAGTGAGGACTGCACCGGAGGGACATCAATCATATAGTCAAACTCAGGAAGATTCTCTTCACCCCTTGATCCCGGATCTGAATCTGATACCAGAACTGGATCGGCTAGTCGATCAGATATTTTCACGGCTAGCAAAAATAGCCTCTTCAAAGGTACCGTCGGCCGTGATAACACTTGATTTTTCGCCGTAAAGGTGGTCCCCTCGTGAAACACAATAAGGCAACTAGGCCTTTAATCAGAAAAGCACGCGTCTGTTCCTTCATCTTCATTTTATAGGAAAGAAGGAAGTTCCAAAAAACTAAACCCTACTACCAACCACAGCCTACCAACAAGATAGATGACATTTCAACACGGCTATCAACTGAAAAGAATCATAGATTAATTTCAAAGACTCGGCCTGTGACTGCTTGACATTCCAGCTACTGGATCATAGAACTAACCCCACTAGGGAACAAAACTCTACTCGACCACTAATCGAACAAACATTCATACTAACCTACAAATATGCTATGTGCCTTCACACCACTGACATTTGCCATTATAATAACAAACTAGTTATTTATATCAATTATATAATATAACAAAGGAAAATCGAAAAGGTAAGCATACTTTTCTTTGTTATTATTGTTGACTAATACTCATTTTTGATTTCAGGTCCTTGAAACTACAGTAACTTCTAGAAAGATTCCAGAATAATTAGAATACTTTTTAAGGTACACAAAAATACAGATAATTAAAGTTTTCAATCTTATTACCAGTTATATGTTGTTGTAAGTACATCAATATTGTCCAAATAAAGCATGGAATCGACCTAAATTGAATTGTTTCTTTATTTACATATCAAAAATAAGTAAGTGAATTTTTAAATGCTACAACATCAAAAGAAATCGACAATTATCGAAGGGCAAATTCAAATTATTCAATTTAGTTACTAAATCCAAAGTATTACTTACCGAAAACCTGGGCTGAAAATCAGTCAATTCTTTAATCAACTTATGTATGAAAGCTGCTCTAATTGATATTGAAGTATTAGTGAAACTTACTACAGGTCGAATTGGAATATCAACCTTATGAATCTTAGGAAGGCCGTACAAACGAGGTACAACTGGGCTGCGTTCCTAAACTTACTCCAGTGAGTAGAGAAGAGTATGATCACGTGATTAGAAAAGTATGTTTGATGGTTACTCGGAGTAACCGTTCAGAGGCTTCACCGGCCGAAGGCAAATCAAATGTCATTGTGTTGTGTATGAATTTGGGGTTATATTGTTCATTTCGAAAATATAAATTAATTAACCATGGATGAGTTGAATATTAATAATATTAATATCATAACACAATGTTGGTAACTCATGAATGTAAGTAAATCAAATTGTATTAAATTCAGATTGCCATCACTAATAATGTAATAATACTAGGAAAGTGAAGAAGATTCCTCCTCTGATGAAGAATTACTGGCAGTAGTTTCGATTGTGCAGGGAATAAAAGGACAGAAACCTCTCAGAATCCAATACAAATACAATACCAAACATAACAGCTGAACAATTCAGAATTCATTTCCGTTTAACACTTCATACATTTGAAAGCATTCTAGCACTCATTGGACCATCCTTGAAGAGCAATCATCCAGAAGGCAGACCCAACATTGAACCTAAACAACAGTTAATGAGTGTAATTTGGCTCTTAGCAACACCTGATTCATACAGGTAATAAACTTGGAGAATGGAATCAATGATGATTAACAAATCACTTGATATGTTTCTTGATTGTGGTGCCAATTTGCCATTACATGGTTTACCTTCAACAGTATAATTTGAATTGATACCTGTGAATAAATATGCAAAAATCACCTGTTTATTTAAATTTTTTCTAGGTCTGTTGGTGAAAGATTCGATATGGCAAAGTCTACACTTTTTGAATGTTTTGTGAGGGTGATTTCTGTGCTCAATGAAATGGCACCTACCATAATTAAATGGCCATCAGGGATATATGCAGAAGAGGTGAAGGAAGGATTTTCAAGAACAGGTCTGGATTTATGCCTAGGTATGATAGATGGTAGCTATATACCAATAAAAGCACCCAAAAAACACCCAGAAGTATATATTTGCCGCAAAAAATTCCATGCTATCACTCTCCAGGCAATATGTGATCATAGACTGAAATTCACAAATTGTTTTGTTGGATATCCAGCTTCTGTGAATGACTATCGTATATTCAAAAATTCTGATATATACAAAAATATAATTTCCAATCCCCAGCATTATTTTCCAAATGATGAGTACATTATTGGAGATAAAGCTTATCCCCTGAAGAGATGGTGCATTCGTCCATACATCAATAGAGGAGACTTGTTACAGATGCAAACTCACTTCAATACCCAATTGAGCAAAGTTAGGCAATGCATCGAAAGGAGCTTTGCTTTACTCAAAGGAAGATTCAGGAGATTGAAGTATCTGGACATGAATAGGGTAGATATGGTACCAGCTACAATACTTGCCTGTTGTGTCCTTCATAATATATGCATATCTGGTGGAGACATAAATGAAGAATTGATAGAAGATGGTCATTTGAACAATATAAATGATATACCTAATGCTGAACAATTACAGTGAGTACCTATTTATATATTTCAAAATGCACGCTTATAGGGATTTCGAGTTGATGACTCATCTTTCTCTAATTTTCAGGATAGACGAAATGGTAGATGATGAGCCTGCTGTAATGAGAAGAGACATTTTGGCTCGAAACCTTTTTTTGCAAAGATAGGAATTGAACAATTATGTTTCATTAGTAGATGTAATAAAATTATCTTTAACAACAAACATTTTTATTCAGACTCATACCCAGTACTCAACAGTATATTATTCAGTTCTTTCAACATCAATAAATACTGTGGAATAATAAACGAATACAAAAATAAAAAAAACTAATGCAAACATAAATTTAATACAAAAATAACGAGATAAAGAATATTAAATACAAAAATAAAAATCAACTCTGATATGTTCACATTAGACCCTAATGAACTATGTAATAAAGAGGAACTTATAAGCAGGTACATAAAATTTTAAAACAAAATTATCATCAATCAAGAGGACTCTGAAGAATATGTGTGGTCCTCTCCAGGATAATTTCTCTTTGAAGGAGCAGTAATATTCTTCAACTGGGCCAAGAATTCTCTCTGTTGACTTAATTTTTCCTGGTGGCGTTTAGTTCTAGCTTCTTCCTTTTTATTTTCTTTTTCTTCTAAGAACCTCAGTAATTCTGACATATTATTTTTTTTTGCTTTTTTTGCCTTTGGTTCTTCTTCCTCCAAATTTTCTCTGGACACAGAACAGCCTGAAATAGTACATACATATACATTTTGAAAAAGCTTTCAAACGAAATTATATATATTTATAATCGCTTGATTTTTATTTCTTGGGTATGGTTAGGTATTTTATATTTAATAAATTAAAAATGTTTTTTTCGACGTTTCGCTTTCGTTTGAAAGCTTTTTCAAAATGTCTATTTTCTAAAGAATATAAAATAATATATATATATATATATGAAGAAGGAAAATCTTAATATCAAACTACCTTTAGAAGAAGAAGCTACCACGACTGGTTTAACATTGGGGTGATCTGAAAATATGGCATCCATTTCATCATAATACTTGAAATGTTCAGGTGCCTCTCCAGATCCTTTGGAGCCCATATTGTCAATGATTTTCATATAAAGTTTTTTGAGGTGCTTCCATTTAAATTCGCATTGTTTTTGGTTAAATGAAAACCCTTTATTTTTCATTTCTGCAGATATAATTTTCCATACTGCTTCATTTCTGAAGTTTGTGACGTCTATTTCACCTACCCTTTGGATTTTACCAACAGGGCACGTCACTTTGGTCACCCTCGATGCAAAATCTTATAAACGAATGCTCGGGCGCCAGATTTTTTACGTGGTTTGCTCCACGGCCCCTTGACCCTTCGCGTCAAGAGTTCCAGGTAGCCTCAGATGGAGGTTACGGAAAATTCCAGGGGTCTCGTTGAATTCAACACTTCTAAAACACTCTAAACCCTCAGACGACTATGCTACGGGTTATTAAGAAAACACTAATTGGGTCGAATTGTATATTACCAGGTATATTTAATTTCCACAGGGATAAGTACATAAATATTTACAGTAATTTATATTTTAGAAATACCATAAATTAAATATTTTCGGCGGTTCCCAACAAAATAAATATAATACAGTGTGCAAATGCGTCAAAAATATTCGGGTTATGTAAAATTTGCCGGTAGAACGTGCATAAGCGATGGTACGATAACGGAGATATAAGCAGGTTATTTAAGCGATTAGCAACAGGTAAAGCGATATAAGCAATGCGTGAGCAAACAGTGAGCAGTTTTAAAGGAAGAAATTATATTACAGCAGTGAGCAAAAAAAACAAACTATCGCACAGAATTAACAATTTAACCACAACTACAAAAGGTCGTGAATTTGGGAGTTCGGGAAAACGGATCGACCAATCAACCACTCTGATAATGAAAACTGTGAATTAAGCTCGATATTCAATCAACCAATGGCATCGGCCTCAGACTTGTTTGAATATCGTAAACAAATTAAAATGAATGAATGAAAAATGAATTTCTTTACGTAATTTTACCGGCTGAAGGTTGGACAACGCATGGAATAGTCCTCGCACTTGCCCCACGATCAGTTTTTTTATTTCAAATAATCGCAATGAAAATTTTAATCAAAAATTACAACAAAAGGTCGTTAACTTGGAAGGCAGGGAAAACGGATCAACCACTGATAATGAAAAATTTGAATTAAACTGGATATTCAATCAACCAATGGCATCGGCCTCAGACGACTTGTTTGAATATCATACACGAATTAAAATAAATGAATGAAAAATTAATTTCTTTACGTAACTTTACCGGCTGAAGGTTGGACAACGCATGGAATAGTCCTCGCACTTGCCCCACGATCAGTTTTTATTTCAAATAATCGCAATGAAAATTTTAATCAAAAATTACAACAAAAGGGTTGTTAATTTGGGAAGGCAGGGAAAACGGATCAACCACTGATAATGAAGACTTTGAATTAAACTAGATATTCAATCAACCAATGGCATCGGCCTCAGACTTGTTTGAATATCATAAACGAATTAAAATAAATGAATGAAAAATTAATGTATTTACGTAACTTTACCGGTTGAAGGTTGGACAACGCATGGAATAGTCCTCGCACTTGCCCCACGATCAGTTTTTATTTCAAATAATCGAAATGAAAATTATAATCAAATATTACAACAAAAGGGTTGTTAATTTGGGAAGGCAGGGAAAACGGATCAACCACTGATAATGAAGACTTTGAATTAAACTAGATATTCAATCAACCAATGGCATCGGCCTCAGACTTGTTTGAATATCATAAACGAATTAAAATAAATGAATGAAAAATTAATGTCTTTACGTAACTTTACCGGCTGAAGGTTGGACAACGCATGGAATAATCCTCGCACTTGCCCCACGATCAGTTTTTATTTCAAATAATCGAAATGAAAAGGATTTAATTCGGGAAAACAAAATCTAAAATAAAATACTTGATGTATTGAGCATTCAATTATTAAGAATTAAAACCAACCCAATATAAAAAAAATGTAACAATAATAAAACTGAAAAATAAATTTTCTTATCTATTGCGAAAAAACTCACTAGAATACTGTACTAAATTTCGACAATCAGAATATCGAAACTGCTAACGGAAATATATTTTTAAGCGGAACAAAATAATTATATTCTTTGGCTTTACTAAAACAATTTTTCTTACTTACGCAGAAACGGTTGGATACTACGGATTCACTGTAACTGGACTTCCAAAATTTTTGGTCGGTAGGAGAGATTTTTGGTTTAAACAAACGACAGCGGAGTTTCGAAAACAAACGGTAGCTGAGCGCGATTATTGTTGAAAACAACCGGTAGCAGAGAGCCCCAAAATCGTTCGGTTTTCGAATTTATATCCCAATTCCTACCTAAAATTTTTGCCTTATCGGAATCATACGTGAAATTAATTTACTTTCAACTACAAAAAAGTTTTTACTAGACTGGACGGCTTTTGTTATAATTAAAATAGTTTATATACCGGACGTCCTCTAGTCTTTAAATTTTTGAGAATCAAAATTAATAAATTTTATATTTTTAGTTTCGTATTCATGTGTTTTGGATTACTAAGAAAATATAATATTGCGGTAAAAAAAATCAATGTGGTAGCAGAAAGGATCGGAAAGTAAGTAACGAGTTATATAAAAATAAAATATGCTAGAGTGAAAACTAAAAATGAACTCCAAATCGGTGCCCCACAAAATAACTCGTTACAAATTTTGTTTCATTTAGTTTATATAATTCAATTAGCATATGAGTAGCTACATCCGTCCAGGTAGCTTTTTTAAAGGTGGAAGTAGTGGCACAACTCACATCTTCATCATGATGGACAAGCTCAACTTCGTTTTCCTGCTTGCACATATCTAAAATTTCCTGGGACTTCAGAACTTCACAAAGTTCTCCATTTGCTGAAAAATATAGTCTATTAGGCTTTATGGTTCGGCATCCTGAATCCCAAATGATTAACAAATTTCAAAGTATTATATTACAGCATAGGTAGGTACCTACCCTTATTTTTAAGAATAATGGTATCCTTTCTAATTGATAGCACAGAGTAGTCCATTATTGATTTGTGGATTTATTAGCCAAAACAAACTATACTCAACTTCAATGCAATCAACTGTAACCATATATCTATTAATAGATATATGACTGTATCAAAATCAAATAATATCAATAAAAATAACCTGGCCTGAACTACTGTAGTGTATAAGCCAAACTGTCACAACTGTCAGAGTATATAATACTCCATTAAAAAGCGGAGTATGCAGAGTTTACTCCGGGTAAGTTTCTGAACGTTTATAAAAGCATACTCTATACTGGTAGAGTAAATTTATGAACGCTTCGAAGTAAACTCTCCTTACTCTGAGTAAGTTTATGAACGCAGCCCTGGATTACTAGAATCTGTCATCTGTCATAATTAAATTTAGATTTGTTTTTTGTCAACTTCAAATTAATGTAATGTCACTTCAATTTTTTTTCTACAAACACGTGTAGTTAGAAACTATAAAATATAAAAATGTTTAAAAGTTAACGACAGTTTACCCCAAACAGGGGAATATTTTAAATTCAATGTAATTTTTAAATTTTTTATGATTGTTTAGTCAATGTGTTGTCGACTTTTTAATTTGGTTTCTTGTATATACCCCACGAACAAGCGCAAAGTGTCGGGATGTGCCCCACAAAATTTTAATAT
>CANOBC010000110.1:0-69277 GCA_947563755.1 Lochmaea crataegi | reverse complement strand
GCTTGCTTCCTGTATTCTTAAAACATACGAACGTTTAATAAAAACTAGATTAGAGTTTTACCTTGAAAGGAATAATTTATTACCCGGTTCACAGTATGGATTCAGAAAAGGCAGATCCACTCAAGAAAACTTAACAAACATAATTACCGACATACAAACAGCCTTCACAAAAAATCATAGCATTTCTGCTGCATTCATAGACATAGAAGGTGCTTATGACAATGTTAACCTGCACATCCTAGAGGACAAAATGTTAAGTCTGAACATACCAATTAACATCGCTCACAATATATTCAAGCTTTACTCAACAAGACAAATATACATTAGAACGTGTAATGGATTAGTAGGACCTAGACCAACTCATCACGGTTTACCTCAAGGTGGTATTCTTAGTCCACTTCTGTATATTATTTACACCCATGAGTTGGAAAACCTTATTACTCCAGAAATTAAAATACTTCAATTTGCAGATGATATATGTGTGTATGTAGAGTCAAAAACAATTCAAAGTTGTAATGAAAAATTATCAGATGCGGTGAGCTCCCTTTATGCTTGTACTGAGAAACTTGGATTCACTATTTCTGAACCTAAATCGAGTGTGTGTACATTCACCAGAAGAAGATTCTTACCTCCACCGCAAATCAATATTGCTTCGTTCAACTTCAAATACAACTCTTATGTCAAATTTCTTGGCGTTTTCCTTGACATGAAACTCAACTGGAAACAGCATATTAATTTCATAATAGGTCGCGCAGAAAATGCTACAAACATCTTAAGGGCTGTCTGCGGCAGTAATTGGGGCGCAGACCCAAATACTGCTATGCTTTTTTATAAATGTCTTGTCAGATCCATTTTAGACTATGGTTCTATATTTTACCACAATGCATCAAATACTCTTTTGGATAAAATAGAAAAAATTAAAAATAAGTGTATACGTATCAGTAGTGGTTTATTAAAGAGCACCCCAATATTAGTCCTAGAAGCTGAATTTGGAGAACCCGCATTTCACCTAAGAAGAGACTTCATGGGCCAAAAGTTTTTGCTGAAACTACTATTTAAAGAGAGTCCTTTAATTACTAAAATCAATAAACTAGCTTTGGCATGTTCAAATCACAGATTTTGGAGACATAAAAAAATACCAAATCTCATCGAAAATTACAATAAAATTTTACCCTATACAGAGAACATGTATACCTCCAACAACCTATTAAGTAATATACCGACATATAATTATTTTGAAAACATACCGAATGTCATTATTGAGATAGTAACCAACTCACTTTATGATCCTAGGCACAGCAGAATAGTAGAAAGAGAAATTAATACCCGCTGGAATAACTATCAACAAATTTACACAGACGGGTCATTATTAAATAAAGCAGCTGGTTGTGCATACATACATAAAAACTCCAAGGAAAATAAAATGTTTAAACTCCCAGAACACTCCTCAATCTTTACAGCAGAGTTAACAGCTATAAGGGAAGCAATGAAATTATGTCTGAACCTCGAACAGACAAAGTTCGTTATTTTTTCTGATAGCAGAAGTGCACTAGAGAACATTAAATCAGTTTCACCTAATTGTCTAAAAAACTATTTAATCGTTGATATTCTCAAACTTTACAATGAAATTAAAAGTAAAAATAAATGTCTCTCTCTGGTATGGATCAAGTCTCACGCAGGAATCAAGATGAATGAAGAAGTAGATCTACTAGCAAAAATGGCTACAACTCAAGGTAGCTCCCTTGAAGGATGTAAATTTCCATATACTGATTTGTACAACGTACTTAAAAATGAATTGAGGGAAAAATGGCAAACCATATATGACAATACAGAAAAGGGACTATTTTATAAAACTATTCAACCAAAAATCCCAAATAAACCGTGGTTTAGAGATATATCCAACAGATACCTTGTAAAAATAATTTGTCGAATGAGGTGCAATAAGGCATTATATCCAGAATACCTTCATAGAATAAAGCAAACTGATTCTCCAAATTGTTCCTGTGGGGAGTATGGTGATCTAGAACATGTTATCCTTGAATGTCCAATTAATCTTATTCATCTAAATAACTTCTTTCGTCAGTTATATCTTAATAACATAGAGCAACCAATAAATTTGAATATTTTATTAACAAAAAGTCAGTGGTTTCAACTACTATATGATTATATTAGAAAAGCTGGTATAAAATTGTAATGAAACAATTATTGTAATTTATGTATCCCTCTCTACTGTTTACCTATCCATGGATTAACACCTGTTTGTTTAAACCCGCCTGGGTGGTCCTCAACCAAATATGATATGATATGAAAAAAAAAAAAAAAAAAAAAAAAAAAAATTAAAAAAAAAAAAAAAAAATTTAATAAATGAAAAAAAAAAAAAATAATAATAAATGAAAAAAAAAACTAGAAAGACTGTACAAATACGTACATACGAAGATATTGGCCAGTTGGTTTACTCCAGTGCCAAAAAAAAAAAAAAAAAAAAAAAAAAAAACCATTCCTTTATTTTTCTCAGGTCGTATTCTAGCTTAAGTTTCAGATTGAACCAGTCATCGTCCTCGCAGAACATGACTGTGTCATCCGCAAAACTGATAATTTTTGAGTGGGTATTCAATAAGAAGAGATTATTAAGGTAAATATTGAATAATATTGGTCCAAGGACCGTTCCTTGGGGTACACCACATAAAATAATTTTTTCATCGCTCACACTGTCATCAATTTTCACTCTTTGCCGCCTATTTAGTAGATAGCCACTGAAAAGTTTATGTGGTATGCCTCTTATCCCCATATCTTCTAGAGTTTTGAGTAATATAGAGTGGTCCACGGTATCAAAGGCTTTTCTCAAGTCTATGAAGACACCAATTGATGGTTTAGTCTCATCTAAACACTTATATATATTTTGTGTCAATATTTTTATCGGGTCTTGGGTAGACATGTTTTCTCTAAATCCATACTGAGATTTTGATATTAGATTGTACTTTTCGAGGAATTTATTCAATCTCTTCTGAATAACCTTTTCTAATACTTTAGCTATGCATGTTATCAAGGTAATAGGTCTATAATTTGAGACATCAGTTTTTATTCCACTTTTATGAATTGGTGCCACCACGGCCGTTTTTAATGCTGTGGGGAAATATCCCTGTTCCAGTGATTTATTGACTATATAGGTAAGTGGTTTTGTTATATAGTTAGAAATAAGTTTGAGGGTCTCTGCTTTGACATTATCAATGCCAGGGGCTTTATTATTTTTTAGCTGTGATATTATTTCTATCAATTCATTTTCGGTTGCAGGGTATAAGAAAATTGAGTGGTCACATAAACTTTTCCTTTCCATATAATCCAGATTTCTGTTTATATTTTCAGCTAGTTTTTCACCTACTGATATAAAGTATTCGTTAAAATTGTTTGCTATTTCGATACTCTCACTAATTTGTTCATTATTGTTTGTTACGATTGATTTTATTGATGAAGGTTCTTCGTTAGTCAGTACTTCATTCACAGTTTGCCAAAGTTTTTTAGAGTCGTTTCTTCCTGCTTCCAGACGTTCTCTATAGTATGAAGTTTTGGTAATTTTTATGATTTTGTTTAGATTTTTTTTATATGTGTTATATTCTTCAGAAAGGGCGGTATTATTTGGGTCCTTTTTCAATCTATGGTACATACCATTTTTTTTATTCACAGAATCGACGAGTGATTTAGTCATCCACTTTTTTCGTTTTCTCTGTTTGTTGTTCATTTTTATAAAACTCGTACATTTATCTAAGTTAGTTTTTATAATTTTAATTAGTTTATTTGTGGCGGAGTCAAGATCGTCATAATGATAGATGGATGGCATCCCAGTTTACTTTTTTTATGTAATCTACGAACCTTTTTTCATTTACTTGTTTATAGTATTGTATATTATTTTTTTCAATTCTCCCACTATTTTTAAGAACTATTTGGGCTAAAATTGTGTAATGGTCTGTAATGGATGTTTCGAACGTAATTGGTAAGATTGTGTCGTAGTTATGGTATTTTGATTTTATAAATATATGATCTAAACATGTGCGAGATTTTTTTTGTTCTCTTGTAGGCGTGTTTATTGCAGATATATATCCGTGTTCGCTCATGGCATCCAGGTAATATTCGGTATCACAAGAAGTATTTAGCAAATCAATATTCATATCACCAACAACTATATTATAGTGAAATGTTTCATCTTCCCTACTCAAAATAGTATTCAATTGGTCGACAAAGGGACCGATGTCTGTAGCTGGTGATCTGTAAATGCCATTTACTATGAAAATGGAGTCATGCACAGTCATTTTGGCTCTCAGGAGGAAACTACCGTTCAGACTAATTGTGGTGTGAGATACGTACGCCTCTGATCTAACAAATATTACGACCCCGTCGTTTTGATTTAAATGTCCAGAATTATAGATTGTTTTGTATCCAGGAATGTTGAAAATTGTGATATCAGGAATGATACGGGTTTCTGTGAATACAATACAGTCGAAGAATTCATCTAATTCATCTAGAGTGATCAGAAATTCATCAAGGTTATTTGATAGACTGCGAATGTTATTGTGTATAATTTTGAAATTATCATATGGATTATTGATTTCTAAAACTTTTTTAACTTCTTTATCAGTACTCAAGGAGAATGAATCTAATTTAGTTATAATGAAATCCCGTATATAAGGATCCATACTGTAATTTGACTCACCTGGTTATTTGAAAATTTCTAGTTTAATTACAATACATAAATAGAATTCTAATAAAATGTTATCTTGACATCCGCGTTTGGGTTCCTTGCAGATTAGTAGGGGAAATAAGTGACGGATTTTAGATATTTCAATACACCCAGCAATACAACATTTATTGTGATACGGCATTTTGTTCAACCACAGTGGTCTGGCTCAGTCACAAAAATTATAATCTACAGTTAAAACTAACTAGGTATTCTACGAATTGTTCAACTAAAACTACACTATAAAAATAACACGTCCAGAATAATGTTATAAACACTTTAAAAGACAGGAATAATCAAAAATAGCAAAAAATACACAACTCAACAAAAACAGATAATAAATTCAACTGTTAGCATCAAAAATGGCTACCACTGAATAGTGAGAGCTGACAGCTGACTCTGATTGCCCACAAAACCACAAAACTTGAATAAATTAGTCAATTTAGGCAACCGACAACAGAAAAAGAAGAAGAGCACAGCCTGTGACATCTACCGATCTGTCCCTAAACTATATGTTTGGTTTGACATTCGGCAACCTGCGTGGGATATCTAGAGATTAGTGATTTGTGGCTCAGACCCTTCCCGAGATATCACCCTTAAAAGGTGGTGACTAAAATTGATTTTTTATTTTTTTAAATACAATTTCAGTAAAGCTAGAAACTTGAAATTCTGACATTTCCATCATTTATTATGAATCGTATTACAGTTTACATCTTTACTGTTTTCCACTCAATTTATTAAAAAAATTATAAATTATGGTGTTTATTTTTTTTCTCTGCAGCTATTGGTTTTGGGAAAAAAATTTGAGACTGAAAAAGTTTTTAAATAAAACAAGGATTTTCAGTTGAATTTTATTTCATAAAACTTCATCTCGAAAAAAAGTTTTGATATGAAATAAAGTAAGGGTTGCTAATTTCACCACCGTATATTGTAACAGGAATATTGAAAAAACACCCGTGGTTAGTCCTTTGCGAGTGCACGAAAATTACAGAATTTCAAGTTTCTAGCTTTACTGAAATTTTAGAAAAAAAATAAAAACTTAATTTTAGTCACCACCTTTTAAGGGTGATATCTCGGAAAGGGGTGGGCTGAGGAAATTTTGTTATAGGAAAGACCCATCTTAATTTCATACGAGCAATCACCTCCTGAATTTTGTCGCATGAATTTAGAAACACCCTGTATGTTTGTCTATGAAATAATAATTTAAAAATACGCGCTGTAATAAACCTGAAGTATTTCTTTCCTTTTTTAATTTTGTATCTTACTCTAATAATTCATGGCGCTTAAAATCTTTACACTTGCTACTATGGCGCCACCTTCATTTGCTCCTTTTCGATGGACACTTTTTAATACATTCAGATAGTGCTCCTTCCTTCTACCCTCCATAGTTATATTCAATCCATTTAACATTATTATCGTCGTCGTTAACGTCGGTATTTCTAACAATATACATTTATAATGTCAGCTATCACATGTTCTTCCTTCATGATATTTTGCTCCGACAACTTTAGTTATGGCCAAATATTCTTACATTTTCGTCGATAAAATTTAAACAGGAGAAAATTTGAACAGAGTGCCGTCTTAAATAATTCACAAACCATAAAATCGTATAACTCCCTACATCAGAAAATGTCAAGTTTTCTTCAAAATTATTATTTAAACATTCTAAACATCGTAGTGGGTGATTAAATAATTCAGTATTTCTAATAAGTTGTTCGAATCTTTATGTTCCATTAGTAGCATCAGCAATATTTGCCACACGAACCATTATTGTATTGGATACCGTTCGGTCGACAATTCTTTCTACGTTACAGCCTAAACATCTCAAATTTGTCAAATATACAGTTTTAAATAAATTTTGTAATTGTCCACATAATTTTTCAATTAAATCACATACAAATTCTTGACAATCTTGTTGTCTATTCTCTTGATGTTTTCGATCTACTAATTTCCGAATGCTCAATGTATCCGATGTTTGTTCCAAATAAACATTCCAAATATTTTTCTCTAAATCCGTAGTAGTAGTGGTGGTGGTAATACTTCTTTCCAGAAGAATTTCGATAAATAAATCTAATCCCAATAGACATTGAACAACCGAATTCGCATAGCACGAAACACGATCATCATTTTTTAATCCAATAAATTTAGTAGTTGATGATTGTTTTGTTATTGGCGGCGGCCAAGGTGGCGGAAACGGTCGTCGCCGTATTTTTGTCAATCTTAATATCGGTGGTGGAAATGATGAGGATGATGGTATTATTAAAGGTGCTGGTAGTGGTAATAGTGTTTTCGTCGATGACATCGTCGACATCAATGATGATTTGTTCAACGTTTCAATTTTATCTTTCAAATTTTTACAGTCTATATTATTATTATAAATATTCAAAATAATTGGTTTGTGATGACTATATACTGTATAACCAATTTGGGCTATAATTCTCGAATCAATATTTGTTAAACACCAATCTATATGGGTTTTATCCCATGTTGTCGGACCTTGATCAGCAATTAAGAGTATTATACTATTATTAAGAAAATATTGTTTAATAGATGAATTTTCATTCCAATCTATATAAAAATCACCAATAATTAATTTATCACCGATAATATTAAAATTAAAATAATCGATTAGAAAATCTTCGATTTCGTTTCTTGAAACTTTCGGAGAAACGTGAATTATATAAACGGTCAATTTTATTGCCGTCTCAATTTCAACAAATTGAATTATTTTATTTTTATCTGACAATTTTCTTGACTACTTTACAATACTTTGAAGAATCTTTTTCCAAACATAAAATTCCAAAAGGTTTTCGAATATTCGTTGTAGTTGTTGTGGATGGTGATGCCAAATTGCATACGACGTTAAAATCTTTCAAATCATTCAATTTGTCGTCGTTACATATTAACATGTTTCTGTTGAAAAATTATATCCGACATTGTAAATTGACAATTTGTCATTAAAATATCTTTATGTTTATTGAAACTTTGACAATTTTGTAATGCTATTCTAATGGATGGTTTTTCTTCCAGAATTAATTTCATCGGTAAAAATAATTATCTATTGGGGTTATTTCGAAGATCGTTCATTTCGATTTCTATTGAATCTTTCATTCATTTTATTATTATTATTATTATTATTATTATTATTATTTCCAACTCATGTGTACTCTTGCTCAGCTTTTGCTGGTAATGTTCACCTATCCCGAGCGTTTGTAAACGCAAATGGGATTAGGCACAGCAGTTACATATTTAGAAATTTACGGACAGTGTGACAAGTATTCAAAATTGCAGCCTTCTGCAGATCGATGTATGTGTTTTTGTGAAGACCTAGTTTGGTGAGGCTGTCTTGTAGAGCTTTGGGGATTAGTCCCGTAGATGAAACGATGACCGGCACCACCTCTACTTTCTCTGCATGCCACATCTGTCCTACCTCAATTGCAAGATCGGTGTATTTTGCAATTTTTTCGTTGTATTTGTCTAAAATATTGTTGTTATTGGGTACAGCACATCCACCAGGAGAACCGGAAGCGGAGATTATTATTATTATTATTATTATTATTAGTTATTGGTTTTTTGAAATCCGTTCCAAACAAATATAATCCATTGGATTTTGTTACTCTACTGGATGCGACGTACAACGAACTTTTGAGCATTTTATTTTTAATTTTAACACCAACGGAATTGTATGTTGCTCCCTGGGACTTGTGAATCGTAATCGCTTCTGCAGTTATAGGAAATTGTTGTCGTTCGATGTAATTATTTGAATCGTTATTTTTATTTTTAATACTGCGTGTCATAAATGTAATGGGAACCCAACCGAAATTTATTTCTTTTGTAAATTTATTATTGTTAATGTTATTGTAATTTTTCTTACAATTTCTTCCAATTTTCTCATCGTCAAAATAAATCCATAATCGAATAGGTATCAAATCATAGCCGTCGCCGCCGTCTTTTATTTCTCCCATCGAAACGTTTTTCTTTATCCTCTTGCTCAAAAATACCGCTTGCACCGTTTACTAAACCATCGGCTGTATCGATATTATTCGTAAGCATAAATCGTCCGTCGACATGTAGGAGATTTTGTTCGGCTAAACCGAAACATTCACTGACTGTCAATTTTTTCGCCATATTCTTCAAAAACATTTTTCTATCTCGATCGTTGTTATTTTATTGTTTTTAAAACCTCGAACTGAATCGTTGCCAAAAGATACGGATACATCACGTTGATATAACTGTAAACGTTCAGCATTAAATGTATCGACTTCTTTATTGGTGGATAGCAGACAAATTGCATCGCGCGGTATAATTTTGTCATCAAAATGTGAACCGATTTGTAATGATTTAAATAATTTCATATCGTCGTCAGTCATATTTCCGTTGGCATAATTATTTAATGCTCGTGCAAATTGTAAATCATTCTTTTGTCGCATTATTTCTGTCAATTCGAAAAATTAGAAATAATGCCATAGAAAATCATTCACGATTGCACTATATGCTGTAGCTTTACTATTTAAATTAAAAACAAATGAATCTCCAACCGGTGACAATTGCCGAAAATCTCCAAATACCACGATAGATGTATTTCCGAAAATTGATTTGTTATTAAATATTTGTTTCATACGTTGATCGATATGTGCAAACATCGTTCCGCCTACCATTGAAATCTCATCAATTATGACCAATGTCAAATTTTTCAATTCGCATCTCAACGTATTTAAAATATCATTAATTTGATCGTTAGAAATATTATTATCCTTATCAATAATCTTGAGCATCATCATAATTAAAATTACCATTAAAATCCAATAAATTATTATTATTATTATTATTATTATCCATTAAAATATTATTTTCATATTCATCCAAATTTTGGTAAACAATTTTAGTGAATTTTTCAAGTTTTCGTTTAATTTCATTAAATTTTCCAATAAAAATTTGTCGTCTATTGATTTCCATCAATTCGTTTTTTTCGTCACGCCACGGTATAAAAAGCATTAAATTTTCACGATAAAAATTATCTGGATCACTTTGAAGACTATAACCTCTAAATTGTAATAATTTTCTAGACTTTAATTTCGTAACATATCCGGAATCGTCAATTTGTTTATATGCATTTTCTGGAATTTTCATAGATAGTAGTAGTAGTACTGTTATTGTTCGTTTGTTGTTGTTTATTTTTTATTTTTTTATAAATATATTCTGTAGAAAATTCGGCCAAACTAACTTTTCCAAATGTGAAGATCTCAAAAATAATAATCTAAAAGTCCTCAGAGATATATATTTTCAGCGTCTGGAGCCATTGTTGCAAGTTGAAGTTTCGATTTGGTCATTTTGGTTCGTTTTTCAATCGGAAAAGTATTTACAAAAACGTGACTGATACTCTAATTTGTCAATCGTAAACCTAACGTATGATAAGCAGCTTCGTGGGCTGAAACTTCGTGACTTCCAAGAAATATATTACCCAATTTTCCTAATTTCGCTTTCGTATCGAAATCTCCAGCTTTTATTTGGGCTTGAGCTTCGGCCATCAATTTATAAATTCCAGAATTCGATTTATTTATATAATTAACTATATATGTTACACACGAATATGGATCGACGATATATTGAATATCCATATTCGCTTGATGCATATTTAAAATGGTAGTATTATATGGATTTATATTTATATCGCAAATACCTTACTCTTTTTCTTCAATACACACCTCAAGGCTTGTTCATATTCATTTTCGGAAATGTCTAAATATTCTAATAAATCATCAAAGGTAAAATCTAAAGTGGAGTGTTTTTGTGGTTTCTCCATAAATTTATCTAAAGTTTCTCGAATTAATTTATGATTTATAAAGGCTTTTCTTTTGGCATTTATATGAACGGCATCCTCATCACCTTTATCATTATCTTCTTTAATAAGAAATGGAAGAAATTGAATCATTGATAACACTTTATTTGAACTATCCCACCCCTTAGTGTTGATGGTTGGTGGTTCAATATTATGGAAACAGTTTTATACATTGGCACCGTACACTAACAAGAATAGTAGTTCAACTTTTCGGCACGCCCCTAAACGTTCCCTCCCTGCCCCGTCATCGAATTCGGGTTGGTCGGGCCCAGAGCTGTATACCAGTTGTCCACAGATTCCGCTGAGTACGTATCGTACCGGTTGTAGTTTCGTGTTGCGATGTGTAATATCGTGAGAACATTGTTTATATTTTTCAATAATTAAATCTATATTAATAGAAATGGGGTTATTGGGTCCTGTTGATGGTTGCAAGAGTAAAAGAGGAATAGATGTCTCTTTTTTTCGATTTCCGAAATATGAAGATAGGTAAGATATTAAAAATATGCTCATAGTAAATGGGTAAATGCGTTACAAACCGAATATGGATGGAAGTTAACCATAAAATCATTAAAAGCTCTTTGGAATATTTTGAAAACAAAGCAATATACATTTTTGTTGACCAGAAATCTTAATCAGGACTACCTTGAAAATTTCTTTGGTCAAATTAGAAATTGTTGTGGCAATTCTAGAAACCCAACACCCATACAATTTTGTAGAGCGTTTAAGAAATATTTTAATGAAGTCGAAGGTGCTAATTGCATGAACGGTATTATTGAAGTTTTATTAGACATTAATACGGACTCGGCAGAAACTTTTAAATATACTATTTTCCCCTTTTCTACTCCAAATACACCTTTAAAAGTTTTTACCTGTGACTATCGAAATCTTACTAGCCCAGAAGGTAATGCAATAGTTTTTGTTAGTGGGTATGTTTTGAAAAAATGTTTGCAACATTCTTGTCCAATTTGTGAAGAATTTAACCAACAAAACTTATTGGATGGAGGAGCCATGATTTTCACTAAATTGAAAGCCTATGTCCAGAAGGAAAATTTGCCTTTTGGAGGTTTGACAGTACTCCCTATTAATATTGTGCAATATATAGTATAACTTGAAAATATATTCATGGGTAATTTTAATAAAATGGCTGGCAGAGATGGCATTGGAAAACATCTGCTAGAGATGTTTAAAAATGTACCGTTTAACCACCCCTGTACAAATTTTCCGAAAAGGTATATGTTATCGCTTTATACTAGATTACGTATTTATTTTACAATAAAATTTATAAATCGCGACGTTAAAGGCAACAAATCAAATACGCCTGATATAAAGTTGTCAATATTAAAAAAATTGTCTGTGTTTATTAAACGCCTATTCCTGCTACTTCTTGTTTTATTTCAGTCAAATATTTTGTAAACAATTCAGTACTAGATAAATTCTAGTGGAGTAGTTAATATTCGATGGCTACTTACCAAAAAAAAAACTTGTATTCAAAAAAAATAGTTTTCTAACAAGGTACGTTTTTACCGGATCCCGTAACAAACACTCAAAATATAAATCAACAACCCATGAATGTACGACCCTCGTAAATAGGAGCCACGTGCTAATCTCACTGACGACATCAAATACCCAAAGGGTGAGTTGAACTACTATTCTTGTTAGTGCACGGTAACATTGGTAAAGCCACTAGCGTCATAGTTGAATGATCGACAATATGTTTGTAAGGAAGGAAAAACTTGACTTGAGGAGAGTGAGTGATTTGTAAAGATTGATAAATTTAATTAGAATTCAACTTTTAATTACTTACTGTGTACTTACATTATATTGTTTATAATATTAATAATAAAACAAATCGAAATGTTAAAAATAACTATTTACAAGAAACTGGATTTAATTAGTAGTCAAGATAGACATGGTCCAAGTAGGTTGGAAAACCGAGATGACGAACCTGGAATTAGATAGAAAAACAGTCTGAGTATTCAATTTGCCATAGATAATTATTATTATTCAAATAAAGATCAGTATAGTTAAAATCCCCAAAATTAATGAAAGTATTAATAATATACAAGGTGCATCTTATGTGTTTGAACTGTGATTATGCATATCAGTACTTTTATTTTGGTTGATCAAAAATAAATGCCTAATTGTAAATATTCAGGGTTATTAGGAAAGGTGCAAGGGGCGCAAACTCTCCCCAGTGCATGCAAGGAATATGTGACACAAACTCTCCACAAACAATATTATAACTACTGCAAATGGCACAAACTCTCCACAGTACAGCAAAATAATAATACACTGCAAGTGGCTCAAACTCTCCACAATACAGGGGGTGGAAGGAGATATGGGTGACGTGAGAAGTCACCCAGTATCAGGAATGGACAAACTGCAAGTGGCGCAAACTCTCCACAATTCAGTATACTGCCGTGTGAAGGTAAAGAGCAGTAAGTGCAAAATAATGATTTTGAGTTATTGCCAATTTAGTGTTTTTTGTTCTACGCAATTTATTTTTATTTCTATTTTAAATAAAAAAACATTATATAACGCTACTGGATAGGAATTATTTTTTAGAAAAAAATAAAATTTTCTCACTTTGAGTTTTGCTGAAAATTCAGCAGTTACTGCTGTTTACCCTAACAGTGACACAATATCAATTTGTTATTAAAAAGCAGTAAATGCAAGTAATATTATAGCTTTATGTAAATTAATAATATCTTCTGCAACATAAATAAAATAAATACAAAATGAAGCAAGAGTTTATTAAAAAATATAGCAAAAGTACATTAAATAACATGAAACTAAAAGAAAAAATTCGTAAATAAGTACCTACATAATGGAAAAATGATTAGGAATTATCTATCAAGTCTTCTACGTCATCTTGTTTTAATGAAAGCCAGAACTGTCGTCTGTTTTCAGGCATGATTGGACACAGTTGAGAAATTATACTGATATGTTTTTATTAATGTTTCTACTCTTTACGTCTGCCATTGATGCAAATGTTAGATGAAAAACCACAATTCTTCTTGTAAAAAATGTTTTTTGACTTGAGGGAATCCTTGGCAGCATTATAACTTTTTGCAAGTCTACACTCCTTACTACTTCGGTTTCAGCCTTTTTCTGTGCCACATCCTTTTTGTACTCAACTCTTTTTGTTTTGGCATGTTCAACGTGCTGTATCCATTTCATACATAATGTACATGAGGCTCGAAATTTAGTAGTTGAAGATTCAAGAGCTGACAGTTTTACTTCAGAGCCAGCAGTTGTAGTATGAGGAATATTTGTTCTGTGAGGTGTTTGATATTCATTAGGACCTTCCTCATTTTCAACAAAATCTTCGTCTGATATGACTGTTTCCTCATTATGCGATTTTATGTGTTGAATGTGTAACATACAGTTGTCGCACTCCTCGTTTCCTAATTTTGTAAAGCTAATGTTCATATCGGACACAACTTTCCTGTAAGTGTAATAGCTAACTTTATTTTCCGGATAATTCTGGAGGTAATCAGCATGCATACTTCTAATTGTGATATCATAAGGCAGATACAAACGATTAGGAGCATGTTCTCTTCGGTAGTGAGATATACATGGATGATAGGATGAAATATGTTGTTGCAGAATTTTACGATTGCATTTGTTTGTCGGTCCTACTAATCCTCGTCTGTCTATTTTTGGTGTCAAGCTATTCGGTGCCACATTTTTTAACATCGTTGTAATAAATTTATCATTTTTTTCGTCGAAGCCAAGAGTTTTCAAAAAGAATTTTTTACATATATTCTGAGAAAGTGCGTTTTCATCAGGCAACGTGTAGATCAAAGATCTACTTCTCTTTCGTACTTCCACCTTCGTTGTTGAACGTGCTTTATCTCTTTGTTCAATTCGACCATGTACCCAAGCTCTTCTTGCATTGTAATCCATTTTATAGAATTCATTCCAAATGGCTACTCTTCTCTGTTCTTTTATATTTTCCACACATCTCTTCTTGCATGCACATGGGCTTCTTAATTCATGACTGTTCTTATCTCTTTCCCTCCTCTCTGAATTTTTTCTCAGTCTTTTCCTTTTTCCGGTGCGGATTATTTCATTATTTATATTTTTAGGTTCATTACCTGCCGAACTGGTATTGTTTTCTGAACTCTCAGATTGTTGATAATTTGGATCATCAATTGAATCGTCAAAGTATCCAGTTATTTGGTCTATTTCTTCATCGTTTTGTGCTTTGTTAGACGATGTTAAAATGTCGGGCGGTAGATGTTCTGAAATATTTAAGTTATTATTATATATATAAAAATAAATTTAGAAAAAACACCAAATCTATACCACATACCACATAACATGTTATGTGGTATTGATTTGATGTTTTTTATTTTTTTTTATGCTGAACACATTTGAGAAGTTATACCATGTGGGCCAAATATCCGAAAATAATTTTCTTATATTGTAGTAAATTGGGCAAATCACTTAATTTTTTTTTTCTTTTTGGATTTTAGAAACAATATTTTGTAGGTATGTACTAGCGATCATAGATTACCTAAACTTGTAAAAAAAGTTGGGTCATTCCATTTAAAAAAAAACTTAAGTGATTTGCCTAATTTACTATTGGGCCACCCTGTACGCAAGAAAATCATTTTGGGATATTTTTTTTTGACTACCATTGACAGATATACTTCAGATAAATTGTTAAGATTTGCATAGTAGGAGTTATGGAACTACGACAGAGGTTTGGCCCACCCCGAATTTATTATTTTTAGTTTAATCGCATTTATTGAAAAACCATGTGCTTACCTCCTTGATATGATGTTTCTGTCCCTGCCGTCTCAAAAGAAGATGCTTTAGTAGCTGTTACCGTAATAGTTTTATTTATTTCTTCGATGTTTTGAGCTTCATAAGCCGAAGTTGATGGGTTAGGTGTTAAAAGATCTAAAATATCAGAATTTAATAAAAAATTATAATAAATAAGTTATTAATTATGAAAACAATTAAATAAAAAACACCGTTATGTGGTATAGATTCGCTGTTTTTATTTAATTTATTTTTTATGGTAACCACATTTGAAAAGTTTTATTTATTTTTAATTTAATTGATAGTCGAATTTATTAAAAAACCATATGCTTACCTCCTTGATATGAGGCTTCTGCAATTATTGCCATCTCAAAAGAGGATGGTTTGGTAGGTGTTATCATAATAGTTTTATCTATTTCTCTGCTGTTTTGAGCTTCGCAAGCCGATGTTGATGGGCCAAGTGTTAAAAGATCTAAAATATAAAAAATTATATAGAATTTCTGTATAAAACTTTCCAAAAAAACCTCATATTCTAACATTTGATTTAAACTATATCAAAAATTACCTACCTTGAGCTGGTGCTTCTGCTCCATTAGTAATTACCAACGAAACTAAATATTTGCCCCGTGACATTTTATTTGCAAGTATAAAGACAAAGATCACAGTTGACGTACTAAACAAGTTTACACTCGCTAAAGAACTGAGAACAACTAACTAAAGTCAATTAATACTTACAGACTAGGTACCGCGCAGTTTTCGCAAGCGTATAACCATGCTTGGAAAACAAATGATGTTTAGGCAAAAGGCAGTATCTGGGGAGATACTGCCTTATGTCTCGACGTATTTCAAATAATAAATACAAATACGAAGGCAAAAGGCAGTAACTAAATAAAATAGTAGATACTGCTTTTTACATTCACATTTGAATTTATGTTTTAAGTAAATGTGTAGGTAAACAGAAGTAAATGGTTTTTAAGTTAGATACTGCCTATTACCTTAACACTGAAGAGTCATATTGTCAGTTACTGCGATTTGCCTTTTCAATTCTGGCCTAAGTTTATTTATATATGTGCACCAAACTCTATCAGAAGTTAGGGTAGTTACTGCTTAGGTATGAAACATTAATATCTCATTTTTGACTAAAATGTTACTTACTGCCCTTTACTTTTACACGGCAGTATAGGTTTGTAAAATAAACTGCAAGTGGCACAAACTCTCCACAGTACAGCAAAAATAAGGTTACACTGCAAGTGGCTCAAAGTCTCCACAATACAGGGGGGTGGAAGGAGATATGGGTGACGTGAGAAGTCGCCCAGTATCAGGAACGAACAAACCGCAAGTGGCGCAAACTCTCCACAATACAACAAAAATAAGGTTACTCTGCAAGTGGCTCAAACTCTCCAAAATACGGGGGGGTGGAAGGAGATATGGGTGACGTGAGAAGTCACCCAGTATCAGGAATGGACAAACCGCAAGTGGCGCAAACTCTCCACAATACAACAAAAATAAGGTTACTCTGCAAGTGGCTCAAACTCTCCAAAATACGGGGGGGTGGAAGGAGATATGGGTGACGTGAGAAGTCACCCAGTATCAGGAATGGACAAACCGCAAGTGGCGCAAACTCTCCACAATACAGTACAGGTTTGTGAATTAAACTGCAAGTGGCACAAACTCTCCAAAGTACAGCAAAAATAAGGTTACACTGCAAGTGGCTCAAACTCTCCACTATACAGGGGGGGTGGAAGGAGGGGTGACGTGAGAAGTCACCCAGTATCAGGAATGGACAAACTGCAAGTGGCGCAAACTCTCCACAATACAGTATAGGTTTGTGAAATAAACTGCAAGTGGCACAAACTCTCCACAGTACAGCAAAAATAAGGTTACACTGCAAGTGGCTCAAAGTCTCCACAATACAGGGGGGTGGAAGGAGATATGGGTGTCGTGAGAAGTCACCCAGTATCAGGAATGGACAAACCGCAAGTGGCGCAAACTCTCCACAATACAGCAAAAATAAGGTTACTCTGCAAGTGGCTCAAACTCTCCAAAATACGGGGGGGTGGAAGGAGATATGGGTGACGTGAGAAGTCACCCAGTATCAGGAATGGACAAACCGCAAGTGGCGCAAACTCTCCACAATACAGTACAGGTTTGTGAATTAAACTGCAAGTGGCACAAACTCTCCACAGTACAGCAAAAATAAGGTTACACTGCAAGTGGCTCAAACTCTCCACAATACAGGGGGGTGGAAGGATATATGGGTGACGTGAGAAGTCACCCAGTATCAGGACTGGACAAACCGCAAGTAGCGCAAACTCTCCACAACTCAGTATAGGTTTGTGAATTAAACTGCAAGTGGCACAAACTCTCCACAGTACAGTAGGATTGGATGAATAGGAAATGCAACAACAAATTTATGTTCTTAATATCGTTGAATATTAAAGAACTTTAAACAAAGTAGTTATTAAAAATAATTAACAAATATATATACTCTATGTGATAAAATAACTTTTAAAATCAAATATCAAATAACAGGCAAAACTGAATTACTCTGTGAGATAGACTCACCTATTTAACTCCTGATATTTTATTGTACAATGCACCACAATTTACACTATATTAAAACAGATTTATTTGGCTCAAGTGAACACTTCAGGTATTTACTAGGAACTAAAACTCGAATCGTTCTTAAAATTTTAGCTTTATTCGGGTTCATGCAATTACTGTTCTAAGACTGTCCATAGTTTGCGCAGTCGAAATTGGCTTGTTCGGGTTTTAACGGGATGGTTCTGACACTCGCAGTTTGGCGTTCGGGTTTATTCCAGAACAATTCTTGGACGGTTCGAAAACCGTCTAAACCAGTCCCCAGTCTCTAGCAAGGGCGATTTTCGGACTATTTTTTACGCATGCTCAAATTATTTGCAAAGCAGGAGGGTAGGAGCTATTTTAAAAATTTGCTTAAAAAGGTTAGAAGTTTATAAGAGATAATATTTACGAAATGATGTTTATGATTTCATGGAAATATTTGAGGAGAGTTCATCATCATCATCATCATCATCCTCAAGTGAAGATGATGTTCTTCTTGATGTGATCAATAATGTTATATTTCCAGAAGTCTTACAAGACAATGCCAAACACGAAAACTTTGTGGAAGAGACTGTCCCTCAATATAATGAGAAGCAGTTTGTGCAACATTTTAGGTAATTTTTTTGTTAATTTATTATGAACAATTGCTATTTATTACAAAGTATCAAAAAACCAATCAAACTTTTATAATATATATGTACATTTCTTTAGGCTTCCTAGAAATACAGTTGAAAAGCTAAGGGTAGCTTTTGAAGAATCTGACTATTTTCCAAAGAAGGATACTGGTTCCAGAAGGATCAGTAGTGAAAAATGCATACTGACCTTGTGGTTTGCCTCTACTGAAGCAATATCCTTTAGAGATATTGCTGATCGTTTTAATTTATCTGTAAGCACGTTGCATACTATAGTTGAGAATGTCTCAATGTTTTTATCAAATATGTCTCACCAAATAATTGTTTGGCCTTCTCAAGCAGAGTGTATATACATTTCAGAAGAGTTTTCAGAGATGGGATTTCCTAATGCAATGGAATCCATTGATGGAGCACACAAGGATTGATGCACCATCAGAAGACCCTGAATCCTACTTAAATAGGAAGACATTTTATTCTATACAGGTAGAGCTACTTACAAATATTTACAAAGGTTACAGTGAAAATTCGTTTTGAAGTAACATTTTATTAACCTCTATTATTTTTCTGCTCTTTTGCAAAGAAAGCTAGTTTGCCCACTTATAAATAATTTTCCTAACTAAATTTTATTTTCAAATAAATTGTTTCAATCCTTATTACATGAATTCTCCCATAAATTATCAAATGAAATCAATCAAAATTCCACAACAGAAATATAACATATACTTGACTGTTTTCACAAATTACATATTTGTATCATCAGGAGTAAAAATTATAGGAATTCTTATAAATAAACAATTACCCAGGCAGTGTGCATGATGCCGGAGTCTTCCGAAATAGCCCATTGGCGCAAACTCTGGATGAAAAATGTCAACAGTTTGTCCTTTTAGGGGATAGCGCCTATCCCTGCTTAAGAAATCTATTGACTCCTTATAAGGATACAGGGAATCTTACAAATGTGCATAAAAATTTTAATAAAAAGCTAAGCCACTGCAGAGTGCTTATTGAGCACACAATAGGGCTTCTTAAGCAGAGATTTAGGCAACTTTGTAAGAAAACGGAGTTAACACTTGTTGCTGGTTCCAACATGAATCCAAAGTTGCTTGCTTTGGGCGAGTTTCCTCACATAATTTTGAGCGGGTCAAAACTAATATATCTCGAAGGACCACTCTAGTTAAACAGCTAGAGACTGCATACATTTAACAATATCAGAGGTCTGGGAAAAACCATCTGATTAGGATTGCGGAGCAGGTTAGAAAGTACACACCACACTTCCGGTTATACCTTATATTACGTTCTGCCAAGCACAGGAAAGGGCATACAAAACCATACAAGTGCAATACTTGGCAGCGAGTGAAAATGTAAATAACAAAATAGACAATTATTCGTCCTGAGTTCCAGAAAGAAATTATACCATACAAATCTTATAATCTTAGGCAGGCCACACATCAAGGAAACTAGAAACGTGAAATGTGAAACGAGAAACATGAAACATAAAATATGAAATACGAAACAGAAAGTTTCTGCTTCATCATTGCACACACCAAATTAAATGAATTTGTTTCAGTTAGCAATGGACACCGATGACGACGCAGTAGTTGGGGTTGTAACCACATTATTATTATCAAAACACAAAAATAAATCAAAACAAAAGAAACGACGTTACTGGGTACATCCGTATAACCACATAAATCTTAAACATGGTTCTTATATAGTGTCAAAAGAATTAAGTGAGCATCCGGACAAATTTCAGTCTTTTTATAGAATGTCTGTACAGACATTTAGTAGATTAGTTTCCCTTATAGGGCCTCACATAATTAAAAAGGATACAAATTTTAGACTGGCTTTGGGAGTTGAAGAAAAGTTGTTAATTACACTGAGGTAAGTAAAAACTAAAATTGATATCTATATTAAATAGAAATTTAACTAGGTTACAAAACTTAAAATAATACTTTATTCATAAACAACAGCACGAACAAGATCCGTATATTGTTTATCATTATTACTTGAATACTGCAAGTTACTGTCATAGGAAGACACTGATACTGCCTCGGATACTGAAGAAGAATAAGGGGATGGAAAAGGAACCGGGACATGTTGTACAGTATTACGTACAGAGTCTTCATTTAGAATGTCATCAAAAAGAGCAAAAACTCGTTGTTTGAATCGTCTCTTTTGAGCATCATTTAGTTTTTGTAAATCAGGGAGTAAGCTTCTCAGGAAAAGTAAGTCGGCGTCTTCTTGGTCAGACGATTCTTTCTTTTTTGTGTTTGCATTATATTTGTTACTCAGGGCAGTCAGACATTGTACAGCTGAGTTTTCCCAATTTTCAGTATTTTTTTGTATTTTGCGTTTCTTGGAAGAGGATCCCTGCGGAGTTTCTTCTGACAACTCAGATGACACGGAGGGAACAGGATAACTTTCCAGTAAGTCTGAAGTCGATGTTTCATTAACTTTTTGACTTTGACTTTGTTCAATATTGTTCTGTGAAATATTTACATTATCCTCTTCATCAGTAACAGGTTGACTTTCCTCCAGTTGAAATTCACTGTCACAAACTTCATCTTCATCAGAATCCGCAGTTCCAGTTTGATGTCGACTTTTCGTATATGGTATCAAATACTTCATTGCGTCTTCTAAATAGAAGGGTTTCTTCTTTCTTCCAGAACTGCCACTTGGTTTCTTGCTTTCTCTTAGATATCTTAAGAGGCTAATTCGTAACATTCTCCACCTCTTTTTACATTCATCCACTGAAACAAAACAAAATAAATTTCTTCGATAGACAAAAATATAGTAGAATTTAGTTATAAACAGTGATAATACTTTTACATTAAAAAAAAACTAATAATATTTTTTTCTGTTACAGATTTCTTGCTACCGGTTGTTCATTTCGAACGTTATCCTTTTACTTTATGAGAGGAGAAACTACCATAGGATATGTAGTAAACGAAACATGTAAAGCTATTTGGAAAAATCTCAAAAAAAATATATGCCTTTACCATCAGAAAATATGTGGTTGGAAATTGCTAGGAGATATGAAGAACTATGGAATATGCCCAACTGTATAGGTAGTATAGACGGCAAACATATACGGATCCAAGCTCCACCGAAATGTGGCTCTGCTTACTACAATTATAAATCGTATAATTCAATTGTTTTAATGGCAATTGCTGATGCTGATTTTATTTTTACTATGATATCTGTAGGCGATTACGGAAGAAACAGCGACGGTGCAGTTTTTACAAATTCACGGATTGGTAGCCTACTCAATGAAAATAGGTTACATATTCCACCGGCCAGATCACTCCCTTGCGATAGTGGTGGTCCTTTTCCAATGTTTTTCGTTGCAGATGAAGCATTTGCATTAAGACGAGAAATAATGAAGCCATACCCACAACGAACCTTAAATAATGAAAGAAGAATTTTCAACTATCGTCTTTCAAGAGCGAGAAAAAGTGTTGAGTGTGCTTTCGGCATTCTCTGTTCAAAATTTAGAGTCTTTCATTCACCAATAGCATGCAATGTTGACAAAGCTGAAAATATTGTAAAAGCTGCATGTGTTTTGCACAACTTTATTAGAAAACACGATGGAGTTTTAGTATCACCAGATACTTCCTTGCAATTACCACAAAACCTAAATAATCCATCACAATTATGTGGTCGACCAACAACCGCAGCACTTCAATTAAGGGATAGATTATGTCAATACTTTGTAAAACCAGAAGTGGCTTTACCTTGGCAAAATACAGTATGCGTTTAATACAGATTTTTCAGTTAAAATGTATTCGAAATATATTCAGGCAGTATTTTAATAAATAGTATTTTATTATTTTCAGAATTTTTTTTATTATACTCAGTATTTTAAACTCACCTGTACATTTTACTTCAGCAGCCACCTGTTGCCAAGCTTTTTCTTTGAAGTTTCTATTAGAATACTTTTCCAACTTGTAATTATAAAGAACCTCATGTTTTTCAATAACTGACACAAACACTGCATTAAATTCTTCGTCGTCTTTCATTTTAAAACTGATCAAATATTACCTGCAACGCGAAGTAACGAGCAACAAGAAACAAAAATATAGAACAGAACCTATTTCATGAAAACACGTTTCTACAAGATTTGCTTCGCTATGACGTCACATGAAACACATTTCGCTGATGTGCATATTCTCATTTACGGCAATGTGTACTTATTTTATGAAACGTGTTTCATGTTTCTCGTTTCACATTTCACGTTTCTAGTTTCCTTGATGTGTGGCCTGACTTAGGGTTCTCTTAGATTCGTAACAGTTACAAGCAAAATGAAATATAGAACAAATCACATAAGCTTGGTAGAGCAATTGGGCAACATAGCGGATGCCGGCATATAAAGTTTATAAATTGTAAATAAAAAGGTGTTGACTCACGACCTTTCACAGACACTAATTTCACGATAAAATCTATACTAAGAACATATTTACGGTACACTTAAAAAACACATTAATAAAAAAAAACATAGTAATCGATGCTATCGACATTTTCATCGATGTAAAGAGAGCGACCACTCCCTTTTAGATCAACTTACTGACTGCTAACGAATTTTACATAATTTCATAGAAGCGGGGAATTAGGGGTTTATCGGTCGTCGGTCTTGCGCTCTAAGGCGAATGGTTCTAAGACCAGGGACGAATTATGCAATTATCATCTAGTGGACGCAGGGGCGTCTTCGCTTGGAAAGAAAACACTCTGTTTAAACTGTTGTTTGAACATACTGGGGGGGGGGGGTGGTTTAAACGGGAGTTTAAACTTTTCGCAAGTAGCTCCGAACAGTAGAGAAGCGACAAGGATGAAACTTGGTTTCCACATATAAGCATTAATCTGGAAGAGGAAGGGGAGCTAACTTCACAATAGGTCTGGTATATTCACCATCCTCGGTTTTTATTTTGACAGCTCTAACTTTACCGTCACGTCCCGTATAAAGTTCTATCACCCTGGCCAAGGGCCAATTCAATGGTGGCCGATCTTCAGATCGGACTAAAACTAATTGTCCAAGTTTAAGGTTTTTCTCGGATTTTTGTCATTTTGGCCTATGTTGTAATTGGTGAAGATAGTCCACCGACCATCTCCGCCAAAACTCCTGCTGAATTTTGTTGCACTGTTCCCAAAGTGTTAGTCTATTCACGGAGATGTCTGACACGTCCTGTTCTGGAAAAGCAGTTAAAGGGGATCCAATTATAAAATGCCCTGGGGCCAAGGCAGACAAATCGTTAGGATCTGATGAAAGAGGGTATAAGGGTCTACTGTCTACTTCTATTTGAATTATTATTGTCGAAAGTTCTTCAAAGGTGAATATTGACATTTTCAAGAGACGAGTGAGATGAGACTTGGCGCTTTTAACCGCTGCCTCCCATAGGCCTGCCCAGTGAGGACTACGGGCTGGAATAAACTTCCATGTGATCTCAGTTTGTGATAACCATGTTCGAATATGATCAAAATTGTCATGGGATTGAAAAAAAGAAGCCAAGTCCTTGAGCTGGTTGTTAGCACCGACGAAATTAGTTCCGTTGTCACTATATATAGTGCTATGATTGCCTCTTCGTACAATAAATCGCTTGAGAGAGGCCACAACTGCATCAGTAGTGAGATCACTCCCTACTTCGATGTGGACCGCTTTGGTCACCATACAAATAAATATCGCTAAATAGGACTTGAGTACAGGAGCTTTTCTCAAACGAGAGGCTCGCGTCTGGATGGGACCGGCGAAGTCGACTCCTGTTTTTGCAAAAGGTCGAGAAACTTTTACCCGGTCCAAAGGTAAGGGGGCCATGAGCTGTGACGCGAATTGTGCATTAAACCTATGGCAGAGGATACAATTTTTAATAAGTCTCTTAACTTGGCGGATACCGCTTAATGGCCAGTATCGCCTACGAAGGTTTCCCAAAACATTCTGCGGACCACTGTGTCCAAGGCGTCTGTGTTCCTGAATGATCAAAAGATCTACTACAAAATTATTAGCGGGTAACAATAAAGGAAATTTCTGATCGTAGTTTAAATCTGCGTGCTGAAGTCTTCCTCCTACCCCTAGGAGGCCTGAGCTATCTAGAAAAACATTTAGTGGTAACAAAAGTTTATTAATGATAGGTTTATTTTTGTTTAACAAGGATATCTCCTCTGGGAAACTATACAGCTGAATTTGACGAATAATAAAATCATGAGCTAGTTGTAGCTCCGAAACGGACAAGGTAATTTCATTAGGAGTAGCGGTTTTTTGGACTCTAGCTAAAAATCGAAGTACATAAGCGATCACGCGTTGTAGTTTACTGAACTTTGAATATTTGCGGAAAATTTTTTCCCAAAAATTTTCTGAGGAATGCACACCCACCAAATTTATTTTTCTTGTTTCTGGTACAACTTCAAGCATTCGAAAAGTGTCAAGAGAATTGTAGTCATCTCCTTCCAGTAAAAAGTTTGGGCCAGCGAACCAAAGCTTGCGAGAACTTTCTGCAAATGAACTCTCTAGAAAGGCAGTCTGCCGGATTCAAATCTGTCCTGATGTCTCTCCAAGTAAATAAGTTACTGTTTTTTTGAATGGTTTCGACGCGTTTACAAACAAATGGAATAAAATCACCTGCTTTTCTTTTTACCCAGCTAAGTGAAATGAGAGAGTCACACCACAGGTTTAATGTTTGAAATTCAATTACATTGGAAAATATTTGCACGATGCGATTTGCCAATTTAGAAAGGAGTTCCATGGCACAAAGTTCCAGCTTCGGAACAGTTAACTTGCTTTTTAACGGGTTAACTCGAGATTTAGCGGCGACAACTGTCGAAGAACGGGAATTATCTGCGTACAAAATTACAAAATAAATGAAGCCACCATAAGCTGTTTGGCTTGCATCACAGAATCCATGGAGGGATATTGAAACTACTGGTTTCGGCTCAACTAAATTTCTAGGAATGGAGATGTTCATTACCTCAGATAAAAGAGACAAAAACGTAGAGTAAGAACGAATAACATCAGCATCGGTTATGGGGGTATCCCAATCTACCTTCATTTGCCAAAGCGTCTGCATAATTAATTTCCCAAAAACGATCAAGGGATTTACAAGTCCTAAAGGATTCTGAAATTCTTTTATTAACAGATATTTTTAAAAATTCGGAACATTTATAAATGGCGTGCTTTCCTGCACAAAAATAACATTTTAAATCCAAAGTATGAGACACTAAACTGTTTGAAATAAAACCTTTTTTACTAGGTGCTTTATTATTGCCATATTTTGATGTTTTTCGGTATTATCGGTTTTATGATTCGCCAATTTTTCTAACATACTACACCTCTCACTTAAGAATGCATGCATATCATTTATTATCGGCAAAGCACCTTTAAATTGATACGATTCCCACCCTCTTCTAGTATAACTATCGAATTTTTTTGTCAAAATAAAAATAACTAACCGATCCCAGTGATTAACTTCCTCACCAAGAGATTCTAAAGAACGTAAATGATCGTTTATAGTATCAAACAAATTGCGTAATTCTGTGTAAGATTCTTTATTAATTGAGGGTGCATCAAAAATACCTTTTAATATGGTTTTGAATCATTAAAACTTTATTTTCATATCTGTCAGTTAAAAGTTTCCTCGCTGAAGTGTAGTTACTTCCTAAAATATCCAGGTTTTTTATAATTTTTAAGGGTTTCTCTCCCAATGAGGTTTTCAAATGAATAAATTTTTGAATGGGGGTTAAAATTGGATTTTCCTCAATAAGAGCAAAAAACAATTCTTTAAACTTGAACCATTTATTGTATTCTCCGTTAAAAATAGGAATATTTACTGTCTAACCTGTCGGTTCCCTCGGGCTCTCCGACTTCTGTGGCCAATTCTATTTCATTTTGGAGTTCATCAAAATCGTCATTTCTAATCTAAGCTCAACATTTTTTACTGGTGAGTCCGTTAAATTGATAATATCAATGGAATTTACAAACGTTTGAAATCTCGTTAATTTTGATTACAACTGTACTCGCTGTTGCTTTTTTGTAGCAATATTATCGGCCATTGTATGGTCTTGATTTGGCATAATGAATCGGCCAAAATAAATTAAAACGAAAAGAAAAACTATTATAAAACTTGAAAACGGAAATTCGAGTACAGGTGGTAAAAAACTTCAAAATAGGTATTTAAAAAGTGTCAATAAAATGGAAAGGACTTACAGGTATGGTCGTCTTCTCTTGATTACTATTAAATTTGCAAATGATCTCGTGCAATGTTCCACTCGCCAGCCAGTTTTTATCGGGTTCGCAGAACCAAAACTTTATTGGGTTCGAATGACCATCTTTATATGTTATGGTAGGTCACTAATTTGTGATGTAAATAACTTTGTGGACTGTATCAATTTTCAAAATACTTTTAATAAAACAATAATTTTAAACAAAAAAAAATACAGAATAAAAATGAAAAAATTAATCGGATACATCCATCATGGTGTCATGCCAACGGTCTCTAATCGGAACTGAAAAAAAAGGAAATAACAATTCAGCATACATTGAGAAATATTGATTTTTATTTCGAGAAAATTTCCATAAATATACCACAATAGACAATTATTATTATAGTGTTAATAAATGCTCAATTAGTTTTTATTGTTTTATTTATTCGAGCATAAAACTATTTTTAGAAATGTCACAGTCATTGGCAAAAATGCTATTATCATTATTTTTATTCAAATCGCCAGCATTCTTTCAAGATAACTAACTTAGATTACAATGAGGTCACTGCAACTCAATTGACCTATGAATAAATTAGATCCTTAAGGATTGGTTTTTTATCACAATCAATGTCGCCATTTGTATTCTGTTATGTCACCCGAATTGCGAATAGTTATAGTTAGGAAGCTAGCCGTTACTGTACTTCATAAAAATAATAAGCAGCTTGACCTACACGACAATGCCAAAAAATCGTACGCGTGGGTAAGAAATGACCAGTCCAGAAGTTTATATCTCCACTAGGTCAGTACTTTTCATTGAAAGATAATTTCTTCCTCTGGTATTACCTTCGGATATTTTGCTGGTCAATGTCTCCGGGAGTTTTTCCACCAGGAGTTTGATGTGTTTCTGCTTAGACACGTGACACCAGTATACGTATGCTGTTTTGTTCGAGTTCTAAATCTTCGGTACTCAGCAATTAACTATCTGTCAGTAGCTAGAACTCATTCAAACAGATGATTTACTTCATAAAAAGGTGAATAGTCCAGCTAGACAAATATTAGTTTCTCTGAATCTAAGTTCTATTAATTACAGTAAAACTGACTTAGGTTTAGGCATTGTTTGGAGTGTAGACGGATATGGACAGATGTGTCAGCCTAGCAGAAAATGAAACCTTCTGCAAAATAAAATGTTTGGAGAAAATTATTATCATGGATAGCTATCCACCATCTAGAAGCGACCAAACTGGCTAGAGATGCTGCTGATAAAAAAATACTTGGATCTGGCTATGGCAAAAGGTTCAAGTCATTTACATACCCAAGGTAGGTAAAGTGTCTGACTTAACGCCAAAGTCCTCTCTACCAAAAACATTAGAAAGGTACACTAGACAGGTACATAAGAGACGAAGTGTTAAAGGATAAACCCCTAAGCAATCGTCGATATGCCTATTAACCAGGCAAATCTACGGATCTAGCGCTGGATGATCTAAACAGGCTTATCTCAAAGTCAATAGAAGACAAAGAGATAGCGATGGCCACTTTCTTAGACATCAAGGGAGCATTTAATAATGTTACCACGAATTCATTGGTTAATGCAATGAATAGACGGGGGACATTCACAATAATATGCCGATGGATAAAGGCAACTCTGGAGGGTAGGATAATAAGCTCCACTCTGGGGCAAGTCACCATCAAGGCAAGGACGGGTGGAGGATGTCCACAAGGAGGAGTGCTATCACCTCTAAGTTTCCGGGGGTGATATCGGAAAGAATGCAAACAGCCTTAAATATAGTTGATAATTGGTGCATACAAGAGAGACTGACAGTCAAAGCTCAGAAAACACAAATTATCAATTTCACGAAAAAGACGGCACTACAAGGCCTAAAGCCAATAGAGATTCCATTTGCCAAAGAAACAAAGTACCTAGGAGTACATTTTAATCAAAAGCTTTCATGGAACACTCACCTTCAGAAGACCACACAGAAAGCTACCTTTTCCCTTGGCAGATGAAGAAGAATGTGTGGTGAAAACTGGGGACTTACCCCAAAAATTACCCAATGGCTATACACAAGGGTTGTTAGACCAATGATAACCTATAGATCAGTAGTGTGGTGGACAAAGACACTGCAAGTAAGAGCTATAAGGCTATTGAGCAGCTCACAAAGGCTTGCTTGCCTGTGTATTACGGGAGCCATACAAACTACTCCCACAAGTGCGATGGAAGTCTTGCTGAATCTGCCTCCACTACACATTTTTATACAAGGCGAGGCCAGATCTGTAACGCACAGATTACTGAAGAGTTAACAACATATAAGCCAAACGCAAGGTGCTGACTATCGAAAGCTTATCGAGGAGCTAAAAGCGGATGTCTTAATGGGGCAGCCCATGGACGCAACGGCCACGAGATATAGCTTTAATAATAAGTTCCAAATAACTATACCAGGTAGGGAAGACTGGAAGAAAGACAAAAGTAGATGTAGGAGCTGGAATTGTAGGGCTAAAACGAGGGATAGCTATTCCAATAAGCCTATCTAAGAACGTCACAACTTTCCAAGCGGAAGTGACGGCGATTCACCACTGCGTTGAAGAAATTAAAAGGCAGGAAAGGACATACCGTTCAGTTGCCATCTTCACCGACAGTCAAGCGGCACTGAAGGCACTCGATTCCTTAGAGGTCAATTCTAAGCTAGTATGGGAGTGTATAGGTGCCTCAAAACGCTTTTGGATAACATTGAAAGTCATGGTAGCCTGGGTACCAGGACACGAGGGTCATAAGGGCAACGAATTGGCGGATGAAACGGCCAGACAAGGCTCATCAATGTCATTTATTGGACCGGAACCCTTCTGTGGCGTCGCAAAGTCGACAATAAATATGGCCTCAAAGAAGTGGGTGGCACAGAAATCTCTAGAATGGTGGGTAACCTCATCAGAACAGAGACAGGCGAAACATTCATTAGAGGACATTCGCCAACTTTTACGGCAGACCTAATAAGCGAAGATAGGAAAACTGTCAAAGCCGTAGTGGGTGTGTTAACGGGGCATTGTAAGCTTAACAGGCACGCAGAGCTAATGGGGTTGACAGACGAAGCTATGTGCAGACTCTGTCACCTAGAGCAGGAAACTGCAGAGCACATTTAATTTAAAAACAAATTATGAAATACAGTTCCCGAGACACTTAATCGATAACACACAATAAAAGATATATATATTCTAAATTACCTTTCTTCCTCCCCTCCACTTTCTTCGTAGTCCATATTTTTTACGATATACGTGTTGTTAATTATTGTGATGTTAATGGGGGAGGGTGTACTTGTAGACGTTGGTGGATGGATGAATCCGATCAGTGTCGCCAACCATTTGAAAAAAAATGTAAATATGTACCATGAATTCACTGACAATAATTTAGAAATTTTATCCATCTCAAAAAAAAAATAAAAAATTTTGAAGTTAGAATTAATTTTTTGACATTTATACCACAGATCACCTACCTAAAAAGAGAGGAGATGGTAGTATTGTTTTCAAACAAATAACTTGTAGTAATACACAAATATGAGAAGATAATTACAAAATGGGCTAAAAAGGAAAATTAAACTAAAAATACCAACAAAATAATGAATATCCAAGGAACATAAAAAATAAACTGACATGTGTTTTGTATGATGTTGATAAAAGACCAATCATCAAGCTGATCTATTTCATAATAACTCATAATGATCTCTTTTCCGGTCTCTTACGGCGTTTAAGATATTTATTATGGGCCAATTGAAATGGACCATCTCTGTTAATCACTCTCATGTCATTACCTTTCAAAACTCCTTTAAGATTTTTTATTAGGGTCACTGTCTTATGAAAATCTTTGCTGCACCGGCTTCTGCAAATAAAGATGGTAATATGAGGAAACTGACAAATGTTTTTCAAAAATATTTATAAAGAATAACATTTTTTCATACAAAAAATAGCTTATATTAAAAAAAACATGAAGCATATTTCTACAGTTTGCTAATATTACTGTTAACTAAAATGTGCACACCATTTAAAAAACTTAGTTTACAAGATTATGACTATCATTACTTCTATATAATTTATTGGGTAGCTACATTTGGATATTTTTAATTAGCTCAAACACGCAATACATATGATTGTAAACATTTACATATTTGTTCCTCGAAACTGCTTACCTTCGAAAAATGCTTGGACCTTTCTTCGGGAAATCCTTTTTTTGTTCCTTTCAGTACCTGTAGACAATTTATTCATTTACTAATATAATACTATAAAATATGTAATTTAGTTAGTTTTTGATGGGAATTAAACAACCCAAATAATATAACAAAAGGAACATATAGAAGATATACTATTTTATACATACCATCATTTGATAATTGCTCGATACTCTCCAATTCATCCACCTCTAACTCCTTACTCGTGGATTGAATAGCTATAACATAAAAATTAGGAGTTAAATAAATCAAATAATATAACAAAAGGAACAGACAGATGATATTTTATTTTATTTTATACATACTATTATCTGATAATGGCTTAATGCCCTTCAATCCTTCCTCCTCAAACCCCTTGCTCCTGGATGGAATATAACATAAAAATTAGGTGTTTATTTTTTCTTAGGTACCTACACTGTACGATTGCCAAAATTATAGCTAACGAGTTGCATAAAACTCACCACACCATTAATTAATTTCCGTATATAAGTTTTTGTTGGTGTTTACACCTTCCCAAGTGGCGAATAAGTTGCTGATGTGGAGGGCATTTCCATCATCTCTACAGAATCTATATATATATATATATATATGTAAGTAAATTTTTTTTCAAACTCTAGAAAATAAATATCTTTAATTTTCTCGGGAGTTGTTTCCTGTGAGGGCACCATAGTGGGGAACAAAAAATCGGAATCCCCTTTGGATTGTAATCTAAAAAACATAATCACATTTAATAACATTCAATAAATATATGTACAAAAAGAATTACATACCAGGAAAAAACAGGGATGGCAAAGAAAACCTTTTCAATAGTTTGCCTTAGACTACTTCTACTTTTAAAAAGCAGGCCTGGCCAAAATGACGAGGGCATATTCTCCAATGTTTTCGCCTCCAAAGATTGGTTTCCACTTCTTTCCAGCCAAACTGAACGTTCTTCTTCGAGGCTGGGAAGTATAAGGCTGTATAAAAGAATAACTACTTCAATATTTTGTTACTTTTTAGTTAATGAAACATGTTTTATTTTATAAAAATATAAAGCTCACCGGGTACACCCCACATTACAGTCCTTCACTATACATTGTCTGTAAAGTTCACACTAAACAAAAAGATATTGCAGGACGTCTCATAAGAGGTCAATCTACAGTATCAAATATTTTATAAAGGTACTAAGAGACAGGAAATTTCGTACGTAGACCCGGTCAAGGGCGCACGAGATGTACAATAACAATTGATGACGAAACCACGTGATATGAAATAAACTAAGGGTTGCTAATTTCACCCCCGTATAATGTAACAGGAATATTGAAAAAATACCCGTGGCTAGTCCATTGCGAGTGCACGAAAATTACAGAATTTCAAGTTTCTAGCTCTACTGAAATTTTAGAAAAAAAAATAAAAACTCAATTTTAGTCACCACCTTTTAAGGGTGATATCTGGGAAAGGGGTGGGCTGAGGAAATTTTGTTATAGGAAAGACCCATCTTAATTTCATACAAGCAATCACCTCCTGAATTTTGTCGCATGAATTTAGAAACACCCTGTATATAAGGGATGAAGTGCTAGTACATAACCCACTTCATCCAAATCAGCATGCGTATACTCCGGGAAGGTCCACTGATTCGGCCTTTCACCAAGTGGTTGGCAGAATCGAAAGATCTTTAGACAATAAAGAATCCACCCTAGGTATATTCATAGATATTGAGGGAGCGTTTGATAAAACAACCTTCCCAACAATTACCCAGCAACTTAACTCCAGGAATATAACCCTGGTAGTGGGAGAATGGATACTCAAAATGCTCTCTAGTAGAGCAATAAGTATCAATGTAGAAGACATCATAGTGAGAGGACTGGTCATGAGGGGATGTCCGCAGGGAGGGGTCTTATCACCCCTTCTTTGGAACATAGTCCTGGATACCCTGATTAATCACCTCAACAATAATGGATTCTAAGAGTGCCATATCAGCTACATCCCACATCTAATCACAAACCAAAATTCTATATCGACAAAAAACAATCTCGGTTTTGTATTTTTGCAGATATCCAACTCCGTTTAACTTAGAAGTGTAATTCAAAGTAGTTGTTGCTTCTTAGTGAACGGTCTGTTCTTTGAAAAATATTTTTCAAATTTTGTAAAGCGTTATAATAGTATTAAACCATTAACGTTGACGTCTAAGATTATGTACCAGTCAAATGGCTAGTGATGAGCGACATCGTGATTTTTTAATCACGGTGTGAAATGATATCGTAATTTTTTAATATCAGTTATTTTGAAACGTGTCGCTATTACATTTGATATTCTGTTTTGAAAATACTATGGGAAAATGTATCCATATTCATCAGTATCAGTATATCATATATTATTGTATTCACGGTATCATAAATAGATATTCGAGACATCATACCATAACAATATAGGCTTGTTCGTACAGCGATCACAAATGGTTGGAAACTGGACGACTCATGCGCAGAGCCTATCTGTGAACGGTTTTAATTCACTGCGCGTGAGTCGTCCAGTTTCCAACCGTTTGTGATTGCTCCACGAACAAACCTATAATCTTACGGTAATGAACAAAACAAAATTCGATCTTGTTGACGAATTTTTGTCGAATGAGAGCGATGGAGGTCAAGGAGATTATATTATGTTCGATTCGCTGGATGTGATCTCGTCACGCTTCAGATTTGCTTATAAGAACTGTGACTGACTGATTTGTTCGTATCAGTGAAAAAGTAACAGTTCGTGGAATGTCGCTCATCACTACAAATGGCATCTTTGCTCATTTTGTGGAGTATCATTCCCATTTTCACCCGATTACGCTGAAGGAAAAAGTAGGGTTATGATTTGTTATCATTTTTTCCCTCAAAAACTACTGATCCTAATTTGACAAATGAGGTATCGTTGGGAGCGTCTTGATTGTCCGCTGGTTACCGGCTATGTGTTGTCACAATAAACGGAATATAGCGCCCTCTAGAGGACGTAAAGTCATGATCTAGGAATTTTTTTCTGATGATGCCGTTTTGGGTATCAAATGAAAGAGCCTAATTAGCACATTTTAAATGCTCGCGGCTGTGCTTGCATGAACCCAATAGTTGGGAATAACTACTAAGACTAAAGAAATGTAAAGCTGCTCTGCAATTATTATATACAAACAATTCAATATTTATCGTTGAACTATGGACATGATATGAATACGATAAATTATCTTTAAGAGTTTAAAACTAGCATTCACTTGTTGAGAAATTTTTCTGGTACTTGATTCTGGATGCTCGTCAATAATTTAAGAAACCTGATCTTCGAGTTGTGGAGTTCTCGCAATTCTAGGTCGTCCAATAATATTCCTTGATTTTGCAAAAGTTCCAGTTTCTTGTAAACGAAGATGCAATTGAGTAAACGTTTCAGAACATGGTGAGCGGTTATTGGGATAACGCAGGGTAGAACTCTAAGGCACTCTAAGGAACTCTAAGACTGAGAATAAACATGTTCTTTCTTATTAGTTTCGGAAACCAGTAGCGTCACTAGAATCAAAAAGTACCCTAATTGTCGAAAAAGTTGTAATTTGTCGAGAACTACTTTCCGTCCTCTCAAACGAAAATTTGAGCTACCACACTATTAAACTTGTTTGTGTTTTATCGGCTTAGTAAACATAGAACGAACCGATCGACTGATGGAGGTAGACAATTAGATATACGTAGGATGCTGGATACAAGTGATAACTTAATTTGAGTTTGGCGTGCACAAAAACAAGGGTTCAAACATTTATCTGACAGACCATATTAAATGGTCCTCAATTGTGAATAAAGTTAGAAATTGGTCATTGTAGAAGATCTAATATGCTGATATTACAGTTTATATAGGAATTTTAGCGAGTGCGATTGAAACGAAATGGAGGAATTTTATCAAATACAGCCAACCAAAAAAGTGAAGTTCATTTCGACTATAATTTTATTGTAGCACCAGTTCTGCTTTAGTTTGTGTTCAGTTAATACCGGTGCCTGTCTATACTGATGCTGAAAAGACTAAATGACATTTTTCATGGTAGGGTAAAGGGTGGACTGATTGGCCCTTTAGCTAGGTTGTACTAAGAAAATATAAGTTCTAAGTTCTAATATTCATTTTTACAATTATAAGTAGTACAATAATTGATACTATTGCTTTCTTCTGAGTGATATTCATGATATATTATCTTTTTTATTTTTTTTATAAATAAGTACGAGTACGGTAGTCATTGTCCTTTATGCAGCAAATATTGGCCAACGATATTGGCCATACCATAGATCAAGGATAGTAATTGAAACGCATTGTCTCAACCACATTGAATTTTTTATTTTAATACCTGTGTGATTTTTGTTTTTTTAAACATGGTGAACATTGAAAAATGTCTGAATTCGATTTATGAATATTATGTTTTTTCATACATACAATATGGTACAAACGAGCATTTTACACGAAAATTTGTTGGTGTTACGTTATTTGTACATGAGTAACATAAACCAGATTCCATTTTATTGTTCTTGTACAAGTTAAGTCCTATCCTAGACAATAAGTCTTCTGAATAATTTCCTTCTTCTTCTTCTCGATTTTTTGGAGCTTCCAAAAAAATATTCGGATACAATGTTAATCTTTTCTTTTTTAAATAAATTTCTAACTACCCTCGTAGCATCATACTGAATAGCTTTGTTTTCATTTGTTTCTAATGAACGTTGATTTTCCTTACTCTCGTGTTGTGCTTTATATTCACGCGTATTTTTTCCCTCCAAATGTTCCTTGTTTGTAGTCTTTTTGTTGATCGGTCGTTTCCTCTGCACTGGTTTTGTATTTTGTTGTTTTTCTAATTTCTACCTTTTTTTCTCTAATTCTTCTTGAGCTTTTCCTTCTTGTTCTTGCTTTCTCCTCTCTATCCTCTCCTTTTTTTCTATATCTTTCCTAATTTTCAAGTCTTCGTCTGCTTTTTTATGCTCTCTCCAAACACTTCCAGTTATTACATAAGATGATTTTTTGCTATATCGTTTTCCCTTTCTCTATGGTGTTTGGGGTACAGTTAGGTGGTCATTAATAGTAATGTCTACTAAAGGTTCTTCTACACTGACGTGTCGTTCCTCGTTATTTAGTGTAACTTCCTCAATTATAATATTTTGATTGTTATCAAAGTTGCTAAATACTATCTGTAAATTGTTTATATCGAACTGAATATCACTCTCCGTTATTTTAACTTGGAGATCAGTAATTTTATTTTCTAACAACAGATTACCATCGCTGCTTTCTTCCTGGGGATCAAAAATTTTATTTTCTATAAACAGATGACCATCGTTTATTTTTACTTGGGGATCAATCATTCCATTATCTAAGAAGAGATTACCATCGTTATTTCCTTTTTCCATATTTTCAACGTAATCCTTATTAATCTGTATTCTGCTTTCGACAACCTCGTTTTCTCTAGCCACCCCACCTTTATTAAATTCCTTTCAAAATTCTTTTAAAACATTATCATTCAAAACTTCTGTTGCAACAATACTTTTGAATACTTTGTATGTAATTTTAGCTGTATCTAGTGGATCAACTATATCCTCTGTCGGCTCTATGGCTACGGCTTCCACTTGACCTCCTGAACACTTCGGAAAATCTATCAAATCTGGATTGTAAGGGTACAATCCAGTAGCTTTGAACCCATTTTGAATAGTTCCACTTTTGGCGTAATCTTTAATTACAGAATTTAATATGGCTGCAAATTTATCTTTTTTCAATGATCCTGAGAGATTTTCTCTTCTCCAAGCCAGCACACTCTTTTTCTAGCCAGTTTTGATAGGCTTAAATGCAGCAACATCAGCAGGCTGAAGTATACGAGAGGCGTTATGATATAGACAGATTAATATGATGTCCAAACTCTTGCATTGCTACTGATCTCATCTCATATGGGTACTGTGCCCATTTATGAATAAAATAACCGGGAATTTGATATTTGTTCGCAGCAAATAAGGATGTAAAACGTTTGTGACATAATCATTAAAAATCTCTGTTTTCATCCAACCACTATCTGTTGTTGCTACACCCCACTCTTTTAGGACAGATTCATATTCCTCTGGTTTCAGTCTTTTGCCAAATATAATCTAAGGGGGAGTAACCATGCCATCGGCAGAAAAAGTAAATAATACTGTAATATTTTGCTTGGACGAGGCGTGCTCAGCCTCATACACATTTTTAGCTCCTATTGGAGCTAAGACTGTACATGTTTTGAGATACAAATTAAAACAGGTCTCGTATGCGTTAAATATCTTTGTTGGGTCGCTCAGATTGTGGCTATATTACTTTGACTCAAGATATGAATGAATGTCTACAAACCACTGTCTTATACCTTTTTCTGCAACAGCAGAACTGGCTGATGTGACAGCTTTAGAAGTTCGTTCAGAAAGGTTTGAATGGTGCCTTAAAAATGACTTGTACTAGTCTCCAACTGGACAATTGTTTTTGAATGGGGTTTTTCTGGGTGCCTTGTCAAGAAAAGATTTAACTGATAACTGTATATCTTTTTTCCGTTTTGGAAACCCTTTTTTGGAACACTCTAAGACCCAGTTCACTATAGCAGTTTCCTCTTCATTTGTAAGGTAGGGATTTGGTCTTAAACTAGATTTTCTAGACTTAGAACTTCGCCTAAACTGTAGCGTGGCTGGTGGCACTTTATATTTTTTAGAAACCACTCCAGAAGCTCTATTTCTTGCAAAGCTTTTTGTATATGTTCGGAATATTTTTTAGAATAAATACTTCCGTCCGTTACTTTGGGCATTATGAAACTAATCTGTGGTAGTGATTGGCCAGCGGCCAAAGATTGCATTTATTTATATATTGCATCTGCCATGGTCTTTACAAAGAACTAGGCAACATTCAATGACGGAATGGAAAGGTTGTTTGGTAGTTACTGGCACTAAGGGCCAATCAATACTATTTTGCTCATTATTTATTGTAGTGATTGGCCCTCCCTTGATGAATTATTTTTCAAGATTAAAGTACTAAAACATTTGTATTTAAGGTCAAAATGATCTCCCTTTTGACAAAAAATACTTAAACCAACAGCTGTACATGATAATACTTACATTTTTCAACACTGTCTTCTTAGCTTTTTTCTAAAGGAAACACTCTTTTAGCACAAGGACAGGTAAGCGTTATGATAAACTGCCACCATTTTGTTCTTCAGTTGCCAAATTTCAAATGGTCGTTGGAAGAATGTTGGCACTTCTCCGTTATTTTACAATTATTGCGTTAAAATGGATATGCATCTTAATAAAACTGTATTACTATAAAATGGCCACTAGTTCCCTAAAGGCCAATCACTCCCCCTTGTACCCTAATTCCTTAGAGGCCAGACCTATGTATGCCCTGCGTTATGCAAATAGCCGCTTACGATGTTCTGAAATGCCTACTAAATTGTATCTTCGTTTACAATAAACTGGAAATCTTGCAAAATCAAGGAATATCTTTCGACGACCTAGACCTGCGAGACCTCATCGAGTTCGAAGATTAGGCTCTTTAAATTATTGACGAACATCCAGCAGCGAGTACCAGAAAAATTGCTCAACAACTAAATGTTAGTAAAAAACTGTTTTGAGTATTCTAAAAGAAAATTTATTTTATCTATATCAACGTGTTCAACATTATTTAACAGTATTGTTGAGAACAATTGCAAACAATCCCAATTTTGCTGCCAATTTCTTAAGACAAGGAATTATAAATTTTCACTAGTATTACCACTATAGCTCAAAAAATTCGCGGATTTAATTTGATCTCGTGTGGTATTCGGTAAGAAAATTCCACACCAAATTATATTTGACATTTTTTTTTTCGATTTCCAACAACGTAAATTTTTGTCTTCATCAAGTACCAGCAAAACATAGAAGGTTTGGTCGATTTGATTATTCAGTTACCATGACAACTAAGTGAAACCCTAACCTAAAAATTTCAGTTTTGAAGCTGTCAAGCGGCACGACGAAAAAAATGTTTCTCTTTGGTCAAGAAAGCAAAGAAAATATTCGCCAGGAGATTAAGTAGTTGACACCCGCGAGTACTGGGAAATAAAAGACAAGCGTATGGAAGCAGTTTACAAAATTTTGCACAGAAAAATCGTATGATTTCGACAGAGCGGATATACCTGTGGAAGAACTGGCGCTTATTCTTGAAGACTATGGGTTCAACATGCGAAAAAAGAACTCCGAAGACTACAAGGAGAGTGTTATCAAAGTTTTATGGAACTCCACAGCCAAGCAGTTGCAGGAATATTTTTTCGAAAGGTATAATCGTAAATTTAATTCATTCTCTGACGTAGAATTTGTGAACGCAATAACTGCAAAAAAACGAGTTGAGAAAGATTATTGAGCTTTGGGACGAAAAAACTCTGGAAGGATTGCAAAGAAAGTTTTTTCACATTGCTGCTCATGAATTGGCCTGGAGAGGAAATGAAGGGGCGGCAGTAACAATAGAATATTTTGTGGGAATCAACAGGCTGCATTGAGTATAACCCGGTTTTCTCCAAGACCACCCAAGGCGGTTCAAAAGAAGTGTTTGACTAGAACCGAATACACTCAATGAAGAAATATGCCCAGTTAGACTGTTCAAAAGACTAACAATCAATTAATGTTATGAATGAAACTAACTGTTTCTAATTAATTCCACTATTTAATGAAAAAACCATGAAAAACAATGAATAATAATAATAATAATAAACAATGAACACTCACGAGCATACAGATTAAAACAGCCAGATAAATCACATTACGCAAAACATCTTCTTGACACAAAACATTCATTAACACCTAACACAGAACTAGAAGTACTGCATATTTGTGATAAGAAACAAGAACTGGATTTCATTGAAGAACTAGAAATAAGAAGACACTTAAGAGACCCACAATATGAAGTTGTCAATGAACAGATAAATCTAGGGAGCTCTCCACTATTAAATTGTCTTCTTAAGTAACAATTGTAAAGATCAGCAGATATAGTTTTCCTTGGTTTCCTACATCATTGCATAGTTATACTGATCTTAAATGGGAAAAAGATATCCAGGATATCCCCATAGGGCTAATAATACCTTTAATATTTGTAAAATCATATCTTCTTCTTTTTTCTATTCATATTTATTAAGTCAATCACAAGATAGGTCACTTACTAATATTTGGTCTAGCCAAAATATTGAACATCAAGTAGGTATCACATAAAATGTAACTTCTGTCATTCTGACGATGATATGTCAATATCGAAATAATTATCAATATCTTTTCATAATTGTCATGGTTTTTTCATTAAATAGTGGAATTAATTAGAAACAGTTAGTTTCATTTATAACATTAATATGAGTAGATTCCACAAAGTAAGGGTCCAAACAGTAAATTCAACTAACAATCAATGTATGTATGTATGTAAATTGGGGTGACATTCACTGAGACCTGAAATATATAATGTGTCCCTCTACTTCTACTTAGTTCCTGAGGAAAGTCTCAGATACTAGTAGCTACTTTAGTCCTATTTCCCGGATTAGCTTAGCTTAGTCAAATGTCCCTCTTCTATCCAGTAATCTCCAAGGTATTGTGCCCTAGGATTCTGAATTGCTGTGCAATTCGCAAGTAAGTGGATGGAGGTTTCTTCTTCCATGCCACATAATCTACTTTCTTCTTCCTCCACTATTTTGAGCTTTTTCAGGTGCCCATTCAGGCGACAATATCCCGTAAGGATGCCTTTTAAAACTCTTAGTGCAGTTTTACTTTGACTAATGCATTCATTTGATCTCAACAGGTTGTAGTCACCCAGAAGAATCTTTGATTGCCTAAGTCCTACTAGATATTTCCAATGCTGATACCGCAAAAGGGTTCCGGCCCCAAAAAGGGTGTTCCAGTCTCCCTCTTTGCCAGTCTATCTGCTATTTCATTTTCTTCTATCCCAGTGTGTCCTGGAATCCACAGTAAGGTGACTATATTGTTCTCGCCTAGTTCATTTAGTTTGCCTAGGCATTCCCACACCATTTTGGAACTGATAACACAAGAGCTCAGTGCTTTAATGACTGCGACTATCCGACGTTATGATATTCCTTTGCAATCTATATCCTTTATCATTATTGAACTGGGCACACTTTCTTATGGCGTGAATTTCCGCTTTCCCAAGCTTTCAGAGTGTTTGGTTCCTGGCCCGTACACTCCTATCCCAGTTCCTTCTATTGCGTTTGAGCCATCTGTGTACCATTGAATGACATTCTTTCCAAGTCTGGTAATGGTATTTGGATCCCATTCCTTCTTGTTGCTTAATTCCGTAACGAATTTCTCTGAAAAGTTATACTTTTTCATCATACTATCTTGTGGCATGTCCCAGGTTTTCTGATTTCTAAGAAGTAAGGAGGTGGTTTTTTTTTAATGATTCCCTCTCTACTTAGTTTGTATCTTGTTCTTTCTGCAACACTTTCCACCACCATATGTAGTGGTGTGAGGTTGAGAATAACTTCCATGGCTGCCGTTGGGCATGTTCTCATTGCTCCTGTAATGCACATACAGGCTAGTCTTTGAATTTTGGAGAGGTTTTCTCTCGTTGTCAATAGGCTAGTTCTACTACTCCACGCAATGGCTGTTGGGAATCCACGAGGAAAAAAAATCCACTAAAATTCATATGTTGCCATGGTGATTTGTCAAAAAAGCACGTTTTGATTGGTTAAAAATTACAGGTGTGGAATTTCCATAATAACCACAAATGGGATGATATAAATTCACATGCCATAGTTGTAGCACGGTTCAAATACTCCTTTTCGGTTAATGTTTGGATTGGTATTATTGAAAAGTCTTTATTAGAACCTTTTTCTCTTCCTCTCTTCCCTTATTAAACCATAATATTTCTTATGTACTTCCAGTTATTTCGGAAGATGTATCTCTCATAATTGGAAAAAGTATGTGGTCGGTCCATGCATGACGGTGCTCCTGCAGTAATCGTAAGGGAGATTTTGAATAACCATTTGTTTAAACAACCAAGATCTTAAATTAACAGGATCTTCAAAATCGCATCAAGCCTAAAATGTTATTCGTAGTACTCTTGGTTTTTTCGAACGTCTTCGGTAATTTTAAGAAAAACCAAAGATCGAATGGAAAAATAACTTCCTTATGCGTCTAACCTTTTTCAGTAATTTTTGACTCGTTTGGTTAGCAGCATTTGCCCTGTATAGAATTCCTCCATTATGGCGATAATAAGAATTTTTTAACGACAAGAAATTTAGATTCAGAGGCGTTGTCCAAGAGGGGACGAAATTCATTTGAAACTCACCAAATCCACAAATGAATCTATTATTTTTATAAAGATTTCATCAGGAAATAATCAGAAATCTGGTAAAAATGTTTCATTTTCGTAAAGGGTCGACGTGATTAATCTGGAAAATTCTCGGTAATCCTTGCGGAAAGGATATTCAATGTCGGACAAGACACTTCCGGAATAGAAATGGGATCGATACCGATGGTCGCAGTCGATTTAAAAAGAAAGTGGGGTTGACGTTAACACATTTTATCTCATATTTCAAATGGATATTCCGGAAGATATAGAGCGCAAATATGCTTTTAAAACATGACGTTATAAAACGTGAATTTATCCGTTACAAATTTGTTACTTTTAATAGACTACATTTGTATTTTGAAACTTGAAAAACAGTTTGAAGTATTAACCAATATCTTCTCGTGGTTGAAACTTTGAAGAAAACTGGGATTATAATGACTAATTATGTTGCAGTGTTGCCGAACCATTAATTCATATTCGAAAGTGATATTGGCAGAGTCCCTGACGGCATCGAATAGTTTCTATTTGGGTTAACCGAATTGGGAATATTCTTTACTGAATTACTGGAAAGACTTACATCCAGAGGATAAGATCACCGCGGTGGTGATATCTATTACTGCAATGTCACTGTCAAAACCTTAATCAGTTACACAACTGTACGTAACAATCACAATGACTTTTCAGTCCAGAATCTCAGTCGACTTACTCGAAATACTAACGTCACATTGACATTAAAATAACTGTACATTTGTCACAGAAGTTAAGCCATCAACATATTTTTCCGATTCTGTTGTGTTAAGTCTTGTCTTCGAGATTTTATAGTTTCCCAGATGACAACGTCAACGAAAATGCCACCGATCCCCATGAGTAGGCTGTACATAGGAAATCTTCCTAACGAAACCAACGAAAATGAATTGAGACAGCTTTTCGTCGAGAAGAATCTCTTTTGTACTAATATCCTTATGAAAAGAGGGTATGCTTTAGTCGATTGTCCCGATCAATCTTCGGCTGATAGAGCAATTGATAAGCTGAATAGCTACAATTACAACGGCTCCTATTTGTTGCTTGAACCATTACCAGCATCTGGTGAAATGAAACCACATCCAGCTTTTTACATGTAGAAGTGTTTCCTTTTCTTGATTGTTACATATATAGAGCAAACTAATAGACAATACCGTTAAACGTAAATTTAATTTTATAATCATTAACCATACGTAGTTGAGCCAGGGTGCGGGTGACTTGTATAGGTAACTTTTTTTGTAAATACAGACTTGGTGCTTCAGAAATATCAAAAATTTTATATAAAGAAATATGAGAATACCTAAACACAAGATTGACATCCACTTTGTGAAAATGTGTGTAATATTTAGCTAAAACGTCTTTCTTTAAAACAGAAAAGTTGAATGATGAAAAATTATTCCAGTAATCGAATACATTCAAATCAATGGAAAACTGTCTTACTTGCCTTGACCAATTGTAGTTGATATCGCAAGACTCAATTAGTTTTAATTGTTGGTTATAACACAGCTTTGGATAACGGTCGTTTTCCATTTGAGACAATTTATGCAATATTATATATGAAAAATAACAGAAAACAAATAACATATGATATAAAGTCAAAATATTACAATTTAATTAGCTCACTATATAGACATATATTATTATTGAGAAATTCCAATTTTATAAGCTACTTTTGGAGTTATTCTTTAATTTTCTTGCTCTTCTACCAATTGTGGGCTTTCAACTTGATCGGATCTTTTTTTTTGTAATTGTTTAGCTATATATGCTATTAACAAAGTTATTATTATTATTATTTTTACACCAAAAGTACAAACAAAATCTAACTATAAATTTACATAATTTTGCACCAGTATCTGAATGTATTTTGCAATTAACATGTACAAAATTTAAATATGTCAAAAGTTGTCTAACTAAAGTAGCATGTATATTGGTTAAATGACACACTCACGGGATTGTATAAAATAGCATTGCCAGTCATTTGCGAGTTCTGATAAGTTCTAGCTGTAATAAAATCTAAATTGCCATCATTTTCTCTAAACAAAATATTGGCTTCGCAATCATTACAATTGAGACTTTTCAAAATTTTCTTAGCCACATATCCCGCAATGTATGTAACTGTACATTTTCCCACTGGAGTTCTCTTAAAATTTGAGATTCTTGAAGGTAAATCCAAATTTATATGTGGTTCAAGAATAGTACATCCAGAAACATACTCACCACTTAGAAAAAACCGAGAAACCGAAGATTGTCCATAGCCCCCTCAGTCACATTCTCTTCACAATTAGAGTATGGTGAATGTGATGACAGAAAGTTGTTAATTAGAAGAGCTTTAAATGTTGTAGCAACATTTGACACACTAGGAGAGGTATCTCTTATACTGTAACTTCTAATAATCTAATAAAAATAAAGCCGGAATCGCTGTTCTCTTCACACCTCTTTTTCCTATTTTAACTTTATCTTCATCACTGAAATGTCTTTCGCAAACACGCACATTTTTGTAAATAGCTTCTGCAGTCATGTTACTTAGTCTTTCACTTTGTATTACATTTAACCACGTTTGTATCATATTCAATTCGTTTTTGGGATTCGGGAAACGATACTGACTACTGGTGGTGTCAGTACATCCTAGGACGCTGCATTTTTTTTGTTCTTGTGGGTGATAGTTTCCATCTTTATACACAAAGAAAGAATTAAAAAATGTATTAAAAATAATAAATTTTAAAAGCAAAGAACAGAACACAACATGCAAACAATAAACAATGGCCGAACCAAAACACAAACAGCACCAAAAAAGTCAACTTCATATGCAGCGTTCGCGCATCAGAAGAGTTTATCTGATTGGTGTTATTGCCTTAAAAATTCACTTGACAGTTGGTAGCGCCAATAACATGCTGCGATATGCATCAATGTAGCCGTAGCTCATGCGATTGTAGCGCCGCTCGTGACTGGCCGCATCGTAACTTCATCTCTATTTATCATATCCCAGTTGCAATGCTAAGTGGGGTTGTGTTGTGACCACTACACAGTCTGATGATGGAGACACAGTTTGGAAACAAATTTTTAAAGTCGTCATCGATCTAAAAAACATTAAGCTATACTTACTGCCTGTAATAGGGAAGGTTTTTATTGAAATCATTTGGGTAATAGTATTTATTATAACAAGCGGCTAAATAGCTTCTTTTTATTCAGAACATTTTGCAAAACATTTACTTTTAGCTTCGTCGACAGTTTGAGTTCTAATAAATATAAATTCCGACTTTTAACTGTTAATGTATCGAATCAAATGAACCTTTCTATTTTTTATTGACACACGCTTTGCCTAATTATAATATTATGTAGTTTAAAAAATTCAACAATGCTTGGGACAAATGAAGTCATAAAAAATAAAATCACTTTTAAGTACAGAATATGTACCGAAGAATATGTTTCCTTATGTTTTAAAATTGGACAGCTGTTTATAAACGCATCAACAGTTACACTTTTATCACATTTTCTTAAGGGAAATGTGCTTTTCCACTTTTTTAGTACCAAATCCCACGGCTCCTGGAATTTGCTTAGCCACAACTTTTGCTCATTCAACTCTTCTAAAAGAAGCAAATATGAGAAGCAAATGTTACCTACATAAAACTGCAATCCTTGAAGAAATATATAATTTTGAAACATACAGGTTGCCCATAAAAAGTCTACAAAAAATACTTGTACAAATTCCTATCCTGTATGTTGATATAGAATTATTAAGCTTACCATTAAAATTTTCTGTATTTTCATTAATGGTTTCTTCACAATTTTCCAAAATATTATTTGTAATGTTTGTTAAAATCCAAACATCGTGTGTTGATTTCTAACCTTTTTCAAATTCGAATAATTTCGCGCATTCTAATTTCCAGATTCCCGCGTCTTTAATTCTACTGTGGTCAAAATCCCGCCCCTTTTTCGGTTGTTGTCTAGATCTCGTTAGCGCACTTGTTGAAAGTCATCGAGAGAGTATGGGTCGCTCTGTGTTCCATCCAAAAAGGGACATCAATACCTTCATACCGCTATGTATTTTGTTAGTAGTTAGTGATAGTGTATAAGTACTTAAAATTGTTATACGAGATTATGTAGTATATGCATCTGGGGACTGGTAAGGTGACAATTTTATTAATTAAAATAATTATAACCGCAATATTCAACGGACATCGTTACCCTCGTTACAAAATAATAAAGGTTGCCAAATCACAGAACTCTGACATTGAATATGTGAGAATCTTTCATAAAATCGCTGCTTGTGTCTTGACTAGTATAATACATTTTTTTGTATCTGTTGTAAGAATATTTATTGTTTTATGTTATCTCCTTGAGATTTGTATATAATTATACAGTGACCGTATTATTATTGTATTTTATTGTATTTCTGTATCCTATTTTACCCTATTGAGGGATGGTCCTTCGATACTTCTTTTCAATCAACTAATGTGAATAATTACTGAACTGGCTATAATTGTTAATATTGAATTACAGTCCATTGGTCTCCTCATTTCTCTTCCTGGTTTATTCAATGTTATAAGACCTACACAAATTCCGATATTTGTCAATCAGTTTCCCTTTGGCATTGATCGGCCTATTTTTTTTTGCTTCCTGGAACACGAGGTATGTAGTAGGTAGACCTGCCCTCTGTTGGAAAAATGTCACAAATTTTTTCAGCGAGAATTTCAAAATCCGTGGGTACAATTTTTGTGCCCTGCAAAAAAATTTCACCTACTTATTTAAATGGTAAGAGTATAATATATATCCCATAGAACAAATGGACCTAAAATTTAATTTTTTTATGAAAAATAATTGTTAATAAAAGTTTCGGCTTTTCGAAAAAATACAGTTTACAAGGAAAGTTTTGGATCATTCGGAACAGGGAAACCAAAAACTGCGAAACCATGAACCATCAATAGTCGAGTATACTTTTATTTTTAATTTTGAAGCAAAATGGAGAATAAAAAATTTAAAACCCTATACCAAACATTAATTGCATAATTTCAGAAATTTTTTGGGGTTTTCTTACCCATCTACAGATATCGATCCACTTATTAATATGGAGGTAAGCTGGTTTCTTGTTTTTCTGCATAAGCGTTTTTCTTGATTGAACTTCTGAATTATATATTTTCCTGGAACACTTTGCCCCAGAAACTCTCTTATATTTAAGGCTTTTTACTTTTAAGTATCAAAACGGAGTAGGTATTAATCTTTAATCTGTGATCAAATTTTTGTCGCGAATATACATGAACATAGTCGACTGCAGAAATCGATCGAATATAAAATCGTTTTATTTAAACAACAATAAAATATAAGGATATAGTTCTCATTTCATCATACGCGTGAGAGATTGTTTCAAATATATATTTGCTTATAAAATCTCCGACGCCTTTTATCTTTGTTTACGTCATCGATGTAATACAAACATTGCTATTATGGACCGCTTTGTTTTCAAACGAAACCATTACAAAAAATTCAATGTTTTAAGCTGACAAATCTTCCTACTTTAAATAGGTTCCTAAATACGAAAATACATTTTATTTAAGCTTTGATTTAATTCACTTTAGTTTTCATAACAATTTATTGAATAATGAGTGCATAATTCGGTACTTACCTTGATTTTTTTGGTTTTTACCTATTTCTACAAAGTAGATAACAATCAATCTATGATAACAATCACAACGCACGTGCACAATGGCACAATAATTGCACAAAACCAACAATGATGGCGCGTGGCGCTAAGGCGGATGGTAGTAGCCCTCCTTGCGGCCTTTATGAGTACTCAAATTTAAAATTTTAAAATGTTGAAATAACCACCTAACCACTTCATTTAATTCATAGGTGGTTAAGTCAACTCTTTGAATTGATTGACTAGCGCAAATCGGTTTTTTGATGTGAACCAAAAGAAATATTATTTTGATAAATACCCAAGATTCATGTAATATTATCGAAATTTGGGTCAATTAATTTTTGGTAGTTGAGGTAAAACTGTAAGAGACAGTTAAATCAATGGCTGAGTGCGTATTGAGGCAATATTTTGATTGTTAAATGAACCAAAATAGTTTGAAAAAAAAATGGATTTTGCTTCAACGTGCGAAAAGCGATTAAGTTAATTATCTTTTTGTTAAAATAACATATTTATAAATGACACTCACATAAATGCTGTCTTAACCAAACTTTTATGCATGTATGTATGTATGTGTATCGAGGTGTAAGGTGTACTGAGATCTATTGTGCCCCCTTTCTTCTACTTAGTTCCCGAGGAAGGTCTCTGAGACTAGAATCTCCTCTAGACCTATTTCCCGGAGAAATTTTAGGATATCTGCAGTGAACCAGTGGTGGGAAAACAAAAAATAAAACAAAATGTTGATTGTCTAGTTTCTACTGAATTACTGGAAAGACTTACATCCAGAGGGTACGACGATGATCTGGCAATTATTGCAAACAAAGAAGGACTCAGAAATACCATTATACCGGATCCGCCCAGTACCCACATCCTATATCGTTTTCCTACGTTCTCAGTTTAAATAGAATAAACAATATTCAGTATGAAATAGGACGTACCGTTAGATTACAACGCCGCGGTGGCGATATCTATTACTGTAATGTCACTGTCAAAACCTCAATCAGTTACAATCACGTAACAATCAGATTGACTTTTCAGTCCAGAATCTCAGTCGACTTACTCGAAATAAAACGTCACATTGACTGTCAAATATTCTTTTAAAATAACTACATTTGTCAGAGAAGTTTAGCCATCAACATATTTTTCCGATTCTGTTGTGTTAAGTCTTGTCTTCGAGATTTTACAGTTTCCCAGATGACAACGTCAACGAAAATGCCACCGATCCCCATGAGTAAGCTGTTCATAGGAAATCTTCCTAACGAAACCAACGAAAATGAATTGAGACAGCTCTTCGTCGAGAAGAATCTCTTTTGTACTAATATCCTTATGAAAAGAGGGTATGCTTTTGTCGATTGTCCCGATCAATCTTCGGCTGATAGAGCAATTGATAAGCTGAATAGATACAACTACAACGGATCATATTTGTTGCTTGAACCATTACCAGCATCTGATGAAAAGAAACCACATCCAGCTTTTTACGAATCACCTCCAATTAACGGTGGCAATTCATGGAGTAGAGCGAACACCTCTGGTCGTTAGAAGTAGGTAGAGAAATACCCAGAAGGGCAAGTAAATAATGTTATTTTTTCACATAATTTTGTATTGTAGAGATTCGTGAATAAAGCAATACATTTTCTATAAATTGGTTGATTTTCTTATAAAATACAATTTTATTATTAAAGAGGTTATCAAAAATCACATGTAAACTTCGCGACCCTCTGAATTTCATGTTAATTTTATGGAAACCGTCAAATTGTCTGAATTTTTGATATGTACTAGTATTTCATGTCCTGATCAAAAGTCTCCATGGTCCCAACCTTATCCTATGGCTAGATTTTGAGGTACGGGGCGTTGAAGTTCAAAATCCCCACCTTTTTAAAACGGTCCCCAAAAAGTCCCTCTTAAATATTTTTTGATGTTACTGCCAAATATATCAAGACAAAATACATACCTATTAGCGAAAATAAAATATCTGTTGTTTACAGGGTGATTCGTGCTTTCACAGATCTGTTTTGGTTAAAGTACGTATTTTTACAATGGAAAAAAGCATCAAATATCGTTAAGAAAAATCACCGTCAAAGTTTCTGAATATTGGATATAGTGTAGATCTCGATGTCCTCGTTAAAAGTTCTTGTTGGTAAAATTGGATCCTATGGCTACTTTTCGAAATATTAAAACGCTTAGTTTGAAAAATATCATTTTTTAGTAATACAACATAACTAAATACAAAATAAAAGAAATATTGTAAACTAAATATTTTTACACACTGCGTTAGATTATATTGCAACGTTGTATTATTGGGTGTTAGGCTACAAAAATTTACACTTTCAAGGTGATCTGACTTGAGCTTGTAAGATGACAAAATCAACAAATCCAAAAGAGCGTTTTGAATCTGAGGCATTAAGTGTGATTTAATTTAGTCAGATCAAGACAAAACTTCTTACCAAACAGGGTTTTCGACAGCTGGAATAACCTTGATGTATCCACAGTTTCTGCACCATCAACTAACTCGTTTAAAAACAGACTTGATCGAACGCTTTTAGATCACCTATAGTTTCTTTTTTTTTGGTATATTTGTATATATTGTAGTTATTTTTCTTTTCTTCGCCTACTAGTAGGTTACATATGTAATTATCTTTTTTTGGGCACAATAGGGACCTGGCCCTCTGCCCCTGTCTAAATATAATAATAATAATAATAATAATTTTGACTTCTTAAACCCTCCAATACGGTCTATTAAATTGCCTTTTTTTACTATTACAGAAACACAAAGTTATTCTTATTATTATTATCTTATAACTCAAGTTTAAATGTTGTACCTAATAAATAATAGGTAACTAGTTTCGACTGTTTGGTTGATCTTTTGGTTTAGTTGATTTATTCAACTTATAATGAGATCTCCCTGTAAGCATGAATTTTTAACAATGTCATCAGTTTTTGCTCAAAACATTAGTGATTGCAATAAACATCTAATGATTATACAAAAATATAAGTAGAATAGGCCTGCATACATGGTATGCCACTTAAAACCAAATGCGCCTAAGGCTCTACCTCACGGGTGTGGGATCGAGCTTGAAAACTAAATTAAATCACACTTACTGCCTCAGATTCAAAACGCTCTTTTGGATTTGTTGATTTTGTCATCTTACAAGCTCAAGTCAGATCACCTTGAAAGTGTAAATTTTTGTAGCCTAACACCCAATAATACAACGTTGCAATATAATCTAACGCAGTGTGTAAAAATATTTAGTTTACAATATTTCTTTTATTTTGTATTTAGTTATGTTGTATTACTAAAAAATGATATTTTTCAAACTAAGCGTTTTAATATTTCGAAAAGTAGCCATAGGATCCAATTTTACCAACAAGAACTTTTAACGAGGACATCGAGATCTACACTATATCCAATATTCAGAAACTTTGACGGTGATTTTTCTTAACGATATTTGATGCTTTTTTCCATTGTAAAAATACGTACTTTAACCAAAACAGATCTGTGAAAGCACGAATCACCCTGTAAACAACAGATATTTTATTTTCTCTAATAGGTATGTATTTTGTCTTGATATTTTTGGCAGTAACATCAAAAAATATTTAAGAGGGACTTTTTGGGGACCGTTTTAAAAAGGTGGGGATTTTGAACTTCAACGCCCCGTACCTCAAAATCTAGCCATAGGATAAGGTTGGGACCATGGAGACTTTTGATCAGGACATGAAATACTAGTACATATCAAAAATTCAGACAATTTGACGGTTTCCATAAAATTAACATGAAATTCAGAGGGTCGCGAAGTTTACATGTGATTTTTGATAACCTCTTTAATAATAAAATTGTATTTTATAAGAAAATCAACCAATTTATAGAAAATGTATTGCTTTATTCACGAATCTCTACAATACAAAATTATGTGAAAAAATAACATTATTTACTTGCCCTTCTGGGTATTTCTCTACCTACTTCTAACGACCAGAGGTGTTCGCTCTACTCCATGAATTGCCACCGTTAATTGGAGGTGATTCGTAAAAAGCTGGATGTGGTTTCTTTTCATCAGATGCTGGTAATGGTTCAAGCAACAAATATGATCCGTTGTAGTTGTATCTATTCAGCTTATCAATTGCTCTATCAGCCGAAGATTGATCGGGACAATCGACAAAAGCATACCCTCTTTTCATAAGGATATTAGTACAAAAGAGATTCTTCTCGACGAAGAGCTGTCTCAATTCATTTTCGTTGGTTTCGTTAGGAAGATTTCCTATGAACAGCTTACTCATGGGGATCGGTGGCATTTTCGTTGACGTTGTCATCTGGGAAACTGTAAAATCTCGAAGACAAGACTTAACACAACAGAATCGGAAAAATATGTTGATGGCTAAACTTCTCTGACAAATGTAGTTATTTTAAAAGAATATTTGACAGTCAATGTGACGTTTTATTTCGAGTAAGTCGACTGAGATTCTGGACTGAAAAGTCAATCTGATTGTTACGTGATTGTAACTGATTGAGGTTTTGACAGTGACATTACAGTAATAGATATCGCCACCGCGGCGTTGTAATCTAACGGTACGTCCTATTTCATACTGAATATTGTTTATTCTATTTAAACTGAGAACGTAGGAAAACGATATAGGATGTGGGTACTGGGCGGATCCGGTATAATGGTATTTCTGAGTCCTTCTTTGTTTGCAATAATTGCCAGATCATCGTCGTACCCTCTGGATGTAAGTCTTTCCAGTAATTCAGTAGAAACTAGACAATCAACATTTTGTTTTATTTTTTGTTTTCCCACCACTGGTTCACTGCAGATATCCTAAAATTTCTCCGGGAAATAGGTCTAGAGGAGATTCTAGTCTCAGAGACCTTCCTCGGGAACTAAGTAGAAGAAAGGGGGCACAATAGATCTCAGTACACCTTACACCTCGATACACATACATACATACATGCATAAAAGTTTGGTTAAGACAGCATTTATGTGAGTGTCATTTATAAATATGTTATTTTAACAAAAAGATAATTAACTTAATCGCTTTTCGCACGTTGAAGCAAAATCCATTTTTTTTTCAAACTATTTTGGTTCATTTAACAATCAAAATATTGCCTCAATACGCACTCAGCCATTGATTTAACTGTCTCTTACAGTTTTACCTCAACTACCAAAAATTAATTGACCCAAATTTCGATAATATTACATGAATCTTGGGTATTTATCAAAATAATATTTCTTTTGGTTCACATCAAAAAACCGATTTGCGCTAGTCAATCAATTCAAAGAGTTGACTTAACCACCTATGAATTAAATGAAGTGGTTAGGTGGTTATTTCAACATTTTAAAATTTTAAATTTGAGTACTCATAAAGGCCGCAAGGAGGGCTACTACCATCCGCCTTAGCGCCACGCGCCATCATTGTTGGTTTTGTGCAATTATTGTGCCATTGTGCACGTGCGTTGTGATTGTTATCATAGATTGATTGTTATCTACTTTGTAGAAATAGGTAAAAACCAAAAAAATCAAGGTAAGTACCGAATTATGCACTCATTATTCAATAAATTGTTATGAAAACTAAAGTGAATTAAATCAAAGCTTAAATAAAATGTATTTTCGTATTTAGGAACCTATTTAAAGTAGGAAGATTTGTCAGCTTAAAACATTGAATTTTTTGTAATGGTTTCGTTTGAAAACAAAGCGGTCCATAATAGCAATGTTTGTATTACATCGATGACGTAAACAAAGATAAAAGGCGTCGGAGATTTTATAAGCAAATATATATTTGAAACAATCTCTCACGCGTATGATGAAATGAGAACTATATCCTTATATTTTATTGTTGTTTAAATAAAACGATTTTATATTCGATCGATTTCTGCAGTCGACTATGTTCATGTATATTCGCGACAAAAATTTGATCACAGATTAAAGATTAATACCTACTCCGTTTTGATACTTAAAAGTAAAAAGCCTTAAATATAAGAGAGTTTCTGGGGCAAAGTGTTCCAGGAAAATATATAATTCAGAAGTTCAATCAAGAAAAACGCTTATGCAGAAAAACAAGAAACCAGCTTACCTCCATATTAATAAGTGGATCGATATCTGTAGATGGGTAAGAAAACCCCAAAAAATTTCTGAAATTATGCAATTAATGTTTGGTATAGGGTTTTAAATTTTTTATTCTCCATTTTGCTTCAAAATTAAAAATAAAAGTATACTCGACTATTGATGGTTCATGGTTTCGCAGTTTTTGGTTTCCCTGTTCCGAATGATCCAAAACTTTCCTTGTAAACTGTATTTTTTCGAAAAGCCGAAACTTTTATTAACAATTATTTTTCATAAAAAAATTAAATTTTAGGTCCATTTGTTCTATGGGATATATATTATACTCTTACCATTTAAATAAGTAGGTGAAATTTTTTTGCAGGGCACAAAAATTGTACCCACGGATTTTGAAATTCTCGCTGAAAAAATTTGTGACATTTTTCCAACAGAGGGCAGGTCTACCTACTACATACCTCGTGTTCCAGGAAGCAAAAAAAAATAGGCCGATCAATGCCAAAGGGAAACTGATTGACAAATATCGGAATTTGTGTAGGTCTTATAACATTGAATAAACCAGGAAGAGAAATGAGGAGACCAATGGACTGTAATTCAATATTAACAATTATAGCCAGTTCAGTAATTATTCACATTAGTTGATTGAAAAGAAGTATCGAAGGACCATCCCTCAATAGGGTAAAATAGGATACAGAAATACAATAAAATACAATAATAATACGGTCACTGTATAATTATATACAAATCTCAAGGAGATAACATAAAACAATAAATATTCTTACAACAGATACAAAAAAATGTATTATACTAGTCAAGACACAAGCAGCGATTTTATGAAAGATTCTCACATATTCAATGTCAGAGTTCTGTGATTTGGCAACCTTTATTATTTTGTAACGAGGGTAACGATGTCCGTTGAATATTGCGGTTATAATTATTTTAATTAATAAAATTGTCACCTTACCAGTCCCCAGATGCATATACTACATAATCTCGTATAACAATTTTAAGTACTTATACACTATCACTAACTACTAACAAAATACATAGCGGTATGAAGGTATTGATGTCCCTTTTTGGATGGAACACAGAGCGACCCATACTCTCTCGATGACTTTCAACAAGTGCGCTAACGAGATCTAGACAACAACCGAAAAAGGGGCGGGATTTTGACCACAGTAGAATTAAAGACGCGGGAATCTGGAAATTAGAATGCGCGAAATTATTCGAATTTGAAAAAGGTTAGAAATCAACACACGATGTTTGGATTTTAACAAACATTACAAATAATATTTTGGAAAATTGTGAAGAAACCATTAATGAAAATACAGAAAATTTTAATGGTAAGCTTAATAATTCTATATCAACATACAGGATAGGAATTTGTACAAGTATTTTTTGTAGACTTTTTATGGGCAACCTGTATGTTTCAAAATTATATATTTCTTCAAGGATTGCAGTTTTATGTAGGTAACATTTGCTTCTCATATTTGCTTCTTTTAGAAGAGTTGAATGAGCAAAAGTTGTGGCTAAGCAAATTCCAGGAGCCGTGGGATTTGGTACTAAAAAAGTGGAAAAGCACATTTCCCTTAAGAAAATGTGATAAAAGTGTAACTGTTGATGCGTTTATAAACAGCTGTCCAATTTTAAAACATAAGGAAACATATTCTTCGGTACATATTCTGTACTTAAAAGTGATTTTATTTTTTATGACTTCATTTGTCCCAAGCATTGTTGAATTTTTTAAACTACATAATATTATAATTAGGCAAAGCGTGTGTCAATAAAAAATAGAAAGGTTCATTTGATTCGATACATTAACAGTTAAAAGTCGGAATTTATATTTATTAGAACTCAAACTGTCGACGAAGCTAAAAGTAAATGTTTTGCAAAATGTTCTGAATAAAAAGAAGCTATTTAGCCGCTTGTTATAATAAATACTATTACCCAAATGATTTCAATAAAAACCTTCCCTATTACAGGCAGTAAGTATAGCTTAATGTTTTTTAGATCGATGACGACTTTAAAAATTTGTTTCCAAACTGTGTCTCCATCATCAGACTGTGTAGTGGTCACAACACAACCCCACTTAGCATTGCAACTGGGATATGATAAATAGAGATGAAGTTACGATGCGGCCAGTCACGAGCGGCGCTACAATCGCATGAGCTACGGCTACATTGATGCATATCGCAGCATGTTATTGGCGCTACCAACTGTCAAGTGAATTTTTAAGGCAATAACACCAATCAGATAAACTCTTCTGATGCGCGAACGCTGCATATGAAGTTGACTTTTTTGGTGCTGTTTGTGTTTTGGTTCGGCCATTGTTTATTGTTTGCATGTTGTGTTCTGTTCTTTGCTTTTAAAATTTATTATTTTTAATACATTTTTTAATTCTTTCTTTGTGTATAAAGATGGAAACTATCACCCACAAGAACAAAAAAAATGCAGCGTCCTAGGATGTACTGACACCACCAGTAGTCAGTATCGTTTCCCGAATCCCAAAAACGAATTGAATATGATACAAACGTGGTTAAATGTAATACAAAGTGAAAGACTAAGTAACATGACTGCAGAAGCTATTTACAAAAATGTGCGTGTTTGCGAAAGACATTTCAGTGATGAAGATAAAGTTAGAATAGGAAAAAGAGGTGTGAAGAGAACAGCGATTCCGGCTTTATTTTTATTAGATTATTAGAAGTTACAGTATAAGAGATACCTCTCCTAGTGTGTCAAATGTTGCTACAACATTTAAAGCTCTTCTAATTAACAACTTTCTGTCATCACATTCACCATACTCTAATTGTGAAGAGAATGTGACTGAGGGGGCTATGGACAATCTTCGGTTTCTCGGTTTTTTCTAAGTGGTGAGTATGTTTCTGGATGTACTATTCTTGAACCACATATAAATTTGGATTTACCTTCAAGAATCTCAAATTTTAAGAGAACTCCAGTGGGAAAATGTACAGTTACATACATTGCGGGATATGTGGCTAAGAAAATTTTGAAAAGTCTCAATTGTAATGATTGCGAAGCCAATATTTTGTTTAGAGAAAATGATGGCAATTTAGATTTTATTACAGCTAGAACTTATCAGAACTCGCAAATGACTGGCAATGCTATTTTATACAATCCCGTGAGTGTGTCATTTAACCAATATACATGCTACTTTAGTTAGACAACTTTTGACATATTTAAATTTTGTACATGTTAATTGCAAAATACATTCAGATACTGGTGCAAAATTATGTAAATTTATAGTTAGATTTTGTTTGTACTTTTGGTGTAAAAATAATAATAATAATAACTTTGTTAATAGCATATATAGCTAAACAATTACAAAAAAAAAGATCCGATCAAGTTGAAAGCCCACAATTGGTAGAAGAGCAAGAAAATTAAAGAATAACTCCAAAAGTAGCTTATAAAATTGGAATTTCTCAATAATAATATATGTCTATATAGTGAGCTAATTAAATTGTAATATTTTGACTTTATATCATATGTTATTTGTTTTCTGTTATTTTTTATATAGTTTCAGTTTGTGCTGTCTCTGACATGGCTAATGCTATTACTAGTTCAGTCTCATCGTTTTCATTCGCAAGCGTTTCTTGTGAATTATCACAGTCTCGACTTAAAGCATCCGCTATTGGAATATCCTTTTATGTATTTTACTTCTGGAGCATATTGTGTAACTTCCAGCAGAATCTTTTGTAGTCTAGGAGGAGCGGTTGGTATTGGCTTCTTGAAGATCGTCTCCAACGGTTTATGATCTGTTTCGATGTATAACTTCTTGCCATAAACATATTCGTGGAATTTTTGACACCCGAATTTGATAGCGAGTGCTTCTTTCTCGATTTGTGGATAGTTTTGTTGTGCAGATGTCAGCGCTCTTGAGGCATATGCTACGGGCTGATTTTCTTGCATTAAAACTGCACCTAAACAAGTAGAACTTGCATCAACTGACAAAGTAACATCTTTGTTAACATCATAAAATTTCAAAAGAGGCGGTGTTGTTAACAACTTCTTGATTTTCTTCACTGCAGATTCTTGTTCAGAGCCCCAATACCAATCAACTTCCTTTTTCAGCAATTCTCTCAACGGCTGTGTTATTTCAGAGAGGTTTGGTATAAATTTAATCAGGTATGTTACCATACCCAATAATCTTTGGAGCTGCTTCTTATTTTCTGGAGTTTTCATTGATTTTATTGCGGCCGTTTTTTCAGGATCAATTTTGAGACCATTTTCTGTTATTACGTGTCCCAAAAAATTTACCTGATTCACACTTTTCTGGATTTAATTTTAGTCCAGCATTTCTTATGGTCTTTACTACTTTTTCTTGAATACTACGCAGTTCTTCTTTGGTATTTGCATACATTAAAACATCGTCCATTGAGCATTCGACTTTAGGTAAATCTTGTAGGAGATCAGTCATAACTTTCTGAAAGACTTCTGGCGCTGAAGCTAGTCCAAAAGGAAGTCTCTTGCAGCAATACCTGCCCCATGGTGTAGCAAACGTTAGGTATTTTTCAGTGCGTTTTGTAACTCTTATTTGCCAGAACCCTCTTTTACAATCCAGCAATGTGAAATATTTTGCACCGTTTAGTTTAGCTGCGATCTCTTCAAGTGTTTTTAGTGGGAATCTTCTTCGTAATATGTTTTTGTTGACGTCGGTTGGATCAATGCAAAGTCTGATTTTGTTTTTCTTTTTGACGATGACCATTGGACTGACGACTGGTGTTGGCTCACTTATTGGCGCGATTACACCCATTTTAACCATAGTATCCAATTCTTTCTTCACATCATCATAAAGTGCATGTGCAATTTTTCTTGGAGCTCTAATATTAAAAGTAGGATTCTCGATTAAATCAATGTCATACTCATAATTTTTCAAGCAACCAAGACCCTTAAACAGATTATGATTAGATTCAGTTGTAATTTTTTGAATACGTTGGATTAAACCCAGCTTTGTTGCAGTTTTTCTTCCTAAGATTGATGGAACATTTCTATTAAGAATCTTGAAATTATTAATGTTTGATGCCTGGTCTTTAATCTTACATTGTAGAGTAACTTCTCCCATAACATCAAGTTTATTTTCACCAAATCCGACGAGTCTTCTTACTTTAGAAGGTTTGAGGTCTTCATTCAAAGTTTTTATTATATTCCATGAAAGAACGTTACAGTCAGCACAAGAATCTAAGTAGATAGCGAATTTTCTGCCTTTGACTTCAACAATTTCAGTCCATCTTTCTTCTTCAGCTTCTGTATTCACTGAATGAATGAAAAGTTCATGTTCTTCGTCGCTGCTTGATTCACCTCGAATTACGTGCACATTTTTCTGTTTGTTCTTGACGTTAGATTTGGATTTTGACCAGCAATGTCCTTGTTTATTGCATTGTTCACACGTATTTTTGAATGCGGGGCAACTTTTACGCTTATGCTTCGTGCCGCACCTTTTACAGTTGAATTCTTCCGTGTCTTTGCGTTGATCAGTTTTGACTTTAGTTGCTTTACTTTCAGTCTTCACTTTATGCACTTCAGCTTCATCTTGCATCTTCATTTCAACCAGATGCTTTGTAGCTTGTTCTTTAGCTCTGCATATGGTCAAGCATCTGTTCAAAGTTAGATTTTCTTCAGCTAATAATCTTTCTCTAATCTTTTCAGAACGAATTCCTATGATCAGCTTGTCCATTACGAGACTATCGTGAAGTGTATCAAAGTCACAAGTCTTCGCGAGATTTTTTATTTTCGTTAGAAATTCATCAAACGTTTCACCTTGCTCTTGCCTGGCTTTATTGAATTTGTATCGCTCAAAACATAAATTCGTTTTTGGAATGGAATGAGAGTTAAATTTTTCTTTCAAGGTCGTAATATTCTTGCTTTGCTCTACCGTCAGATTGAAGCTATTATAGACTGGAACAGCATCTGGGCCAATAACTGCCATAAATGTCGCTGCCTGGATCGCCGCTGCTTTTTTCTCTAACTGGGTTGCGATTGAATACCACTCGAATTGTTGGAGCCATTGTTTCCATGCTGTGGACAAGTTTTCGGCACTGAAGTTAAACGCTTTTGGGGGCCTTATTCCCGATACGCTCTCTTCTGGCATCTTATTAAACTTGAAGCCACGATTTTACCTGACACCATGTAACGTTGTTATTATGTTAAACGTTAGCGTTTATTTTAATAAAAACTACGGATCATTTTTTGGTTTGTAGTTTTATTAAAACTCATATTGTAACTACTGACATTCATGATTGACTGTACAGCTCATCTGAATGGTAGTAACCGTACCTATATATAAATAACTATAAATATTTATGTTACAGTTAGTAAGTTGACGTTTGGTTCACCAGCTTTCTGGTAACCGCGCTTCAAATGTCACCATTTTTTCAGGATAACCGAACTAGCGGTGATTTTCGGTAACTTTCGGAGCATATCCTTATTCTGTACCCATAGTTGGCAAATTATTAAATTGTTTTATTCGACATCACGTTATCATCTCACTTCAAAATTTTTGACAAACGTATCAAACGTTTTTTCTTCAAAAGCAAATTTAACAAAATTTATCTATATTGAAGGTAGAAAAATATGGTTCGATCATCGTTGGAAACTGAAGATTCCAAAAATTACAATCTGCGGAAGAGGCCAAGATACCGCGATTACACAAATCTGTTGCCCGATGAAATTTTAATATACGTGTTTTCTTTCCTTAGACATGAAGAATTATACACTGGAATTAAAAGGGTTTGTAAAAGATGGCACTACTTATCTTGTACACCCAGTCTTTGGAAAAAAATAATTATCACCAAAAGCATACCATTGAAAAATATCTGTATGTAAGAGGTTAATTTGATTTTTAAGAAAATAGCGAAATATTCAAAAAATCTCCAAACCTTAAGAATTAAATACTCAGTTAACACAACCTCTATTTACTTATTTGAAAACAAAACATTTTGCCAAATGTTTAATAACAGTAAGCGTTTGACAGAAATATCCTTTTGTGGGAAATATCCTCGAAATTTGGGCGGATATGTTATTCAATAAACGGTGAAGATCCACCTCTAGACGACTTCTAAATAGTTTTGTGACGTAATTCATAGATATACTTTTTTAATGTAATCGTAAAGTGTACCGATTTGAAAAAATAAATGCTGGTATTAAGCTTAAGCAATATTTCATTCATTTATTTTACTAGAGTAAATTTTATACAGGGTGTACCTTAAATAAGTACCATAAATTAGAGGCATGATAGATCGTTAAAAAATATTGAAAATACCCTAATAAAACTTTTCTCTAACCTCATTATTTTGTGAGATACACAGGCTGTTGAAGGATGCAGAAGAAATACACATTTTATTGCATATCTTCTCGGGAGATGAAAGTATAAATTTGAAATTATTTGTAGGCTATTGTCTCTTCAAAACACATCAACAGTATCAATTCTGTCAAATTTTAATGAGCCAGTGGCGTGGTACGAGGGGTTCATAAACATTTATTGTACAATATTTTTGAAACACCCTGTATTAAGAGCTTGAGACTTTTGTCTGCAGTTCTTTATTAAATTTCCTACATAAGAGGTACTCTTTGTTGAACTCGATACAACACTCCATTTTGAAGATTTTTAACTTTTTATTGCAGTAAGACAATTTTTTAATTTCCAAACAATTTAAACACAAACGTTTTTTTTTTGGGTTTGTAATACATAGTTCTTCAATTAAAAAGAGTAATTTGAAATAACCTCATGAATAAACTTATTATTGAAACTCTATTTTGTATGTAGTAGTTAAATACATTAACAAACGTTGCTATTTCATTAAATGTTCAAAATTTCTGCATACGTTTTGTCATTTGGTTGGTTATCTTCCTCAGCAAAAATCCATTAAGAGACAACTCACTGCAAGCCGTTTCTATTCTTTCTCGGAGTTCACCCACCATATTTACTGATGTAGAATATACGTTTTCTTTAAATATTCCCCACACGGCATAATCCATTGGATTACATTCAGGAGACCGTGCTGGCCATTTGACCGGAGCATCTACTCCACGGCCTATTCATTACCCGTAAAGGTTTCATTTAGTAATTCCCCAGCTCGCAGTGTAAAATGTGGCGAGGCCCCATCGTGCAAAAACCACATTGACAGTCTACGTTGATAAGGCACATCATCAAGAAGATCTATTAAATTATTCCTAAGAAAATTTACATATCTAGGTCCATTTGAATATTCCGGTGGAATAAAAGGCCCGATAAACTGTACCCCTATTATTCCAGCACAAACGTTAATTTTAAACCTGTGCTGATGATTTGTAACTTTAACGGCGTGCGGGTTTTCGTCAGACCAAATTTATTGTTTAAAAAAATTTACAACATAAGAAAGTGTTTTACTGCAATAAACAGTTAAAAATCTTGAAAATGGAGTGTTGTATCGAGTTCAACAAGGAGTACCTTTTATGTAGGAATTTCAATGAAGAATTGAAGGCAAAAGTCTTCAGCTCTAAATACAGGGTGTTTCAAAAATATGGTACAATAAAAGATCACGAACCCCTCGTACAACGCCACTGGCTCATTAGAATTTGACAGAATTAATACTGTTGATTTGTTTTGAATAGACAATAACCTACAAAAATTTTAAACTTGTACTTTCATCCACCGAGAAGATATGCAATAAAATGTGTATTTCTTCTGCATCCTTCAACAGCCTGTATCTCACAAACTAAGAAGGATAGAGAAAAGTTTAATTGGGGTATTTTAAATATTTTTCAACGGTCTTTAATTTACGGTACTTATTTACGGTACATCCTGTATAAAATTCATATAGGAGAAAACTCAAGAAATAAAATCTTAAGTAAAGTTCTGTTCTACAGCTGCCTTGGAGCTCATCTCATCCGATAGGCCCTCTTCGACGACCTTCGCGTTTTCCGCGTACCGTCCCTAGGCAAATGGCGGCTGCTGGCTGGGGTCGGGCTATCTTCTTCTTCTTCTTGGCTGTGTAACCTTGGTGGTTATTTCTTCGGCGGTCTTCTCGTTGTTCCTTGTCTTCTGTTGTGTGTGTTTTTTCGCTGCCTCTATAAGGGGCAAATCCTTAGCCGAAGATCTGCGACTAAAGACGACCTTATATAGAGTGGATCTACTTGTTATAGTTGTCCCCAGTTGAAATCCCGACTCATCTTTCTAAGGATCTGTCGGGCCTTCTATCTAGACAAACCTAATGAACTAGAAGGAAATAATAAAGTTTTCTTGCTGTGCAGCAAATACATATGAACAAGGAAATGGAGGAACTGATGAGCCACTCCCTTGAAGAACCTGAACCATTCTACGAGATCGATCATAATACCTCCAGAGCGGAAGTAAGAAAGACAATGGAAAGAAAGAAAATGGAGAATACCCCTGCAAATACTGATAGATTGCGATCTTCTGTTATTGAAGAAACCCTTCGACCTGGGTAAATCCCAAGTAGAAAAGGGAAAAATCCCCTTCTTGACACTCCAACTGATCCTGCACTTCATAGGACGAATATAATTAGGGGTTGTGCTGAAGGGGTCAAAATAACCGTAATTTGGTCACAGCCCAAACATAAACTCAAATATCTACGCATAATGCATATATCAGTTAAAGAAAATTGATGCTTTTACTCAAACACCATTCTTCGAGCTTAGAGCAGATGTGACTAAAATCGCAGGTGTGAGATTGCAAGATTGCTTTGCCCTTTTATCTTGTATCCTTGAACTCTCTATTGAAAATATTTTTGGAATTTAGGTTTGACATTTAGAAGTTATAAAAACCAAATATGAAAAACAATTGCATCATCAACATTGAACTTAGTCCGTATTTAAGCTCCCACGGGTAGTGCAGATCTCTTCGTAACGTCAGCAAGTTTACATTCATGGTAAGTCGGGAATTTTGGTCACACCGAACACAGTTCACACTCACTCTAGCAGCACTTTACACTACACGCGTTTCGATAACCAGAGACTGAAGATGAAATGTTTACCATCAGTCTTTGAAGAAGTTTAGTGAGTGTAAACTGTGTTCGGTGTAGATTTATGGTGTTTAGATACTCATAGTTCCTTAAGGAAGGGAGTAAGGCAGACATTTTATTTGGAGTACTTTCATTATTTTTAATCTCTCTATCATCTCCCAAGTTCTTGGTACGTGCTCCTGGGCCACCCTGTATATTTAAACTTGTTCATGTTGTGTGATATTTCAATTGCAATTTTTGTATTGTTGAAATGAAGTACCTGAAAAAAATGATTTCCTTGTATGATATTATACGGAATTATTTAAATATATTTTATATTGAAAACCTGCGCATGAACTGATGTCATTAGTAAGTTTTGCCTATCGATTGAAAATATATTGTATTTTTTATATGCATAATATAAGCATTCAGTTGTAAGGCTTCATCCTACACATGTTAAACCATTTCAGTATTCTGTTATATGTTTTTGTAGCTCATCCACTCTTATTTTGAGATTTTTATGACTGATCAAGGCGATGTCATCTACATACTGCAATATGTATGTTTGCAAATGTAAATGTTCTGTTTGTAAATCATAGTTGTAACAGTACAAATAGACTGTAGAGCAAATAGGACAGTGAAGAGCCCTGGAGAAGTCCTTAACGTTTTAGTAATGGCTAGAAAAATAGCAGCACTATGTCTTCATCATAGTCTAGAGGTTTGTATATTTTGATGTCAGGTTCGATAGTGAATGTATAGTTGAGCATTTTCTCGAAAACCAATATGGTATCAAGATATATGTATATTTATGTATTTTCTGATATCTCTCTAATATTTTTTTTGTTTTAAATTTTTTTTTGCCAGAATAGACAAAATTTACTCGTAATCTTCATATTTAGGTGAAAGAAGTTACATAGTGTGTCGTAGTGAATTACTTCTCGTGCAACTCTCTGTATATTTAATATTTTCATAATTTCTTCTTGTAAAGGCGTGACCAGTTCGGAAACAATCATCTTTTAGTTCATTTCATGGAAAATAACCTAAAATATTAGATATTATTAATTCTGTAATTGTTTTATTACTTCTTATTAATAGGACCAAATTTGTATGTTATTAGAGCTTATGACTATTGGCTATTTATCTATACAACATACCTTCTATAGGTGGGATTATACAATAAAATAAAATAAGGAACAAAATAAGAAAGATGAACATACGCATCTCTATGAAAGTATTTATACAAGAAATAAGGTAAAATAGGAAATAAGAATTAGTACAAAAGATGGCCAACTTTTATCTTTTTGTCTTATTTTATTTTGTTTGGGAACCGATAATCCGCATGACACAGATATTTCTGTTTTAAATGTTCTGAGTTTCCAATTATTCTTTCTAACATCTAACCCTAACCTAAAAATATTATTTGTTTACTTTGATTGAAATTTTCTTGCAGTGTTAAAGTAGAGATGGATGATAGAAATATTAGGCTGGGGGCGATGCTGTTGTTGATAGCAAGCACTGCGGCTGTAGCTTTTTTACATAGAAAACAAAATAGACGTTTTAAAGTTCGACCCATGAATAGGGACAAATAATTTAATGTGTATAAAAATTTGTTGGAATATGCAAAAGCGCATGATAGGGAGCAATTTTTTAAATACACAAGAATGTCTCCAGAGATGTTTGACCATCTATTAAGATACATCGAGCCACATATAAAAAAATACCCAACCAAGAACTTCAACGAGTACAAATGATTGTATTCTAGCTATTTGTCAGAAGGGTGTTCCATGCAGGAATTCGCCTGGAATAATTATACTGGCAAAACAACTGTGCGTTGTATATTGGAGGAAACTTGTGGGGTTTTATGGAGGGTCTTGGCACCTATTGTATTGCCAGAACTAAGCACAGAGGGCTTAGTTAAAATTTCCGAAGGATTTTACAAAAGGTGGAATATTCCCAATTGCACTGGTGCAGTGGATGGAAAGCACATAACTATCCAATGCCCAACTAATTCAGGAAGCTCATATTTTTCTTATAAGAAGTCCTTTAGGTATGTACTTAGTGTTTGATACTAATTTTTTAAATGGATGATTGTTAATTTCTCATTTCCAGCTTAATTCTCATGGCTGCATGCGATGTATTTTATAAATTCACCTATGTCGACATTGGTGCAGAAGGATCAAATCATGATTGTAATGTTTTCCAGAATAGTACATTTGGGAGAGCAGTGCTTAATGGTACACTCAATATACCAGCTCCAAAACCATTACCAAGAACCAAAATACCTTTTCCTCATTTTTTTGTGGCAGATGAAGCATTTCCACTACATACAAACATTATGCGCCCGTACCCAGGAAAATATTTAGGTGAAAGAAAAAATATTTTCAATATTCGCTTGTCTAGAGGTAGACAGATGATCGAAAATACATTTGGTATTTTTGTCCAAAGGTGGCGTCGACTAAGAGCACAAATTATTGCTAACACAGAGTTATGCAACAAAATTGTAATGGCATGCAATGTGCTGCATAATTACATTTAAAAAGGTGAAGAAAATATACCAATCAATGATAGAAAGTACTGCCCCACAGGATTTGTTGACTCATTGTGTGATGCAGACAACAACTTGACATCTGTAGGTCGTCTGGGTGTAAATAATTCTTCAAATACCTACCTCTAAAGATTTGAGAGACTCACTTGCTGAAGATTTTGTTTCTGAGCAGGAAACATTATCATTTCAATACAATCTAGTGCACCAAGGAGTTTATCTTGACTTTAATCAATCAACCTGAGGAATTATTATTTTTGCAGTTATTTCAGGAAATGGCATTTTAACTTTTTATTTTTCACATCAATAAAACTTAAAAAATAAAAAATAAATGTATTCATGTACCTACCAAACTCAGCCAACAAATAATTGGTAACAAAACAACAGTCAAATCAGTCAAATGAATAATAGCTAACAAAACGTAATATTAATCTAAAAATAAATATACAAAAATGAGCAAAGTAAATATATCCTTCAAATAGACAAAGAAAACCCTATTCTATTTGCTGCTACATTCTAAGGAATGCACCTATTATAATAAAGAAATGAGTCAAATCAATAACAACTCTCAAGAAATAAAATAAATTTGAAAATAAGAATATATCTACAAAATATAAAAAAAATAATTCATTCATTCATTCATTCCTCAATAACATAAAAAAACATACGACAATACAAAAAAAAATATTGCTACAAAAATTAACAAAACAAACAGTATACTCTTTGAACACACAAATAACTACATGGTGTCACTCTACTGCTTCCAACTGATCACAAATGGCCTGATACATCTTTTTTTTTATTATTTTTTCTTTTTTAGAAAAGATGTTCATATCTGCTGCCAAACTCCTAACAAAATGGTCATCATTATTAGTTGGTTGATGCTCTGTCATATTTTTTTCCAGAACTTTGTTAAATGTCTCAAAGCAGCCACTGATTTTTTCTGTAAGAACTGCTGATTGAACTTTTTTTGCAGGAATTGTATATCGAGGAATAACATAATTTTCGTTTGCTCTTTTCAAAATGGGTCGTTTTAATGCAGCAGGTGTGCCACTTTGTGAGCTACAACTTTTTATGGTATCAGATCTTTCTGACTTTGACTAGTGATGTCTAGGCCCTCATTTCCTTGACTTCCACTTTGGCTATCAAGTTCTGCCATTTCCTCATTTTCCTGATCATGGTCTACAAATATCTGGCGCACAGAATTCCACTCTACGCTTTCTGGTTTGTCGTTACCTTCAATGTTCGAGTATGATCTGAAAATTTAATGAATTATTGTCAACAGTTCTATTTATAATAAAATACCACCCACCTTCTTGTTTGGAAATGTTTGTCCAAAAACCCCATCATTTTGAAATATGGCCAAGTTATTTGCGTAGCTCCAGAGCCCGATGGTGTATTTTTGTTTTCCCTTCTTAAGCCCGTATATTTATTTCTTAAAATCTTCCATCTGTGTTCACAAGCTACAAAAAGAGTGATTTTGAAAACTAAAGACTACCTGATTTTTTATGTACTTATATGTTTCATCCATTCGGTGAGCGATTGTAACCCAAGCATTTTCTTTTAGTCGGCTGTTCTTGTATCTTCCATCAGTTTTTGAATATAACTGAGGAAAGGTCGATACCTGCTCTATCAGCGTGCCATCATCCATTTTAATATTGATTAATAAAAATTCCAAACAGAATTCAAATAAATAAACATATAATTATTGAGGTTATGTACTGTAGTGTAGAAGTGTAGACAAGTAGATTAGGGATGGCGATCTGAAATCGATTAATCGAATAATCGATACCTCGGACCGAATAAATCGATTTTTTAAATCGATATGTTGTATTGAATCGATTCAGTGAATCGATATTTCACCCTTGAAAATCGACTTTCGATTTTTTTTTGTGTTTTTGGTAGAGCCGTTTTTTTTTCAATTGCCCCGGCAACATCGCAAGTAGTGATGAGAGCGGAACCGCTCGGATCCCAGTAAACTCGACAGGCACTGTTGCTTTTTTTTCAAAAAAGCTTATAGGGAACTCTATAAATAGGGATTTTTGTTTGAAAAATTAAACGATTTTTATATAAATCAATTATCATTTTGTTATAATCGATTTTTCGAGTAATATTAATCGATTTTGTATAAATTACATGTGTTTAAGGAGTGGATTTTCGAAAACGGCTCTCGTATGATTTATTGACTATTTTTCAAAATTTTGACACCTTTTGACGATTATTGACCATTTCTCAAAATTATTGACCATTTTTTAACATTAATTATTATCAATATCTTAGAGTTTTTATAATTTTTTCATTAAATAGTGGAATTAATTAGAAACACTTAGTTTCATTTAAGAAAGTAATATGATGAGTAGATTCCACAAAGTAAGGGTCCAAACAGTAAATTAATTTTTTAACAATTATTGACAGTTTTTGACAAAAATCGTCCATTTTTAACAATTAATTGAGAATTATTGACCAATTTTGACAGTTTTTCAACAATTATTGACCATTTTTAAATTTTTTTTTCAATTTTCGATAATTATCGACCACTTTTCAAAATTTTTGTCAATTATTGACAATTTTCAGCAGTTTTTGACATTTATAGACAAATTTTCAGCAGTTTTTGACAATTATTCACAGTTTTTAGCCATTATTGACCAATTTTGACAATTACTGATCCTTTTTTAAAAATTATTGACCAATTTTGACAGTATTGCAATAATTATTGTCCATTTTTCCAAATTTTTTAACAATTATTGATCATTTTTTAAAAATTATTGACCATTTTTCAACAATTATTGACCAATTTTCCAAACTTTTTGACGAGTTTTCAAAATTTTAACAAGTATTGACAATTTTCATCAGT
>CANOBC010000108.1:0-33258 GCA_947563755.1 Lochmaea crataegi | reverse complement strand
TTGACAATTATTGGCCATTTTTGATAATTTTTCAAAATTATTGACCATTTTTGACAATTATCGACCATTTTTCAAACTTTAACAATTTTTGACAATTTTGATAATAATTGTCTATTTTTGTTAGTTTTTGACAATTTTTTATAGTTTTTGACAATTATTGACCATTTTTCAAATTTTTTTCAAAATTTTTGACAATTGACCATTTTTGACTATTTTTCAAATTATTTTAAAATATTTGACAATTGACCATTTTTGACATTTTTCAAATTTTTCTTAAAATTTTTGACAATTATTGACCAATTTTGACAGTAATTGTCCATTTTTGACACTTATTGACCATTTTTGACAATTTTTGACCATTTTTCAAATTTTTTTAAAATTTTTACAATCGACCATTTTTGAAAACTTTTGACGATTATTGACCATTTCTCAAAATTTCAACAATTATTGACCATTTTATAAAATTTTAACAATTATTGACCATTTTTCCAAATTTTGACTATTTTTCAAAATGATGACAATTTTTAACCATTTTTGACAGTTTTTGACCATTTTTCAAAATCCAATATATAGAATTCAATATATAAATTCCCGAATCGATTGATGTCAATTATTTGAGTCTATAAGACAGTGTTATGAGAGCATTTTAAACATTTAACAAATACATCTATAAATATAAACATAGATGGATATTTATAAGAGTTCAAAGGATGAGTTTTGGCCAATTTTGTTTAATATTTTTGAGATTCCTACTTTACATCCTATGGTTATTGGAATTTATAATGGTAAAACAAAACCACCAAGTCCTTCAGAATTTCTTACACCATTTGTTGAGGAAGCAAAACCTATTTTAGAAAATGGCAATATATTGGAAAATGGACATAATATATCTGTAAAATTTAGTTGCTTTATATCTGATTAATAATTTTGTGGTTGTATCCTCCATGATAATTTTCAAAAACCAAGATATAAACAGGAATAAAAAATTAAATATTTAACCTAATTTTGGAAAACTGACTTCTGATTGGACTTTTATTTTACATTATAATATAAGAACATATGATTGATTCCGTTTTATGAACAAATTTAAAAAAAAATAAAATAATTATTTTTTAAAATTTAATAATAATTTTTTTAATAATACCTACATATTTGAAAGGCCAATGAATTTTTTAGAAGTGCCTTGCCAACATTTACAGTAAAAAATTATTGGCAATATAATTTTGGTTTAACCTTATGTGTGGAAATGATGTGAAGTATTAAAGTGCACATAATCACATCATACATCTTAATATCATATGAACATGGAGACAAAAAAGAATTACTATTGCTCCATTTAAGTGTTGTAAACAGTTTATAAGAGTTACAGAAATATTACTATGCTCAGCTTATATAAATTATAGTTTTATAAAATAGTGACGGTTACTATTATATAAACGAAAATGTTTATTGGGTAGACACCTTTGCTTTTCCGGTATTCTTCTTCTTCTTCTTCTTCTTCTGCTTTTGCGCTTTGAATATTTTCCAAACCCGATCAACGACTCAACAAGCAAATATATAAACAGAACAATTTATCCTCCATAATTTATGTCGAAATAATCCTAAAACTCCGAGCTGTGTAAATGAATGTCGGTCTCTTTGAATTCTCTAACGAAATAATTTGAAAATGCAAAATTATATATTCATGTCGAAGTGATTAGCAGGAATATTTCGATTTGCAACCACAAAACTAGTGAAATAAACGAATCGATCGAATATTTGGTGAAATCATTATTGGGTTGTTACCAGTATCGACAAAACCAACAAATTCCAGCACCATAATAGAAAATAGGAAAATATTACGGAAGCTGCAATGCAATGAGTAAAATACAATTAAAATTTATAATAAGAATCCATCTAGCTGGAGAACTGAATTTTTATCTTTGTTGATCTCTCAGGAGCAGAAGCTGATGTTCACTGAAATTCAACTGCTTTCCTTTCTTTCCCGAAAACAGTAATAGAATCACAGAATGCTTCCTGTGAAAGTATATGAAAAAAAATGTAAACGTGCCAATAAATGTGCAGTGCGACATAAAATTGTCCGTATCAAATTGATGTCACAAGAGGACTTTTTTCTTTAAAAATGTAGAATTGTTAATCACGCCAAAAAGTGCGCTTTATAATCGGTTAAAATTTTACTAATTTCCAATAAGCCATTTAATAATTATAAATAAAAACTATTTTTAATTCTCAACTTTAGAGCTCTATAATTCGTTAACGAAGGGCCTAAAAAAATTGTATATGATTAGTGATGAGCAAAGCAAGACCAAGACCAAGACTTGGACAGTCTTGGTCTTGCTGATCTAGTCTTGGTCTTGCTCAAATAAGTCCGGTCTTGGTATTGGTATTGGTATTGGTATTGGTATTGGTCTTGGTATTGGTATTGGTATTGGTATTGGTATTGGTATTGGTATTGGTATTGGTATTGGTATTGGTATTGGTCTTGGTATTGGTATTGGTATTGGTATTGGTATTGGTATTGGTATTGGTATTGGTATTGGTATTGGTATTGGTATTGGTATTGGTATTGGTATTGGTATTGGTATTGGTATTGGTATTGGTATTGGTATTGGTATTGGTATTGGTATTGGTATTGGTATTGGTATTGGTATTGGTATTGGTATTGGTATTGGTATTGGTATTGGTATTGGTATTGGTATTGGTATTGGTATTGGTATTGGTATTGGTATTGGTATTGGTATTGGTATTGGTATTGGTATTGGTATTGGTATTGGTATTGGTATTGGTATTGGTATTGGTATTGGTATTGGTATTGGTATTGGTATTGGTATTGGTATTGGTATTGGTATTGGTATTGGTATTGGTATTGGTATTGGTATTGGTATTGGTATTGGTATTGGTATTGGTATTGGTATTGGTATTGGTATTGGTATTGGTATTGGTATTGGTATTGGTATTGGTATTGGTATTGGTATTGGTATTGGTATTGGTATTGGTATTGGTATTGGTATTGGTATTGGTATTGGTATTGGTATTGGTATTGGTATTGGTATTGGTATTGGTATTGGTATTGGTATTGGTCTTGGTCTTGGTCTTGGTCTTGGTCTTGGTCTTGGTCTTGCTCTGAAGTGAGAATTTTCAGTTCAGACCTGTGTATTTGGTCTTGGTCTTGGTCTTGGTCTTGGTCTTGGTCTTGGTCTTGGTCTTGGTCTTGGACTTGGTCTTGGTATTGGTATTGGTCTTATTCTTGTTCATTCAGTCTTGGTCTTGCTTTTTTGCTTTCTTGCTTTTCTGCAAGACCAAGACCAATTTTGCTCATCACTATATGATGTACTATAAGTTTTTGGTACAGGGGACACTCTGTATAATATTTTTTGCTTTTTCTTTTTTCAAAATATAATTCACTTTAATAATTTTAATCTCATACAACTGCAATTAGCGCTCAGTCCAAATTGTATATCAATTAGATAATTTTTTTTAAAATTTTTCCCGAGCTCAATTTTGAATTTACCCAGCTAATTGTACTTTAAACGTCCATCTTAAAGCTATCTATTGTCGCCAATTTTGTCAACCATCCTTATGTTTTGTTCCAAAACTAATTTCCAGACGTTATTCTCGTTTTATTTTTTATTTTTATCGTCTACCAAAACAAAAAGTTACGAGGATTGTCATAGTAACTTGCGAGTTATAAAACAAAAACCAGCATATCGATTTTGGTAAAACGCCAAGAATGTAACAATCCTAGAGACGCGACAAATTCATATAAACGATACTTTGGAACTGTTATTATCAAATAAGTAATTCATCTTAACCAGTTAACTTTTTAACTACTAAAAATGCTGTTTCAATTTATTATGGGACACTCTGTATTTCATTGAATTTTCTGAAAAGTAAGCTATGGTTTAATAGGGATTTCCTTTACTTCAATACAGAGTGTTCTGGGAAACTTAATTGGAAGGCACATCTGGAAAAAATTACTACCAGGGCGACTAGGCTTTTCTGGCAATGCAGAAGAGTGATGGGCAAAACCTGAGGTGTTTCACTGGCTTAACACAATTGTGATAAGGCCAACGAGCACTTATGGAACAATAGTTTGGTGAAGGAAGACAGAAGTGTCCTCTGCAGTTAATATATTAACTGCAATCCAAAGACAAACCCTTCTTGGTATTACCGGGAAATGGACAGCACGGGGACGGCATCAATGGAAGCCATTATTGGATTTCCTTCTCTAGAACTTTTTATAAGAGCAATGTTCGAGAACGACACACTGACAGCTAGGATTTGCTTAAAGCTATCAGTAATCCAACAACTAGGTCTAGACTGATGGAAAACTGCAAAGAATCCCTTAACAGGCTGGCACGAGACAGCAAAGTGGGATTGAGGGGATTGGACCAGTTAGCTAAAGAAGGCTCTAAAGAAGACTTTGTAGGTCCGGAACCGTGAAAATATTGCATAAGAAGCTAAATCTGGAACTGGCTAGATAGGGAACACCAACTCAAATGGAGGTTGGCACAAGGGCACCTCCATACAAAGAGTTTACTGAACAAGGTACTTTCAACCAGGCTATTAAAACTTGGTAAGCGACATTTGAAGACAGTTACCGACCTGGTGACTGGTCACTGCACCCTGAGGAAATATCTGCACAAAATGGGCAAAGTTAGTGCAGAAAATGTGAACTTGATGATGAAACACCTACTTACATACTCAGCTTCTGCGAGAACTTACAAGTACTTAGACGGAAGCACTTTGAAGAGTGAATTAATACAACCACTATTGAAAATCCCTCCAGTCAAACTAGTGGCCTTTATTGAAGACACGAAGCTCCTGGAATGAAAGTAGATAACATGGGGAATGGTAGAAAGATTCAGTTTAAGTGCTTGTGCTGTTGAGCACAATCCAAACGAATAAATGAATGGTTTATGTCGCCTTTTTCAATATATACTTTACAGAGTGTTTAAAATTCACTCTGTACATGGAAAGTTTTGTTCCAATCTCTACACCTTTCCTTGATAATTCTTTTCTTGAAAAGTCTCCATCGGGTGAATTTTCGTGATTTCGTTTTACACGTCTTTCGCAATTTTTATTTCAATTAATTTAAAAGCGCCTGACACAAAATCAGTCGTCAAAACTGAAACTGAATTATTCAAATTTCCTTACAGCTACGTCGACTGTAACGACTATAGAAAATACACTGGGAAAATTATTCTTTAGTCTCGGAAAATATTTTTGGGAATAAAAAAAATATTGTAGGCAACTCGTATTTAATAGCCATTAAAACACTTGTGTCCATTTTTCGTGATTTTCATTCTAATGTCTTAATTGCAATCATTAAATGCTCATTGGATTGTAAACTATATAAATGTACCGGTTGTCCCTTCTGAATGAATTTAATAATTATTACGAAACTGAAATCAGCAGACAACTGAAAATTTTTAGAATTCTTTCCGGCAAATTAATTGTTATTAAGAAATTTTTTAAAAAATATCATCTATATTTTAGCGCTAACCCACTAGGTCAACAAATAAATGTGAAAATTTTATCCCTAAAAATACCCCCAAAAAATTCTTCCCCCTAAAAAACTCCCTGTGTAGATTTTTTCTCCCTAAATTTAGGGAGAAAACCCCCAAGTTGGCATCACTGCGAACTAGTACTTTCATCTAGTCGGAGCGGTTAATTTTGGAACCCGCTGGCACGCATGAGCATTTCAGTTTGCCTCCTCCTAATTTATCGAGAAGGGCAAGAAAAATAATTGAAGAAGCTTTACAGGAGAGAAGGGATGAATTGAATGGTTATCTTTCCTTCCCCTTCTTAAAAAATGAACCAAGAAAAATTATGAAACCTTATTAGAAACCAAAAAAAGTATCTAATTATTCTAACCTAAAAATTGAAAATGAAAAAACGAGGCAAACTGATCATGATATGCGGATGCGTGCCTGCGGGTTCCAAAATTAAACGCTCTGGATAGACGCAAGTGGCGTAATATGGATACGAAATAATAAGATACCAAGTAAAACTGAAAATACGAAGGTAAATACTGACATTATAAACGCCACTGGATAATCAATGTCAGTCAATTGTCGAAGTGACAGGGAATAACACACGCACGCCAATAGGAAGTCAGGTGGTTACCTAGCCACGGTGGTTCGATAAATATTCACTAATTGAGTTAGTCGGGAGAGCGTGGTAATTATGATTTTCGCACGACGTTGCCGGCTTGAAGGAAACCCATAACATATATGGAAAAGTATTCATCTCTTAATATTCAGAAATTGAAGAAATAATGTTAATAGACGAAATCCAATGAAACAAGCACATTAAAGACATATTGTTAATAATAAAAAGTCCTAAGTTCTAATTATTATCACTACATACTTAGCACTTTAACTTTTTCATAGTTAAACGTGGCAATATCGAATGTTTTTGACCGCATTCCTTTCACAGCTTCAGTTATGTTTGCCAAACTATAGTTACTTTTGTGTTACCAACAAACTAACTATTTCCAATCAAATGATACCTATCAGCTGATTGTGGTGACAGACGTTTTTTCATTTGTGATTTGACAATCGACAGTGACGCACACTGTTTTTTTCTCTGAACTTTTCTCACTTCCGCTCTCTTCATTTTAAATAATAGTAAAATAACTAATATATTATTTTTGAAAAAATGTCAAAAATTTTAAAATATGGTCAAAAATTTGAAAAAATTATCAAAAACTGTCAAAATTTTGAAAAAATGGTTAATAATTGCCAAATATTTTCAAAAATTGTCAAAAACTGTCAAAAATGGTCAATAATTGTCAAAAATTCTAAAAAATGGTCAATAATTTTCAAAGACGGTCAATAATTGTCAAAACCAATCCAAATTCGTCAAAAATTGTCAAAAATGGTCCAAAAGGATCAATAATTGTTAAAATTTTGAAAAATTGTCAAAAATTATCAAAATTTTGAAAAAATGGTCAATAATTGCCAAATATGTTAACATTTTTGAAAAATTGTCAAAAATTTGAAAAATCGTCAAAAATTGTCAAAAACTGTCAAAATTTTGAAAAAATGGTTAATAATTGCTAAATATTTTCAAAAATTGTCAAAAATTTGGAAGAATGGTCAATAATTGTCAAAATTTTTGAAAAATGGTTAAATTTTTCGAAAAATTGCCAAAAATGGTCAAAAATTGTCAAAATTGGAAAAATGGTCGATAATTATAAAGAACTGTCGAAATGGTCAATTATTATTAAAAATGGTCAAAATTTTCGAAAATTGTCAAAAATGGTCAATAATTGTCAGAACCTGCCAAAAATGCTCAATAATTGTTAAAATTTGAAAATTGTCAAAAATTGTGAAAATTTTGAAAAAATGGTCAATATTTACCAAATATGTTAAAATTTTTGAAAATTGTCAAAAATGGTCAATAATTATCAAAGACGGCCAATAATTGTCAAAAATTGTCAAAATTTTTGAAAAATAGTGAAAAATTCACGAAAAATGGTCATTCGATTGTGCATAAGAAGCAAGCTTCTGTCGGCGGTCATCAAATTCATTCCCACCAAACGTATTTTAATTCGAATTAACGAATTTAATTGTGAAAGATCATTAATATATCATTTGAACCAAATTTAACAGTTTTGTAAAATCTCGGAGAACATAGTAAGCCAGGTTAAGATTTAATTGCTATGTCACTTTTTGGAAAATTTACGATCTCATTAAAGCAGTTCTTAATTATCATTTTCATTAAAAATCTTATCGCCAGGAAGCTTTTGGTATATAAATAATTTATCTTTTTATAAGATTTTTGAATTTGTTTTAATAAATGCAAATGATACAGGTGTTGATATTACGCAATATATTTGATTTGTTAAACATACAAAGTGTGTTAATATATACAGTGTGGTCCATTAAAACATATTTTGAAAACCGTTAATATCTAGTCAAAATCAAAAAGTAATCTTCTCTACAATCTAGAGATGGACATTATTTTTAATGTTGTATTGATCAAAGTTAGTTATACAAACATATTCAGAAAATAAAACGAAATAGTATAAAAACAGTACAATTACTATAATAGTTATTTTTGTATTAAGAGCATAAAGTAACAGATTGCCGCTTGAGAAAGAATCTTTCGAAAGCGCAATCTGCTACTTTACGCTTAAAAAACACACATAATTTTTTCTACAGTCGCCCTTTTAATAATTAAAACAGTTTTTTTATATTATCTTAGGTTATAATAGGAGTGCTATTCATCATGATTAACCTTAAAAGATCTACTGACTAGGGGTGTTAACAAAAATCGATTTTTATATAAATCGATATTATTTTCTTATAATCGATTTTTAGTTATCGATTTTTTATAGTAATATTAATCAATTTTTAGTAAAACGATTTTATAAATAACGTGTTTAAATCGATTTTCGGAAACGCTCGTATTATTTATTGACTACTTTTAAAAATTTTTACAACTTTTGACGATTATTGACCATTTCTCAAAATTTTGACAATTATTGACCATTTTTCAAAATTTTAATAATTATTGACCATTTTTGACAATTATTAACCATTTTGACTGTTTTTCAAAATTAGTGACCATTTTTCCAATTTTTGATAATTTTTTACCATTTTTTAAAATGATGACAATTTTTAAACATTTTTGACAGTTTTTGACAATAAATTGTCCATTTTTAACAATGATTGACAATTTTCAACCATTTTTGATAGTTTTTGACCATTTTTAACAATTTTTTAAAATTTTAGACCATTTTTCAAAGTTTTTGACCATTTTTGATAATTATTGACAATTTTTGACAATTATGGACCATTTTTCCAAATGTTTGACAATTATTGACCACTTTTGACCTTATTTCAAAATTTTTGACAATTTTCCAAAACTAATGATTTTTGACGATTATTAACATTTTATCAAAATTTTAACAATTATTGACCATTTTTGACAATTATTGACCATCTTGACTGTTTTTCAAAATTAGTGACCATTTTTTCAATTTTTGGCCATTTTTCAGAATGATGACAATTTTTAACCATTTTTAACAATAATTGTCCATTTCTAACAGTTTTTAACAATAATTGACAATTTTTAACCATTTTTGATAGTTTTTGACCAGTTTTAACCATTTTTAACATGTTTTCAAAATTTCAGACCATTTTTCAAAGATTTTGACCATTTTTGATAATTATTGACAATTGTTGACAATTATGGACCATTTTTCCAAATTTTTGACAATTATTGACCATTTTTGACCATCTTTCAAAATTTTTGACAATTTTTCAAAACTTTAACAATTTTTGACAATTATCAACAATTATTGACAATAATTGTCCATTTTTGACAGCTTTTGATAGTTTTTGACAATTATCGGACATTTTTCAAAATTTTAACAATTTTTGACCAATTTTGACAATAATTGTCCATTTTTGACAGTTTTTAAAAATAATTAACAATTTTTAACCATTTTTGATAGTTTTCGACCATTTTGACAATTTTTCAAAATTTTAGACTATTTTTCAAAATTTTAAACAATTTTTCAAAATTTTAGACAATTTTTCAAAATTTTAGACAATTTTTCAAAATTTTAAACAATTTTTCAAAATGATTGACCATTTTTGATAATTATTAACAATTGTTACAATTATGGACAATTTTTCCAAATTTTTGACCATATTTCAAATACTTAAACAATTTTTGACAATTATCAACAATTTTTGATAGTTTTTAACAATTATTGGCCATTTTTGTCGATTTTTGATAGTTTTTAACAATTATTGGCCATTTTTGACAATTTTTTACCATTTTTCAAAATTATCGACCATTTTTGATAGTTTTTGACAATTGTTGACCATTTTTCAAAATTTCAACAATTTTTGATAATCATTGAACAATTTTGACAATAATTGTCCATTTTTGACCATTTTTGAAAATTTTTGGACCATTTTTCAAAATTTTGACAATTATCGACCATTTTTCAAAATTTTAACAATTATTGACAATTTTTGACAGTTTTTGAAAAAATTGTCCATATTTTACAGTTTTTGACAATAATTGATAATTTTTGACAATTTTTGACAATTTTTGACAATTATTGTCAATTTTTGACAGTTTTTAAAAATAATTAACAATTTTTAACCATTTTTGATAGTTTTCGACCATTTTTGACAATTTTTCAAAATTCTAGACAATTTTTCAAAATGATTGACCATTTTTGATAATTATTAACAATTGTTAACAATTATGGACAATTTTTCCAAATTTTTGACCATAATTGACCATTTTTGACCATATTTCAAAAACTTTAACAATTTTTGACAATTATCAACAATTTTTCAAAATTTTGACAATTATCAACTATTTTTCAGAATTTTACCAATTTTTTACATTAATTGTCCATTTTTGTCAATTTTTGATAGTTTTTAACAATTATTGGCCATTTTCGACAATTTTTTACCATTTTTCAAAATTATCGACCATTTTTGATAGTTTTTGACAATTATTTGACCATTTTTCAAAATTTCAACAATTTTTGACAATCATTGAACAATTTTGACGATAATTGTCCATTTTTGACCATTTTTGAACATTTTTGGACCATTTTTCAAAATTTTTGACAATTATCGACCATTTTTCAAAATTTTAACAATTATTGACAGTTTTTGAAAAAATTGTCCATATTTTACAGTTTTTGATAATAATTGATAATTTTTGATAATTATTGACAATTTTTGACCATATTTCAAAATTTTTGACAGTTTTTAAAAATCATTAACAATTTATAACCATTTTTGATAGTTTTCGACCATTTTTGACAATTTTTCAAAAATTCTAGACAATTTTTCAAAATGATTGAGCATTTTTGATAATTATTAACAATTGTTGACAATTATGGAGAATTTTTCCAAATTTTTGACCATAATTGACCATTTTTGACCATATTTCAAAAACTTTAACAATTTTTGACAATTATCAACAATTTTTCAAAATTTTGACAATTATCAACTATTTTTCAGAATTGTCAATTTTTGATAGTTTTTAACAATTATTGGCCATTTTTGACAATTTTTCAAAATTATCGACCATTTTTGATAGTTTTTGACAATTATTGACCATTTTTCAAAATTTCAACAATTTTTGACAATCATTGAACAATTTTGACGATAATTGTCCATTTTTGACCATTTTTGAACATTTTTGGACCATTTTTCAAAATTTTTGACAATTATCGACCATTTTTCAAAATTTTAACAATTATTGACAGTTTTTGAAAAAATTGTCCATATTTTACAGTTTTTGATAATAATTGATAATTTTTGATAATTATTGACAATTTTTGACCATATTTCAAAATTTTTGACAGTTTTTAAAAATCATTAACAATTTATAACCATTTTTGATAGTTTTCGACCATTTTTGACAATTTTTCAAAAATTCTAGACAATTTTTCAAAATGATTGACCATTTTTGATAATTATTAACAATTGTTGACAATTATGGAGAATTTTTCCAAATTTTTGACCATAATTGACCATTTTTGACCATATTTCAAAAACTTTAACAATTTTTGACAATTATCAACAATTTTTCAAAATTTTGACAATTATCAACTATTTTTCAGAATTGTCAATTTTTGATAGTTTTTAACAATTATTGGCCATTTTTGACAATTTTTCAAAATTATCGACCATTTTTGATAGTTTTTGACAATTATTGACCATTTTTCAAAATTTCAACAATTTTTGACAATCATTGAACAATTCTGACAATAATTGTCCATTTTTGACCATTTTTGAAAATTTTTGGACCATTTTTCAAAATTTCTGACAATTATCGACCATTTTTCAAAATTTTAACAATTATTGACAGTTTTTGAAAAAATTGTCCATATTTTACAGTTTTTGACAATAATTGATAATTTTTGACAATTTTTGACAATTTTTGACAATTTTTGACAATTTTTGACAATTTTTGACAATTTTTGACAATTTTTGACAATTTTTGACCATATTTCAAAATTTTTGACAATTTTCATATAATTTTATTTTATTTTTAATCTGATAAATTGTTAAATATTCACCAATTGAGTTAATTCGGAGGACGTGGTTTGATGAAATAAGCGATCGAAAAAGATTCCTTTTTTGCGATAGAGCGTAAAATAACAATCCTCGGCATTTGTCGACTTTACGATTTCATTTGAATATAGTAATTATCATTTTACGCGCGACTGTAGAAAAAATATTTTGTAAATATATTACCCTTGTTTTAAAAAATAGCACACGCCAGAGACTTGGTAGGCTCTAATAGAATTATGACACCAGCACAAAAGTATACGTAGTATACGTATCAGCACAGAAGTATACTCGGTACTTTTGGGAAACAGTATTAAAACCTCCGAGATTCCGGAAACAATATCTAATTATATCAAATGTTTCCTCATGATGGCACAAACTTTACAAACTGCCATCGAACATATCCACCATTTTGTGAATAAAGATCCATCGTGACGAATTCCTGATTCGCTACTCCGATTCCGACGCAATCTGATCGACCAGATTTATATTGTCAACAAACCTTTTGTATGCATAAATTAGATTTCTCGTTCCGCTTCAATGGAAACAGAAAATAAAAATTTTGCCGCTATCGGTGAGATTAAGAGCAGGAGCGTTTCCGAGTTGGATGGACGATTCTTCTTTTGAGATGTCGATGTTGAGAGCAGGTGAAATCTCATGTGTTTTCTGCAAAAATATGTGATTTGGAAAAGTTGGAGATGTGTTTGATGTGATAAATTTTGCAATTTTATAAGGATTTTTGTGTGGAAATTTTGATGTTTTTTATTATTATCTGCCTCTTTGACCACGTTTCTACCTATTTTATCTTTTTATTTTGATTTGGTACTCACTTAGGGCATCTTTTTATCAGTTACTGTATGGTCTTTTTTAAAACTGTGGATTGAGAGTCCCAAAAGGGCATAGAAATGTCATATAAACTCTCACTCTTTTGGCCCGAAACCAATTTAAAATTCACACAAATCTCAGTAAGTATATTTAAAATTTATTGTTTTGCATGTAAAAAAATCTTTTAGTTTGTGGACCAATTTTTATCGAATAATTCAAAGCGCACGGCTCTGCCAAGAAAGAAAAAAACCACGTAAAGAAATAACTCTAGTATATACAACAAAACGAGCAATGCTTACAAAGAGATGTGCTGATATTCTTTTTTGCGTTCTTATGGATGCTGTGGGAAACTTACGGAGCTACGAGATATACTAGAAACATAAAGAACAAGCTAATGACTGATATCTTTTTATATTTACGAGCATCACTTAAAAATGTACTCAACTACAATGTTAATTTTTTCAGTTTGTCGTAGAATAAGCATTAAAAAGGGTTTTACAGAGATAGGGATAGAGAAGTGCAATAGGAGTAGAAGACCATACGATATGGGCAGAATATGCCCATGAAAAAGTGTGAAAATAGTTTAAATTTTGATTTTTCCAGATTCTTGAACTCTTCACTGTCACATACCTTCGTATACAAAATATCATACATATAAAATTTTTGATTTTTTTCCTCACTTATTGATCCTTTGAGAGGGTGTATCCAAAATTTCAAGTCGATATTCCAATTATTATAGTCAGTACAATTTTTCGAGTTCGTACATGTCTTATTTTTTTTCATATTTTCGAACCACTCATTTTCACATATCCTCATATACAAAATATCGTACATACAATATTGTTGATTATTTTCCTCATTTATTTATCCATTGAGAGTGTGTATCCAAAATTTCAAGACAGTGTTCCAATTATTATAGTCAGTACAATTTTTCGAGTTCGTACATATCTTATGACTTTTTTCATATTTTTGAACCACTCACCTTCACATACCTTCGTATACAAAATATGATACATACAAAATTGTTGATTTTTTTCCTCGCTTATTTATCCTTTGAGAGTGTGTATCCAAAATTTCAAGTCAGTGTTCCAATTATTATATCAGTACAATTTTTCGAGTTCGTACATATCTTATGACTTTTTCATATTTTTGAACCACTCACTTTCACATATCCTCGTATACAAAATATCGTACATACAATATTGTTGATTATTTTCTTCATTTATTTATCCTTTGAGAGTGTGTATCCAAGATTTCGAGTCGATATTCCAAATATTATAGTCAGTGCAATTTTTGGAGTTCGTACATGTCATATGACTTTTTTCATATTTTCGAACCACTCACTTTCACATATCCTCGTTTACAAAATATCGTACATACAATATTGTTGATTATTTTCCTCATTTATTTATCCTTTGAGAGTGTGTATCCAAAATTTCAAGACAGTGTTCCAATTATTATAGTCAGTACAATTTTTCGAGTTCGTACATATCTTATGACTTTTTTCATATTTTTGAACCACTCATTTTCACATACCTTCGTATACAAAATATGATACATACAAAATTGTTGATTTTTTTCCTCACTTATTGATCCTTTGAGAGGGTGTATCCAAAATTTCAAGTCGATATTCCAATTATTATAGTCAGTACAATTTTTCGAGTTCGTACATGTCTTATTTTTTTTCATATTTTCGAACCACTCATTTTCACATATCCTCATATACAAAATATCGTACATACAATATTGTTGATTATTTTCCTCATTTATTTATCCTTTGAGAGTGTGTATCCAAAATTTCAAGTCGATATTCCAATTATTATAGTCAGTACAATTTTTCGAGTTCGTACATGTCTTATTTTTTTTTATATTTTCGAACCACTCATTTTCACATATCCTCATATACAAAATATCGTACATACAATATTGTTGATTATTTTCCTCATTTATTTATCCTTTGAGAGTGTGTATCCAAAATTTCAAGACAGTGTTCCAATTATTATAGTCAGTACAATTTTTCGAGTTCGTACATATCTTATGACTTTTTTCATATTTTTGAACCACTCACTTTCACATACCTTCGTATACAAAATATGATACATACAAAATTGTTGATTTTTTTCCTCACTTATTTATCCTTTGAGAGTGTGTATCTAAAATTTCAAGTCAGTGTTCCAATTATTATATCAGTACAATTTTTCGAGTTCGTACATATCTTATGACTTTTTCATATTTTTGAACCACTCACTTTCACATATCCTCGTATACAAAATATCGTACATACAATATTGTTGATTATTTTCTTCATTTATTTATCCTTTGAGAGTGTGTATCCAAGATTTCGAGTCGATATTCCAAATATTATAGTCAGTGCAATTTTTGGAGTTCGTACATGTCATATGACTTTTTTCATATTTTCGAACCACTCACTTTCACATATCCTCGTTTACAAAATATCGTACATACAATATTGTTGATTATTTTCCTCATTTATTTATCCTTTGAGAGTGTGTATCCAAGATTTCGAGTCGATATTCCAAATATTATAGTCAGTGCAATTTTTGGAGTTCGTACATGTCATATGACTTTTTTCATATTTTCGAACCACTCATTTTCACATATCCTCATATACAAAATATCGTACATACAATATTGTTGATTATTTTCCTCATTTATTTATCCTTTGAGAGTGTGTATCCAAAATTTCAAGTCAGTGTTCCAATTATTATAGTCAGTACAATTTTTCGAGTTCGTACATATCTTATGACTTTTTTCATATTTTTGAACCACTCACTTTCACATACCTTCGTATACAAAATATGATACATACAAAATTGTTGATTTTTTTCCTCACTTATTTATCCTTTGAGAGTGTGTATCCAAAATTTCAAGTCAGTGTTCCAATTATTATATCAGTACAATTTTTCGAGTTCGTACATATCTTATGACTTTTTCATATTTTTGAACCACTCACTTTCACATATCCTCGTATACAAAATATCGTACATACAATATTGTTGATTATTTTCTTCATTTATTTATCCTTTGAGAGTGTGTATCCAAGATTTCGAGTCGATATTCCAAATATTATAGTCAGTGCAATTTTTGGAGTTCGTACATGTCATATGACTTTTTTCATATTTTCGAACAACTCACTTTCACATATCCTCGTTTACAAAATATCGTACATACAATATTGTTGATTATTTTCCTCATTTATTTATCCTTTGAGAGTGTGTATCCAAGATTTCGAGTCGATATTCCAAATATTATAGTCAGTGCAATTTTTGGAGTTCGTACATGTCATATGACTTTTTTCATATTTTCGAACCACTCATTTTCACATATCCTCATATACAAAATATCGTACATACAATATTGTTGATTATTTTCCTCATTTATTTATCCTTTGAGAGTGTGTATCCAAAATTTCAAGTCAGTGTTCCAATTATTATAGTCAGTACAATTTTTCGAGTTCGTACATATCTTATGACTTTTTTCATATTTTTGAACCACTCACTTTCACATACCTTCGTATACAAAATATGATACATACAAAATTGTTGATTTTTTTCCTCACTTATTTATCCTTTGAGAGTGTGTATCCAAAATTTCAAGTCAGTGTTCCAATTATTATATCAGTACAATTTTTCGAGTTCGTACATATCTTATGACTTTTTCATATTTTTGAACCACTCACTTTCACATATCCTCGTATACAAAATATCGTACATACAATATTGTTGATTATTTTCTTCATTTATTTATCCTTTGAGAGTGTGTATCCAAGATTTCGAGTCGATATTCCAAATATTATAGTCAGTGCAATTTTAGGAGTTCGTACATGTCATATGACTTTTTTCATATTTTCGAACCACTCACTTCCACATACCCTCGTATACAAAATATCGTACATACAATATTGTTGATTTTTTTCCTCACTTATTTATCCTTTGAGAGTGTGTATCGAAGATTTCAAGTTAGTGTTCCAATTATTATAGTCAGTACCATTTTTCGAGTTCGTACATGTCTTATGACTTTTTTCATATTTTCGAACCACTCACTTTCACATATCCTCGTATACATATATCGTACATACAATATTGTTGATTTTTTTCCTAATTTATTTATCCTTTGAGAGTGTCTATCCAAAATTTCAAGTCAGTGTTCCAATTATTATAGTCAGTACAATTTTTCGAGTTCGTACATATCTTATGACTTTTTTCATATTTTTGAACCACTCACTTTCACATACCTTCGTATACAAAATATCGTACATACAAAATTGTTGATTTTTTTCCTTACTTATTGATCCTTTGAGAGTGTGTATCCAAAATTTCAAGTCAGTGTTCCAATTATTATACTCAGTGCGATTTTTCGAGTTCGTACATGATATATGACTTTTTTTATATTTTCGAACAACTCAATTTCACATACCTTCGTATACAAAATATCATACATATAAAATTGTTGATTTTTTTCCTTACTTATTGATCCTTTGAGAGTGTGTATCTAAAATTTCAAGACATTGTTCCAATTATCATAGTCAGTACAATTTTTAGAGTTCGTACATGTCTTATGACTTTTTTCATATTTTTGAACCACTCACTTTCACATACCTTCGTATACAAAATATCGTACATACAAAATTGTTGATTTTTTTCCTTACTCATTGATCCTTTGAGAGTGTGTATCTAAAATTTCAAGACATTGTTCCAATTATCATAGTCAGTACAATTTTTAGAGTTCGTACATGTCTTATGACTTTTTTATATTTTTGAACCACTCACTTTCACATACCTTCGTATACAAAATATCGTACATACAAAATTGTTGATTTTTTTCCTTACTTATTGATCCTTTGAGAGTGTGTATTCAAAATTTCAAGTCAGTGTTCCAATTATTATAGTCGGTACAATTTTTCGAGTTCGTACATATCTTATGACTTTTTTCATATTTTTGAACCACTCACTTTCACATACTTTCGTATACAAAATATCGTACATACAAAATTGTTGATTTTTTTCCTTACTTATTGATCCTTTGAGAGTGTGTATCCAAAATTTCAAGACAGTGTTCCAATTATCATAGTCAGTACAATTTTTAGAGTTCGTACATGTCATATGACTTTTTCCATATTTTCGAACCACTCACTTTCACCTACCTTCGTATACAAAATATCACACATACAAAATTGTTGATTTTTTTCCTTACTTATTGATCCTTTGAGAGTGTGTATCCAAAATTTCAAGTCAGTGTTCCAATTATCATAGTCAGTACCATATTTAGAGTTCGTACATGTCTTATGACTTTTTTCATATTTTTGAACCACTCACTTTCACATACCTTCGTATACAAAATATCGTACATACAAAATTGTTGATTTTTTTCCTTACTTATTGATCCTTTGAGAGTGTGTATCCAAAATTTCAAGTCAGTGTTCCAATTATTATAGTCAGTGCGATTTTTCGAGTTCGTACATGATATATGTCTTTTTTTATATTTTCGAACAACTCAATTTCACATACCTTCGTATACAAAATATCATACATATAAAATTGTTGATTTTTTTCCTTACTTATTGATCCTTTGAGAGTGTGTATCTAAAATTTCAAGACATTGTTCCAATTATCATAGTCAGTACAATTTTTAGAGTTCGTACATGTCTTATGACTTTTTTCATATTTTTGAACCACTCACTTTCACATACCTTCGTATACAAAATATCGTACATACAAAATTGTTGATTTTTTTCCTTACTTATTGATCCTTTGAGAGTGTGTATCCAAAATTTCAAGTCAGTGTTCCAATTATTATACTCAGTGCGATTTTTCGAGTTCGTACATGATATATGACTTTTTTTATATTTTCGAACAACTCAATTTCACATACCTTCGTATACAAAATATCATACATATAAAATTGTTGATTTTTTTCCTTACTTATTGATCCCTTGAGAGTGTGTATCCAAAATTTCAAGTCAGTGTTCCAATTATTATAGTCGGTACAATTTTTCGAGTTCGTACATATCTTATGACTTTTTTCATATTTTTGAACCACTCACTTTCACATACGTTCGTATACAAAATATCGTACATACAAAATTGTTGATTTTTTTCCTTACTTATTGATCCTTTGAGAGTGTGTATCTAAAATTTCAAGACATTGTTCCAATTATCATAGTCAGTACAATTTTTAGAGTTCGTACATGTCTTATGACTTTTTTCATATTTTTGAACCACTCACTTTCACATACCTTCGTATACAAAATATCGTACATACAAAATTGTTGATTTTTTTCCTTACTTATTGATCCTTTGAGAGTGTGTATCCAAAATTTCAAGTCAGTGTTCCAATTATTATAGTCAGTGCGATTTTTCGAGTTCGTACATGATATATGTCTTTTTTTATATTTTCGAACAGCTCAATTTCACATACCTTCGTATACAAAATATCATACATATAAAATTGTTGATTTTTTTCCTTACTTATTGATCCTTTGAGAGTGTGTATCTAAAATTTCAAGACATTGTTCCAATTATCATAGTCAGTACAATTTTTAGAGTTCGTACATGTCTTATGACTTTTTTCATATTTTTGAACCACTCACTTTCACATACTTTCGTATACAAAATATCGTACATACAAAATTGTTGATTTTTTTCCTTACTTATTGATCCTTTGAGAGTGTGTATCCAAAATTTCAAGAAAGTGTTCCAATTATCATAGTCAGTACAATTTTTCGAGTTCGTACATGTCTTATGACTTTTTTCATATTTGTGAACCACTCAATTTCACATACCTTCGTATACAAAATATCATACATACAAAATTGTTGATTTTTTTCCTTCTTTATTGATTCTTTGAGAGTATGTATCCAAAATTTCAAGTCGATATTCCAATTATTATAGTCAGTACAATTTTTCGAGTTCGTACATGTCTTATTTTTTTTCATATTTTCGAACCACTCATTTTCACATATCCTCGTATCCAAAATTTCAAGTCGATATTCCAATTATTATAGTCAGTGCAATTTTAGGAGTTCGTACATGTCATATGACTTTTTTCATATTTTCGAACCACTCACTTCCACATACCCTCGTATACAAAATATCGTACATACAATATTGTTGATTTTTTTCCTCACTAATTTATCCTTTGAGAGTGTGTATCGAAGATTTCAAGTTAGTGTTCCAATTATTATAGTCAGTACCATTTTTCGAGTTCGTACATGTCTTATGACTTTTTTCATATTTTCGAACCACTCACTTTCACATATCCTCGTATACATATATCGTACATACAATATTGTTGATTTTTTTCCTAATTTATTTATCCTTTGAGAGTGTCTATCCAAAATTTCAAGTCAGTGTTCCAATTATTATAGTCAGTACAATTTTTCGAGTTCGTACATATCTTATGACTTTTTTCATATTTTTGAACCACTCACTTTCACATACCTTCGTATACAAAATATCGTACATACAAAATTGTTAATTTTTTTCCTTACTTATTGATCCTTTGAGAGTGTGTATCCAAAATTTCAAGTCAGTGTTCCAATTATTATAGTCAGTGCGATTTTTCGAGTTCGTACATGATATATGTCTTTTTTTATATTTTCGAACAACTCAATTTCACATACCTTCGTATACAAAATATCATACATATAAAATTGTTGATTTTTTTCCTTACTTATTGATCCTTTGAGAGTGTGTATCTAAAATTTCAAGACATTGTTCCAATTATCATAGTCAGTACAATTTTTAGAGTTCGTACATGTCTTATGACTTTTTTCATATTTTTGAACCACTCACTTTCACATACGTTCGTATACAAAATATCGTACATACAAAATTGTTGATTTTTTTCCTTACTTATTGATCCTTTGAGAGTGTGTATCTAAAATTTCAAGACATTGTTCCAATTATCATAGTCAGTACAATTTTTAGAGTTCGTACATGTCTTATGACTTTTTTCATATTTTTGAACCACTCACTTTCACATACCTTCGTATACAAAATATCGTACATACAAAATTGTTGATTTTTTTCCTTACTTATTGATCCTTTGAGAGTGTGTATCCAAAATTTCAAGTCAGTGTTCCAATTATTATACTCAGTGCGATTTTTCGAGTTCGTACATGATATATGACTTTTTTTATATTTTCGAACAATTCAATTTCACATACCTTCGTATACAAAATATCATACATATAAAATTGTTGATTTTTTTCCTTACTTATTGATCCTTTGAGAGTGTGTATCCAAAATTTCAAGTCAGTGTTCCAATTATTATAGTCGGTACAATTTTTCGAGTTCGTACATATCTTATGACTTTTTTCATATTTTTGAACCACTCACTTTCACATACGTTCGTATACAAAATATCGTACATACAAAATTGTTGATTTTTTTCCTTACTTATTGATCCTTTGAGAGTGTGTATCTAAAATTTCAAGACATTGTTCCAATTATCATAGTCAGTACAATTTTTAGAGTTCGTACATGTCTTATGACTTTTTTCATATTTTTGAACCACTCACTTTCACATACTTTCGTATACAAAATATCGTACATACAAAATTGTTGATTTTTTTCCTTACTTATTGATCCTTTGAGAGTGTGTATCCAAAATTTCAAGTCAGTGTTCCAATTATTATAGTCAGTGCGATTTTTCGAGTTCGTACATGATATATGACTTTTTTTATATTTTCGAACAACTCAATTTCACATACCTTCGTATACAAAATATCATACATATAAAATTGTTGATTTTTTTCCTTACTTATTGATTCTTTGAGAGTATGTATCCAAAATTTCAAGTCGATATTCCAATTATTATAGTCAGTACAATTTTTCGAGTTCGTACATGTCTTATTTTTTTTCATATTTTCGAACCACTCATTTTCACATATCCTCGTATCCAAAATTTCAAGTCGATATTCCAATTATTATAGTCAGTGCGATTTTTCGAGTTCGTACATGTCATATATTATATCTATTGTATTTGCCTATGAAAAAAGTGAAAAAAATAACAAAAAACGTGGAAGCTATGGGCCTCTAAGGCATAAAATACCTCAACCTCCATTTAAAACAAACACTTTCACTTCCGACGTGTATTTTTTCACGGCTTTTGCACCCAATCATGATCCGTAAAGTGTCAGTATCGATTCTTTTTACAATTGTGGATTTTAACAATGCACAATACTAGAATATAAACACACCGGAACACGGACGGGTTTTGAAATTCAATATTTCTCTTGCTACTGCAATCATCATAGCGTTTACATTGAAAATGAATAATGTTGTTTTATATTGCTCTGGATCTTTTTTTTTCGGACGATTTCGACTAGAAACAATGTTTTATCACGAATTTAACAACAACAATTCATATGGATATAAAAAAATGTTTTGAAAAAGTGATACTGTTCAATTTAAAAGCTGAAAAAAATTAGCAAACAAACACGGGGCTAGACTACGCGTAGGAAGGAATACTAGTGTATATAATAATTCTTTAATAATTTTAAAACAAGTATGGATTCAATATCAGATTTCCAGCTTTTAAATATTCGAAAACCGACATAGTAGCTTTCAAATTTTACTTATTACTAACCTGTATTTTTATTGTGATTAGCTCAATTGGCCTGTACCAAATATCAAAAAGTTACGACCTCACAAAATACTCTGTATCTCGGTTACATAAACCCAAAATATTATACAGGGTGTTACTATATTCGACCGACAACGCTCTACCCCAGAAAGCTCTCGTTAATTGATGAATTTTGATATAGGAATATTAAACCCTAAAGGGCTTAGTTACCGAAATACAGGGTGTTAAAAGTTTGAAATGAAAATTCAAAATTTGCCATAAATCAAAAACATAAACATTTTGACATAAAGTAACTTTTGAGAAATTTAACCAGTGGCACGCTATCGGGGTTAGTGACAAATTTTATCCCCTTATTTTTTACGCCTCTGAAACAAATTTTATTTAAAATTCTTTGTTTATTTTTAGTTAAAAAAGGAATAACCTTTTATGGAGCTAAAATGAACGGTTTTGTAGAAATTTGCTTCTGAACAAAAGTCTGCAAGTAGGTACTTAGAGATAATAATTTACAAATTATGATTTGTAATGTAATTTGCCCTGTTCTGATTACTGCAAATTCTTCAATTTTCTATCATCGCCAAATACGTCTTTTTTGGTATAATTTAAATCTCCAATTTTTATATGATTTGCATGAATTATTTCTTTCTATTTTCCAGTTAATATTTTTTTTTAAATTCAATGGTTTATTTTTAATTTTCTTTTCTTTTCAAAAAATTTCTATCTCTCCAATGAATTTCAAAAATCTAATAATTTTTACCATCACCACCCACATTCAATTTATATTCCTTTTTCCCCGATATAGACCAGGGTAGATAGTTTTTGAAACCAAAAAAAAATAATAGTAGGAATAAAACAAAAATTAAAGGAAAAATAATTTACGGGCGATCTGGGGTCGGGAAGTGGACGGGGGTGAGTTTTTAAGGGTAAAAAACGGTTTATCTCGATTTCCCGCAAAAATACAAGTCCTATGCAAAAAAGTTTAATAGCAAAGTTGTAGGTAATATAAAGATCTACAACTATGGTAGTTACACTTTCATCACATAAACTCAAAATTCATGTGAAAAATTCAAATAACCAAGTTTTTGGTTTTCTATTTTTATCTTATACAAAAAATTCTTTTTTTTTTCACGAAATTTGGTGAAAACCTTTTTATGTCCCAAACACACTGTAATTTTTTTTATTTAAAATATTTATTTTTTCACCTTATTTTAACTAAATATCGAAAAAGCACCCTAATTTTCAATCAAAAATTCTCAAATCAAAATATTTTCTTTTTTAAAAAAGTCCTTGGGTTTTTTGTTCGTTGAAATCTCTACTTTCTGATGATATGAAAAAAAATATACATTACTATTGTAAATATTCTCATAAAATGTAAAAAAACTCGAATCCGAAATTTTTTTTAATCATTATGTACAATCGATTATTTTACGAGAAAACTCCATTCTCGAGTAGAATCGGAATCGAGTTTACCATCCCTAGTAAAAACCGTTAGCCAGTATTCGAATGAACAACATCGTACAAAAAAATACACGTTCAGTCTGAGTTACTTCAAGAGAATTGTGACAAATTTACTTTAAAAGAAACTTTCGGAATCTACATAGCAAGGTAAATACTACTAATGATTAAAAAAAAATTTCGGATTCGAGTTTTTCTCGTTTTTTTGCATTTTATGAGAATATTTACCATAGTAATGTATATTTTTTTATACCATCAGAAAGTAGAGATTTCAACGAACAAACAACCCACCGACTTTTTTAAAAACGCAGATATTTTGACGTGAGAATTTTCGATTGAAAAATTAGGGTGCTCCTTCGATATTTAGTTAAAATAAGGTGAAAAGTAAATATTTTAAATAAAAAAAAAAATACAGTGTGTTTGGGACATAGAAAGGTAAGTTTTCACCAAATTTCGTGGAAAAAAAATAATTTTTTGTATAAGATGAAAATAAAAATCATGGTTATTTGAATTTTTCACATAAATTTTGAGGTTATAAGAAAAAAGTGTGAATACAAAAGTTGTATATCTTTTTATTACCTACATTTTTGTTATTTAACTTTTTGCATAGGACTTGTAGTTTGGCCGGAAATCGAGATAAACCGTTTTTTACCTTTAAAAACTCACCCCCGTCCACTTCCCGACCTCAGATCGCCCGTAAATTATTTTTCCCTCCATTTTTGTTATATTCTCCTCATTTTCCAATGAGTTTCATCCTACTATGATTTTTGTTCACTTTTTACTATTTTCAAAGGCATCAGCGCTGGTCTAATAGTTATGTTTTTACATTTTTTTTTTCGAAATTAAAAATTAATCTACCAAAATTGTCATAACCCATGACGTATTTTTACACATAGATATCAATTTTCATAGATCTATACAATATATTCTTAGAACCACCTCGGTCACCTCTAAAGACCCTGTAAAACCCTTTTTTCAATGACAATTAACAACCAAACGAACTCTTCTAAATTCGTGAGGAAAATTGACCCACAGACTAACTTTATTAATCTCACTTCTTAACACCAAAAATTATTATTATTACTTCGGCGAAGACATTCCCCTTTCCCCTTTCGCATGTATTTTAATTTAACTTTAATTGATGAGTACATACGTAATACCAAGAATAAATTATTCTATACACCAGTGGTAGCCTAGAGGATAAATGAATTATACTTTTCCTCAAATGTGAAGGAAACGATCAGCTATTTCTGGAAGCGCTTTTACTATGATTCCAGAATGCATGGTTTTTTTTTAGAAGAAGAATATTATCGATGCGATTTTGGTCAAACGTTAAATGCTGTTTATTTAATAAACCTGCCTGGGACAGATACCGCAAAATCAAAAGCATACATTTATTCTTAAATTAAATAGCGTTCTAAATTGTTTTTGTGGATTTTCTTATTCTATTATGATTTCGAATATTTCGATTCATTGTCGTTTTCGCTGGCTGTGATCACGTCACGCTTTAGATTTACTTATAGGAACTGGGACTGACTGTGATTTGTTTGTATCAGTGAAAAAGTAAAATATCTCTCATCACTAGTATATACCACAACTATCTTATCTCACTCACACTAAAATTAATTCCTTTAATAAACGAATCTTTTGAACCTACCTATATGTAGTCTTCAACAGACTGCGACCCCCTTTGAAAACAAACTCGACCCCCCGCTTGAGAAACGATGTTCTAACCGAAGTAAATTGTGATTTCACTTCGACCACCGGCTGGGAAAGCGTCTGAGAAAACAAATAAAAATTAATTTTTTATTGAAAAAAATTTATTAAAAAAATACAAATGTTAAGCCAAGATTGAAGGCTTTGTATATTAATTGAAAAAGCAAAAAAAACAAATATCTTGTTTCAACCGATTTTTAACAAAGGAGTTAAAACACCCTATATATTATGTATACGTAAATTGTTACATGTTAAACCAGTTTTGCGTTACCTTTTCGGTAAATACCCATTAAAATTTATATATTCAGCATTTTTTTTTTCAAATTTCATCATCGACTTTATTATACTATCGCGCACGACCAATAAATGGGCAATTTCATTCGATGCCGATAGATCTGTCACGAAGGAATGTCGTGAGGTTTACAGAAACGCGAAATATCTCAATTCTTATTTAAATAATTCCATAATAAAATTTTTCACGTTGGAAGACGAATATTTTTCACCGAATAAAAGGATTTGAATATAGAAAAATGTATTATAAAATGCAATTATTGATTTTAGATATTTATTTATTAATAGAAAAAAAGGTGAGAGGTCGTCGGACCGCCGACAGAAGCTTGTTTCTTATGCACAATAAAATGACCATTATTGACCATTTTTCGAAAATTTGACCATTTTTCCAAAATTCTGACATTTTTTGACTGTTTTCAAATTTTAACAATTATTGATCATTTTGACAATTTTCCAAAAATTTTGACCATTTTAGACCATTTTTCCAAATGTTAACAGTTATTGACAATTTCTGAGCATTTTTGAGCATTTTTCAAAAATTTTCACAATTTTCAAAAATTATTGACCATTTTTGACAGTTTTTTATAATTATTGACGATTTTTTCAAAATTTTGACAATTTTTCGAAAATTTTAACCACTATTGACAATTATTGACCATTTTTCCAAATTTTAACAATTATTGACCATTTTTGAGCAATTTTGACAGGTACTAACAATTATTGACCATTTTTCAAAAATTTTGACCATTTTTCAACATTGAATAATGGGACCATATCGTTGATGATTTCCATTGACTTTTCCGAGAAATATGCAATAAGAACATTTTCCGTCTAGTTTTTGATTTTTTTAGTGTTACACCAATCAAAAAAAAAAGGGGAGCGGTCGCCGGACCGCCGAAAGAAGCTTGCCTCTTATGCAACCATTTTTGACCATTCTTCGAAAATTTTGACAATTTTTTCAAATTCTAACAATTATTGACCTTTTTTTCAAAATTTTTGACCAATTTTGACAGTTTTGACAATTATTGATCATTTTTGACCATTTTTCCAAATTTTAACAATTATTGACCATTTTTGACAATTTTTGAGCATTTTTGACTGGTTCTCACAATTATTGACCATTTTTGACAATTTTTAACAATTATTGACCATTTTTGACAATTTTTGAGCATTTTGACAGGTTCTGACAATTATTGACCATTTTTGACAATTTTTCAAAGATTTTTACAATTTTTAACAATTATTGACCATTTTTTAAAATTTTAACAATTAATGACCATTTTTGACAAGTATTGACCAATTTTGACAGTTTTGACAATTATTGATCATTTTTGACAATTTTTCTAAGATTTTGACCATTTTAGACCATTTTTCCAAATTTTAACAATTATTGACCATTATTGACCAATTTTGACAGTTTTGACAATTATTGCTCATTTTTGCCATCTTTTCAAAAATTTGACCATTTTAGACCATTTTTGACAAGTATTGACCAATTTTGACTGTTTTGACAATTATTGATCATTTTTGACAATTTTGAGCATTTTTGACTGGTTCTGACAATTATTGATCATTTTTGACAATTTTTCAAAAATTTTAACAAATTTTAACAATTATTGACCATTTTTGACAGTTTTTTTATAATTATTGACCATTTTTTCGAAATTTTGACAATTTTTGACCATTTTTCGAAATTTTTACAATTATTGACCACTTTTGACAGTTTCTGACAATTATTGACCATTTTTGACAAATTTTCAAAAAATTTGACCATTTTTCAAAAATTTTGACAATTTTCAACAATTATTGACCATTATTGACAGTTTTTTATACTTATTGACCATTTTTCCAAATTTTAGCAATTATTGACCATTTTTGAGCAATTTTGACAGGTACTAACAATTATTGACCATTTTTCAAAAATTTTGACCATTTTTCAACATTGAATAATGGGACCATATCGTTGATGATTTCTATTGACTTTTCCGAGAAATATGCAATAAGAACATTTTCCGTCTAGTTTTTGATTTTTTTAGTGTTACACCAATCAAAAAAAAAGGGGAGCGGTCGCCGGACCGCCGAAAGAAGCTTGCTTCTTATGCAACCATTTTTGACCATTCTTCGAAAATGTTGACAATTTTTTCAAATTCTAACAATTATTGACCATTTTTTCAAAATTTTTGACCAATTTTGACAGTTTTGACAATTATTGATCATTTTTGACCATTTTTCCAAATTTTAACAATTATTGACCATTTTTGACAATTTTTAACAATTATTGACCATTTTTGACAATTTTTGAGCATTTTTGACAGGTTCTGACAATTATTGACCATTTTTGACAATTTTTCAAAGATTTTTACAATTTTTAACAATTATTGACCATTTTTGACAGTTTTTTTATAATTATTGACCATTTTTTCGAAATTTTGACAATTTTTGACCATTTTTCGAAATTTTTACAATTATTGACCACTTTTGACAGTTTCTGACAATTATTGACCATTTTTGACAAATTTTCAAAAAATTTGACCATTTTTCAAAAATTTTGACAATTTTCAACAATTATTGACCATTATTGACAGTTTTTTATACTTATTGACCATTTTTCCAAATTTTAGCAATTATTGACCATTTTTGAGCAATTTTGACAGGTACTAACAATTATTGACCATTTTTCAAAAATTTTGACCATTTTTCAACATTGAATAATGGGACCATATCGTTGATGATTTCTATTGACTTTTCCGAGAAATATGCAATAAGAACATTTTCCGTCTAGTTTTTGATTTTTTTAGTGTTACACCAATCAAAAAAAAAGGGGAGCGGTCGCCGGACCGCCGAAAGAAGCTTGCTTCTTATGCAACCATTTTTGACCATTCTCCGAAAATGTTGACAATTTTTTCAAATTCTAACAATTATTGACCATTTTTTCAAAATTTTTTACCAATTTTGACAGTTTTGACAATTATTGATCATTTTTGACCATTTTTCCAAATTTTAACAATTATTGACCATTTTTGACAATTTTTGGGCATTTTTGACTGGTTCTCACAATTATTGACCATTTTTGACAATTTTTCAAAGATTTTGACAATTTTTAACAATTAATGACCATTTTTGACAATTTTTGAGCATTTTTGACAGGTTCTGACAATTATTGACCATTTTTGAGAATTTTTCAAAGATTTTACAATTTTTTACAATTATTATTGACCATTTTTTGAAATTTTAACAATTAATGACCATTTTTGACAAGTATTGACCAATTTTGACAGTTTTGACAATTATTGATCATTTTTGACAATTTTTTTAATATTTTGACCATTTTAGACCATTTTTCCAAATTTTAACAATTATTGACCATCATTGACCAATTTTGACAGTTTTGACAATTATTGATAATTTTTGCCATCTTTGCAAAAATTTTGACCATGTTAGACCATTTTTGACAAGTATTGACCAATTTTGACCGTTTTGACAATTATTGATCATTTTTGACAATTTTTGAGCATTTTTGACTGGTTCTGACAATTATTGATCATTTTTGACAATTTTTCAAAAATTTTAACAATTTTTCAAAGATTTTAACAATTATTGACCATTTTTGACAGTTTTTTAATAATTATTGACCATTTTTTCGAAATTTTGTCAATTTTTGACCATTTTTCGAAATTTTAACAATTATTGACCATTTTTGACAGTTTCTGACAATTATTGACCATTTTTGACAAGTTTTCAAAAAATTGACCATTTTTCAAAAATTTTGACAATTTTCAACAATTATTGACCATTATTGACAGTTTTTTATACTTATTGACCATTTTTTCAAAATTTTAACAATTGACCATTTTCGACAGTTTTTTATAATTATTGACCATTTTTCAAAATTTTGACAATTTTTGACCATTTTTCAAAATTTTAACAATTATTGACCATTTTGACAGTTTCTGACAATTATTGACTATTATTGACAATTTTTCAAAAATTTTGACAATTTTCAACAATTATTGACCATTATTGACAGTTTTTTATACTTATTGACCATTTTTTCAAAATTTTAACAATTATTGACCATTTTCGACAGTTTTTTATAATTATTGACCATTTTTTCAAAATTTTGACAATTTTTGACCATTTTTCAAAATTTTAACAATTATTGACCATTTTGACAGTTTCTGTCAATTATTGACAATTTTCAACAATTATTGACCATTTTTTCAAAATTTTAACAATTTTTGATCATTATTCAAAATTTTAACGCAGCGATGGTTATATAGTATCGCGTGTTATTTCAATGCGTCTCTATCTCTATCTCTGCACTGAACGTACACTATGGCCTGCGTCTCTCTCTCTTTTTAATGAGTCATCGCGTGACGAACGCTTTTTCGTAACTTCACACGTTTCACGAGTTCATTAGCCTTCCCTATGTCGTGCAATAAGAAGCAAGATTCAATAAATCGATGTTATTTGAAAAAAGGTAGCGCTTTTTGGAAATAAGTAGAAAATGACTTAGATCTTGTTTCCTCGTTCAGATAAAAATGGAGTTTTATTTTTTTTTCAAGTATTCGGACAGTGGGCGTAACAAGACACATAAAAAGAAAACCTGTCTCGGTCGGCAACGTGAGTAGAACTTTGAAACGACAGAAAATCGAATTTCTAAATCTTTTCAGGGCTTTTTGGAACAGAAAGAATTTCAATAAGTTGAAAAGTCTGCAAAAGCTTTAAAGTAACGAAAAATGTTTCCAAAGTAAAAATGAAATTGAAACTATATAATAAGGGGAATCGGAAAAATTGATTTACTTGTTAGATATATAAAAAAAACAGACCAGAAAGAAAGAATATTGATGTTTGGTTGAAACACGTACAAATGAGGATAATTGCGAAGTTGTAATTGCACATTGTATGGCCCTTGCGTCGTCGGATATTGGCGTGTAGGCCAAGGGGGTGACCCTTAATCTAATTATAGAATGATTCATCCAGCTGCCGGCTGCGTAAGAGCTACTCTAACAATGCCATAACCAATTTCTTCAATTCATAAAGTGCTACTGTTACAAGTCACGACACAGTGGCGGAGGTACTGATATATACTTATCATTATTATTATTGTAACGTTTATTCTAATTTATATTTACAGATTTATATGTAATTCAGTCCTTATTTAATAATTTATGTAATACACTAAACACACTAATTATAATTTATATGAGAGTCACTTAATAAACACTTTATCGAGGCGCGATTACTTTCCTTCGGTATCAACACTGACTGATTGACTAATTGCCTGCAGCGATGCTCGTGGCCTATTTATACTCGCGCGTCGTATTTCTAGAATTCTCTCGACGTTCTGGCGGGTGCACTGGATATTCTCGATGTTTCGTATTTTGGATGCTTCTCGAAAATTGGGCGGAGGAGCCATAGTCGTCTCATACGGGGATTTCACTGGGGGCACTAAGTGAGCATATTAATGCAGTATTGTAACGGTCGCAAAAATACGTGCCAAATAAAAAAATCGTAGAGGCCGAAATAATGGGAATTTTGAGCTGAAATTCTAGAAACACAAACTCAGATGATGAAGAAATATGGAAAAAAATTTGCGAAAACATTTCTACGATATATCGTATACAGAGATATCCAAAAGCGGATTTTCGAAAAAAAAAATATTAGCGACTTAAGAAAATTTTCATAGGGATTTTTGGATTTACTGGGTCCAATTAGTGGATTTCCATATATAAAAGTTTCGGAGAAAACTTGGTTCCGATTTTGGAAATTTGAAAATTCAAAAAATTAGGTTAAGATTTAGTCGAAAATACACGCGCTAAGTCAAAAAATTGTAGAGACCACAATAATTGGAATTTTGAGCTGAAATTCTAGAGAGACACTCTTAGATGATGAACGAATATGGAAAAAAATTGGCGAAAACGTTCCTACGATATTTCGTATACAGGGGTATCCAAAAGCGAGAGGTACGAATTTTCTAAAAAATATGTATTAGCGACTTAAGAAAATTTTCATAGGATATTTTGGAATTCACTTGGTCGAATTAGTGGATTTCCATATATAAAAGTGTCGGAGAAAACTTGGTACCGATTTTGTTAATTTAAAAATTCAAAAAATGAGAAGTATTAGTCGCGCTAAGTCAAAAAATCGTAGAGGCCATAATAATGGGAATTTTGAGCTGAAATTATAGAAACTTACTCTCAGATGATGAACAAATATGGAAAAAAATTGGCGTAACTACGATATTTTTTATACAAGGGTATCCAAAAATGAGGGGTACGGATTTTCGAAAAAAAAAAATTATTAGCGATTTTAGAAAATTTTCATAGGTATTATCGGACTCTACTGGGTCGAATTAGTCGATTTCCATATATAAAGGTGTTGAAAAAATTTAGTTTCGATTTGGGAAATTTCAAAATTCAAAAAATGAGAAGTTTTAGTCGAAAATACCCGCGCTAAGTCAAAAAATCGAAGAGGCCATAATAATGGGAATTTTGAGCTGAAAGATGATGAACAAAATATGGAAAAAAATTGGCGAAAACGTTTCTACAATATTTTTGATTCAGGGGTATCCAGAAACGAAAGGTACGAATTTTCGAGAAAAAAAATTTATTTAGTGAATTAAGTAAATTTTCATAGGGATTTTTGGAATTTACTGGGTCGAATTAGTAGATTTCCCTATTAAAAAAGTGTCGGAGAAATTTTAGTTTCGATTTTGAAATTTGAAATCTCAAAAATTAGGCTAAATTTTAGTCGAAAATACACGCGCTAAGTCAAAAAATTGTAGAGACCACAATAATTGGAATTTTGAGCTGAAATTCTAGAGAGACACTCTAGATGATGAACGAATATGGAAAAAAATTGGCGAAAACGTTCCTACGATATTTCGTATACAGGGTATCCAAAAGCGAGAGGTACGAATTTCTAAAAAATATATATTATCGACTTAAGAAAATTTTCATAGGATATTCGGAATTTACTGGGTAGAATTAGTGGATTTCCATATATAAAAGTTTCTGAGAAAACTTGCTTCCGATTTTGGAAATTTGAAAATTCAAAAAATGAGGTTAAGTTTTTGTCGAAAATACACGCGCTAAGTCAAAAAATTTTAGAGACCATAATAATGGGTATTTTGAGCTGAAATTCTAGAGACACACTCTCAGATGATGAACGAATGTGGAAAATAATTGTCGAACACGTTTATACGATATTTGTATACAGGAGTATCCAAAAGCGAAGGGTACATTTTCGAAAGAAAAAAATTTATTAGCTAGTTTAGAAAATTTTCATAAGGATTTTC
>CANOBC010000107.1:0-10367 GCA_947563755.1 Lochmaea crataegi | reverse complement strand
ATAACTCCTCCCTTCTGAAAGTTTGAGCTCTGTGAAAACAATTTTTCATTTTGTACAATTTGAGGGAAATCCGCAGGTGGTCTAGGAAAAGATCTCTGTTTACAGAATTTCAATACCAAGTTGTAAACTTGCACTATGTGAATACAAATAAAATAAGATATAACAACATACATAATAATCAATGGAGTAGAATATAACATTGGATAATGATTATCAGTAGTTTCAAGTGTCTCAAATTCCTTATGTAAGATTACAGGTAAGTCTATTTTATCAAAGGTAATATTTAATTTCTTAAAGTTAGTTAATTCATGATTAATAGATAAAGTGTCAGAATTGATATAAAATTTCCTAGTTTGATTAACAATAATTTCCTTACTATCTAACTTAATAATAGAGGTAGTAGCTAAATTTACAGGAATAGTTCCATTGCTAGACAATACAACATAAGCAATATCAAAAGTTAAATAAGCATCTATAATATCAATATATTTAATAAAAGGGGAAATATTTAAAATGTTAGTAGATATACAATTTGAAAGATTATTTCTTAAGGCATTAAGAATACAACTATCATTAATTATCCTAAGGTTAGTACAATAGTAATTAGTTTTAATAAATGTACAATTTCCATAAAACATTTCGTGAACATTATATAATATTAAGTTATGCTTAACAAGAGTAGTTATAACTTGGTTATTATTTTTAACAGGTACTGGTAAAAGATATATAGTATTAAAGATTTTTGATAATTTAGGAATTTTGACTAAGTAATGAATAATATTTTGCCTAATAGTACAAGATACTTTGCTGGTTAACCAAATAGTTTCCAGATCATCTGAAATTAATGTTTTATCGTCAATATCCGTCTGTTTAATAATATTTGAGTGAGGAATTCCCATTCTGCACATTTCTAAAGAATTTTCTATGTCAATTACTTGAATCGTTAAATAGGTGAGAACATTGTATAGTTCGTTAAAGTATAGGGTTGTTTGTATTTTGTCCATGGTGTCCATAACTTGATTCATTTTCTCATTATTTTTATTTAATAGCCTAACATCCTTTTCAAAAGTTTCACTTAATTGCTTACTAATTTTAATTTCATTTGCAATGTTATGTTCCATATGGTAATTATTATTTTGGAGGGTTTCAATTATTTGGTCGTAATGAGCCTTATCATTGGCATCCATATTACCCGTTAGCCAGCTAATAGCGCTGCCTAAACCGTTTACTAAACCTCGCTTAGTTCTATTCTTAGGAATTATATTATTAATTTTATCAGTTAGGAAAGTTAATTGTTTATATGACATTTCTTGAGCGAGTGTAATAACTGTTGAGTTATTTTTTGGTTTTATTGATAATCTAAGTGAATATAGTTCGTTAATTAATTTTGTTAAATCTAAAAAGTGAACAATAGTTTTATAGTCAGATATTACTCTGGAGTCGGGGACCTTAAACGTTATCAGTCCTGAGGAATGCTGTACGTTTGTAACTTTATATGCTGTAGTTGCTGTCAATGTCACTGAGATCACTAGAAACCATTTCTCCATCTGAAACAGTAATTAATGTCTTCTTAGGTTTTCGTTTGGACTTCCTTTTTCTTGCTATATTATCAGCATGTACTCGAATTTTCTTGTTTCCATCAATAAAAGGCAAAACTGGTTTATATACATTTTCACTTTTGTCTCTAATTCTTCTTTTAACATAAGGCTTATCTTGTTCGATTACTGGGTCTTCGCGGTCTTTATTTAATTTATGGGTTCTTTCTTCCTTTTCTTTATTTATTTCTGTTTTAAGTTTATTATGAACAATGTCCATGTTTTTATGATATTCACTGACCAATTGCTCCTTAATTATTTCTTCATTCTTTTCCGGGTCTTTTATTACACCATAAGTTATTTCATTTGGAGTGAGTTTTAAGGTTTGATTAATAGAGTTATTAAAGGTTAAAGTAGCAAGATTTAAATTTATTTTTAAGTCATTTCTGGGATTCTCTTTCTTTAGGGCACGCAGTGTTTCAATTAAGGTTGATTGTGCTCTGTTCAAGAGTCCTAAGGAATTCGGGTGATTGGGTGTAATATAATATGCCTCAATTCCTAGAGATTCTAAGAAGTTACGAATTAAGTTGTTGTTAAACTCTTTTCCGTTATCCATCTTTATTCTAATGGGGTTCGGAAATAATGCAAAGTATTCTGTTAATATTTGAAATATATTAATTGCATTTACATGTTTACACAATCTGGCAAAAAGCCTCTTTGAAAAAGTATCTATTATTGTGACTATATTGTGCGAATCGAATTTTAATATGTCTACCATTAACTCTTCAAAAGGTCTTTCCATTGTGGGAGTAATTTGATATTTACTTTTAATAGGCTTTCGTTCATATTTAACTTGTCTACAAGTTGAACATTTATTTATGAATTCGGATATATCATCTCTCATATTGGGCCAATAGTAATTTCTTTTGAGTTTTTCATAAGTTTCTATTATTCCTTTGTGATATGATTTCCCTATGTGATATGATTCTAAAAGTTCTTGTTGTTCTTCTTTTTCCAAAACATCGATCAGTTTCCTTTTATACCTCTTGATCTTAACAGTTGGGAATTTATTAATTATTATTTCGGTTATTTTATTATATATGGCTTCGAATTCAGTTCTGACCGATTCAACGTTCGGTTCACAGTAGATACCGTAAACTGTTTTAGGTTTTAGTAACTCAGTAAGAGTTTCTTCTAAATTATTTTTCCAAGGGTAGGGAGTTTCTAAATAAATACGGGTTTTACCGAAAGGCTTAGTTACAATAGGTTTAGAAGAACCCCTTTGTATTAAAATTTGGTATTTTTCTACATTTATCGCTCTATCTTCTGGTACTATAAGAATTTGTTCATTACTAGATTCTTGGGAATGTTGTGTTGGAACCATACTTAATTGTTCGTCTTGATTAGGAGCCAACTCCTGTAAAATTTCGTCATAATCTTCTTGAGGTATCGGTGGTAATTCAACATTACTTGTTTCTTGTAAGATTTTATCTAATTCTTCCTCTGGATCTATTTCCATTTCATTTAAAGCATTTAAATCATAATTATTTTCTATAGTGATTCTACTTAAGGCATCTGCTACTACATTAGTTTTCCCGTCCGTATGTTTTATGTCAAATTGAAATTCACTTAATAAGAAAATCCATTTCATTATCCTTGTATTATTGTTCTTCATTGTGAAAAGCCACAATAGAGGTTTATGGTCTGTTAATATTGTGAATTTCGTCCCATAGAGGTAAGGTTTAAAATGTTTACAGGCGTAAACTATGGCTAAAAGTTCTTTCTCTATTGTAGAATATCGTTGTTCGGTTTTAGAAAGAGTATGTGAGGCAAAAGCAATAGGGTGATCCCTCCCTTCTGAAAGTTGGGAAAGCACCGCTCCCAATGCGATATTACTAGCATCGGTAGTTAAAATCATAGGAGAGTTAAAGTCTGGATATTGTAGTATCGGAGCATTACTTAAGTGTATTTTTAGTTGTTCGAAAGCATTTTTATAACTGTTAGGATTAATATTAATTTCATCTCTTAATTGGTTAGTCAGTGGTTTTGCTATTTGAGCATAATTTTTAATAAATCTTCTATAATATCCACTCATTCCGAGAAACTGCCTAATTTCTTTAATAGTTTTGGGTAAAGGGAATTTCGTCATTGCTTCAATTTTCTTAGGGTCAGTTTTAATACCGTCTTTTGTTAATATATGGCCTAGAAAAAGTAATTCTGTTTTCATAAATTCTGTTTTATCAAGCTGTATGGATAGAGAATGTTCTTTTAATTTTTTCAATACGATTTCTATGTGTTTTAGATGATCTTCTGGTGTTGAAGAATAAATTATAATATCATCCATGTATACAAGAGTGTTAGCCGTATTAGATAACATTGAGTTCATTGCACGCTGGAATGTAGGCGGTGCATTGCTAAGCCCGAAGGGCATTCTTAGAAACTCATAATGACCTGAGTCTGTCGAGAACGCAGTTTTCTCGATCGACTCTTCTGCCATCTCTATCTGATGAAACCCTGAAGTTAAATCTATTGTAGAAAAATAATTAGATCCATGTAATTTATTTAATAAATCTTCCGTATTTGGTATAGGAAATTTATCTGGTATTGTTTCAGCATTTAATTTTCTATAGTCAATGACCATTCTAATTTTCTTCTGGCCTGATGCATCTTCTTTCTTAGGGACAATCCAAATCGGGCTGTTATAGGGAGAATTACTTTCCCTAATAACACCGTTTTTTAATAATTTATTAATTTCTTCATCCACCTTTTCTTTAAAATTTTGAGGGTATCTGTAATTTCTTGTATAAATTGGTTTATCCGTTTTTAATCTAATAGAATGTTTCAATAGATTAGTGGGTTTTAATTTTTCGTCATCTGATTTAATTATTTCTGGGTATTTCATTATAATATCAAACAATTTTTCCTTAATAATTTTGTCTATATGGTCGTGCCTAAGTAGGTCATAAATTTCATTCTTATTCCTAATTATATGTAATCCTTTTTCATTTTCTTTTTTTATTTTTCCTTCAATAATTTCTACAATTTCATTCTTATTCTTAATTTTATTTAATTCGTTCTCGTTTTCTTTAATTATTTTTCCATCATTTATTTTTACGATTTCATTCTTATTCTTAATTTTATTTAATTCTTTTTCCTTTTCTTTGATTATTTTTCCTTCAATATTTTTCATATTTAATTCTTTTTCATTTTCCTTAATTATTTTTCCATCAATTATTTTTATATTTAATTTCTTTATTTTAATAAAGTCATTTTCATTATCTAAATCAATTCTTGTCTTTAAATCTCTTAGCGTTTTCGTACCTAATAACACTTTATATTTATTACTAAATTTTAATATTTTAAACCTAACTAAATATTCGTGTCTCAAACCTAGTCTCGGTGCAAGATCAATCAGTACAGAACTGTGTCCTCTCTTACTTCCGGCTGGAGTGATTACAACGAATTCTTCCGACTTAATTTGAGTTCCTACGGGTACGGAACTTGGGTCTATATAACTAATTTCGGATCCTGTGTCAATAAGCCATTGGTCGCCTAAGTCATCATTAAAGATCAATGATTCGTCCAAAAGGTTCAATCGGTAGGTGGGGATGTTTCCGGTGGGTCCGGTTCCGGCTCCCTTAGTCCTAAAAAATTATGGAATTTGTTTTCCAAATCGGCTAATCTAGCCTTTAGTTCATTATTTTCCTCCTGCAGGTGATGGAGGTTATTACTTTTAACTGTTCTCATGGAGACAGTGTTTTGAGAATTTGGGTTAAAATTTTGCTGATTATTTTGTTGTGGATTAGAATTATTTGGTTGATTAGAATTTTGTTGGTAATGGGGATTAAAGTTAAAATTAGCTTGATTATAAGGATTCCTCATCCGGTTGCTATGTGGCCTATGTTGGTGAGGTTCTCTATAATAATTTTGCGGATTATAATTATTATTATACCGCTGTTGTATGGAATTCGGATGATAATCATTATGTGTTTGATAGAATTGTGGAGGTTTATCAAAATTTGGATAATTAAATCTATTAAACGCGGGATTTTGATTTTTTTGATGGGTATTATCACGCGGTTTGTTAGATTGATTTTGTTGAGTTTTCCCATGACCTAGGGGGTAAAGATCTTCCATAATTATGCGGCATTCATTATACAGCACAATTTTTAGGTCCGATAGGTCATTAATTTTTATTCGATTTAACATATCCTTTAGTCTTGGGTGTAAATTTCTAATAACATGGTCTAATAATATTTGCATTTGTGTTGAATTTTCCTGAATTTTATTTTCAATAGATGTATCAATTAAGATTCGGTTTTTAATTAAAATTTCATATGGAATAACCCGATTAATGTAATCTATTGGGTGCTCATTCCTGCCAATAGTTATCTGGCAAGCTTCATATTGCAAATGGGTAGTAGTCCTACTGTCCTTAAAATGATTGATTAATTTTAATTTTAATTCATTAATAGTTGAAAAATTTTCATACATACAAAGGTGTCTAGCCGTACCTTGTAATTTAAATAAAGCTTTTTGTAACAATAATTTTTCATTTTCCTCTCTGTTTAAAATACCTTCATGACAATTTGATTCATAAATTAATTCTAATGCTTTTATAAAAAAAACTAATTGTGTTGGGTCACCGTCATAACCAGGTAAATGGTCATAACATTCCTTGGTCATTAATTTGGTCGTCATTGTGTTAGTTTCGGCTTGTAATCTGTTTTTATTTAAAATATCTTGTAATTTAGATTTTGGCATAAAGTTATAACTACTTTACAATAAATTAAGCATTACCTTAAACAAAGTAGAGAAGTGACGCTCTTGAAGTGATGTCTAGATGTTCAAATTTTCTTGACTGGCGTTGAAGTATTGAAATACACCTTCAAGTGAACTGCTCCAGATCCTGTTACTATTTCTTCGGATCCTCTTGACCAGTTCGTTAGAGTGGTAGGATCAGTATTCAAAATTATCTGCACCAACCTTCTTCTCTTCAGACTTGAAGCACACCAGTCCCTGTTCGGGCGCCAATTAAATCACCAGACACTCCAAATCACTTTTTAAAAACTTTATTTAAGGCAATATAATACAAAGCTTGACTACGAACTACTGGTACATGTAATAGCTAATGAAACTAACGAGACAATGAGACGACGAGAGCTAGAGCTGAGGGATATATATACTTGATCCTAGAGACTGCTGACTCAGGACTTGTTGAGGGCTGGTTGAATCCATAACTCCTCCCTTCTGAAAGTTTGAGCTCTGTGAAAACAATTTTTCATTTTGTACAATTTGAGGGAAATCCGCAGGTGGTCTAGGAAAAGATCTCTGTTTACAGAATTTCAATACCAAGTTGTAAACTTGCACTATGTGAATACAAATAAAATAAGATATAACAACATACATAATAATCAATGGAGTAGAATATAACATTGGATAATGATTATCAGTAGTTTCAAGTGTCTCAAATTCCTTATGTAAGATTACAGGTAAGTCTATTTTATCAAAGGTAATATTTAATTTCTTAAAGTTAGTTAATTCATGATTAATAGATAAAGTGTCAGAATTGATATAAAATTTCCTAGTTTGATTAACAATAATTTCCTTACTATCTAACTTAATAATAGAGGTAGTAGCTAAATTTACAGGAATAGTTCCATTGCTAGACAATACAACATAAGCAATATCAAAAGTTAAATAAGCATCTATAATATCAATATATTTAATAAAAGGGGAAATATTTAAAATGTTAGTAGATATACAATTTGAAAGATTATTTCTTAAGGCATTAAGAATACAACTATCATTAATTATCCTAAGGTTAGTACAATAGTAATTAGTTTTAATAAATGTACAATTTCCATAAAACATTTCGTGAACATTATATAATATTAAGTTATGCTTAACAAGAGTAGTTATAACTTGGTTATTATTTTTAACAGGTACTGGTAAAAGATATATAGTATTAAAGATTTTTGATAATTTAGGAATTTTGACTAAGTAATGAATAATATTTTGCCTAATAGTACAAGATACTTTGCTGGTTAACCAAATAGTTTCCAGATCATCTGAAATTAATGTTTTATCGTCAATATCCGTCTGTTTAATAATATTTGAGTGAGGAATTCCCATTCTGCACATTTCTAAAGAATTTTCTATGTCAATTACTTGAATCGTTAAATAGGTGAGAACATTGTATAGTTCGTTAAAGTATAGGGTTGTTTGTATTTTGTCCATGGTGTCCATAACTTGATTCATTTTCTCATTATTTTTATTTAATAGCCTAACATCCTTTTCAAAAGTTTCACTTAATTGCTTACTAATTTTAATTTCATTTGCAATGTTATGTTCCATATGGTAATTATTATTTTGGAGGGTTTCAATTATTTGGTCGTAATGAGCCTTATCATTGGCATCCATATTACCCGTTAGCCAGCTAATAGCGCTGCCTAAACCGTTTACTAAACCTCGCTTAGTTCTATTCTTAGGAATTATATTATTAATTTTATCAGTTAGGAAAGTTAATTGTTTATATGACATTTCTTGAGCGAGTGTAATAACTGTTGAGTTATTTTTTGGTTTTATTGATAATCTAAGTGAATATAGTTCGTTAATTAATTTTGTTAAATCTAAAAAGTGAACAATAGTTTTATAGTCAGATATTACTCTGGAGTCGGGGACCTTAAACGTTATCAGTCCTGAGGAATGCTGTACGTTTGTAACTTTATATGCTGTAGTTGCTGTCAATGTCACTGAGATCACTAGAAACCATTTCTCCATCTGAAACAGTAATTAATGTCTTCTTAGGTTTTCGTTTGGACTTCCTTTTTCTTGCTATATTATCAGCATGTACTCGAATTTTCTTGTTTCCATCAATAAAAGGCAAAACTGGTTTATATACATTTTCACTTTTGTCTCTAATTCTTCTTTTAACATAAGGCTTATCTTGTTCGATTACTGGGTCTTCGCGGTCTTTATTTAATTTATGGGTTCTTTCTTCCTTTTCTTTATTTATTTCTGTTTTAAGTTTATTATGAACAATGTCCATGTTTTTATGATATTCACTGACCAATTGCTCCTTAATTATTTCTTCATTCTTTTCCGGGTCTTTTATTACACCATAAGTTATTTCATTTGGAGTGAGTTTTAAGGTTTGATTAATAGAGTTATTAAAGGTTAAAGTAGCAAGATTTAAATTTATTTTTAAGTCATTTCTGGGATTCTCTTTCTTTAGGGCACGCAGTGTTTCAATTAAGGTTGATTGTGCTCTGTTCAAGAGTCCTAAGGAATTCGGGTGATTGGGTGTAATATAATATGCCTCAATTCCTAGAGATTCTAAGAAGTTACGAATTAAGTTGTTGTTAAACTCTTTTCCGTTATCCATCTTTATTCTAATGGGGTTCGGAAATAATGCAAAGTATTCTGTTAATATTTGAAATATATTAATTGCATTTACATGTTTACACAATCTGGCAAAAAGCCTCTTTGAAAAAGTATCTATTATTGTGACTATATTGTGCGAATCGAATTTTAATATGTCTACCATTAACTCTTCAAAAGGTCTTTCCATTGTGGGAGTAATTTGATATTTACTTTTAATAGGCTTTCGTTCATATTTAACTTGTCTACAAGTTGAACATTTATTTATGAATTCGGATATATCATCTCTCATATTGGGCCAATAGTAATTTCTTTTGAGTTTTTCATAAGTTTCTATTATTCCTTTGTGATATGATTTCCCTATGTGATATGATTCTAAAAGTTCTTGTTGTTCTTCTTTTTCCAAAACATCGATCAGTTTCCTTTTATACCTCTTGATCTTAACAGTTGGGAATTTATTAATTATTATTTCGGTTATTTTATTATATATGGCTTCGAATTCAGTTCTGACCGATTCAACGTTCGGTTCACAGTAGATACCGTAAACTGTTTTAGGTTTTAGTAACTCAGTAAGAGTTTCTTCTAAATTATTTTTCCAAGGGTAGGGAGTTTCTAAATAAATACGGGTTTTACCGAAAGGCTTAGTTACAATAGGTTTAGAAGAACCCCTTTGTATTAAAATTTGGTATTTTTCTACATTTATCGCTCTATCTTCTGGTACTATAAGAATTTGTTCATTACTAGATTCTTGGGAATGTTGTGTTGGAACCATACTTAATTGTTCGTCTTGATTAGGAGCCAACTCCTGTAAAATTTCGTCATAATCTTCTTGAGGTATCGGTGGTAATTCAACATTACTTGTTTCTTGTAAGATTTTATCTAATTCTTCCTCTGGATCTATTTCCATTTCATTTAAAGCATTTAAATCATAATTATTTTCTATAGTGATTCTACTTAAGGCATCTGCTACTACATTAGTTTTCCCGTCCGTATGTTTTATGTCAAATTGAAATTCACTTAATAAGAAAATCCATTTCATTATCCTTGTATTATTGTTCTTCATTGTGAAAAGCCACAATAGAGGTTTATGGTCTGTTAATATTGTGAATTTCGTCCCATAGAGGTAAGGTTTAAAATGTTTACAGGCGTAAACTATGGCTAAAAGTTCTTTCTCTATTGTAGAATATCGTTGTTCGGTTTTAGAAAGAGTATGTGAGGCAAAAGCAATAGGGTGATCCCTCCCTTCTGAAAGTTGGGAAAGCACCGCTCCCAATGCGATATTACTAGCATCGGTAGTTAAAATCATAGGAGAGTTAAAGTCTGGATATTGTAGTATCGGAGCATTACTTAAGTGTATTTTTAGTTGTTCGAAAGCATTTTTATAACTGTTAGGATTAATATTAATTTCATCTCTTAATTGGTTAGTCAGTGGTTTTGCTATTTGAGCAT
>CANOBC010000106.1:0-141320 GCA_947563755.1 Lochmaea crataegi | reverse complement strand
TGCCAAGGATTAAGGGAGTAAGAAAAAAGCAATTTGTTTCGCAAAATATTTCCATACCTACCCCTTTGTTCTAAATTTTCGACAAACAATTTTAAAAAATGCTAAAAATTCGTAAAGAGGGGTTTTTTGGACCGGAAAATCGACTGGCAAATCTTGACAATTTTTTTAAGTCTTAAACTTCAAAATATTTTCGTAAGTTCCAAATTGTCAATCTTTTTAAAGGCGTGAGTTAGGGAAAAAATTAGTTAAATATAATAGTTCTTGATCACGATGTTTGTTGAAACTCTATTTTTAAAGTTTCGGTAGCGGTCCAGCTGCCGTTATCAAGAATAATGAAAAATAATAAATTTTCGAATCATCGAATTGATTATTTTCGATTAATCGATTTTTTTCGATTAATCGATTCTTTTCGATTAATCAATTTTTCTCGATTAATCGATTTTTTTCGATTAATTGATTTTTTTCGATTAATCGATTTTTTTCGATTAATCGATTTTTTTCGATTAATCGATTCTTTTCGATTAATCGATTTTTTTCGATTAATCGATTATATTCGATTAATCGATTTTTTCGATTAATCGATTATATTCGATTAATCGATTTTTTTCGATTAATCGATTTTTTTCGATTAATCGATTTTTTTCGACTATTCGATTTTTTTCGATTTATCGATTTTTTTCGATTATTTTATATAATCGATAATCGATTATGTTTTTTGATAATCGCCCAGCCCTAATTTTGAGTCGATATTGCCGAGGATCAAGGGAGTTAGAAAAAATCAATTTGTAACGCAAAATAATTCCATACTACCCACTTTGTTCTAAATTTTCGACAAAAAAATTATAAAAAATGCTAAAAATTCGTAAAGAGGGGTTTTTTTGGCTAAAAAATCGACTGGCACAATCAGTTTTGTGATAAAATCATTATTTCGCCTTCAAATAGAGTCATGAAATTTTCGAAAATCCACTTTTCAAAACAAAAAATACTCATAACTCAACAAATAGGAAAGATAGAACGTTCTAGTCTTGACCAATCGATAGAGGGGACAATTTTACATATTTTAGTGAATTTTGAGTCCATATTTCCAAGGATTATGGGAGTTAGAAAAAATCAATTTGTATCGCAAAATATTTCCATAGCTACCGCCTTTGTTCTAAATTTTCGACAAAAAAATTATAAAAAATGCTAAAAATTCGTAAAGAGGGGTTTTTTTGGCCAAAAAATCGACTGGCACAATCAGTTTTGTGATAAAATCATTATTTCGCCTTCAAATGGAGTCATGAAATTTTCGAAAATCCACTTTTCAAAACAAAAAATACTCATAACTCGACTAATAGGAAAGAGAACGTTCTAGTCTTCACCAATCGATAGAGGGGACAATTTTACATCTTTTAGTGAATTTTGAGTCCATATTTCCAAGGATTAAGGGAGTTAGAAAAAATCAATTTGTATCCCAAAATATTTCCATAGCTACCCCCTTTGTTCTAAATTTTCGACAAAAAAATTATAAAAAATGCTAAAAATTCGTAAAGAGGGGTTTCTTTGGCCAAAAAATCGACTGGCACAATCAGTTTTGTGATAAAATCATTATTTCGCCTTCAAATAGAGTCATGAAATTTTCGAAAATCCACTTTTCAAAACAAAAAATACTCATAACTCGACTAATAGGAAAGATAGAACGTTCTAGTCTTCACCAATCGATAGAGGGGACAATTTTACATCTTTTGGTGTATTTTGAGTCCATATTTCCAAGGATTAAGGGAGTTAGAAAAAATCAATTTGTATCGCAAAATATTTCCATAGCTACCCCCTTTGTTCTAAATTTTCGACAAAAAAATTATAAAAAATGCTAAAAATTCGTAAAGAGGGGTTTTTTGGCCAAAAAATTGACTGGCACAATCAGTTTTGTGATAAAATCATTATTTCGCCTTCAAATAGAGTCATGAAATTTTCGAAAATCCACTTTTCAAAACAAAAAATACTCATAACTCAACAAATAGGAAAGATAGAACGTTCTAGTCTTCACCAATCGATAGAGGGGACAATTTTACATCTTTTGGTGAATTTTGAGTCCATATTTCCAAGGATTATGGGAGTTAGAAAAAATCAATTTGTATCGCAAAATATTTCCATAGCTACCCCCTTTGTTCTAAATTTTCGACAAAAAAATTATAAAAAATGCTAAAAATTCGTAAAGAGGGGTTTTTTTGGCCAAAAAATCGACTGGCACAATCAGTTTTGTGATAAAATCATTATTTCGCCTTCAAATAGAGTCATGAAATTTTCGAAAATCCACTTTTCAAAACAAAAAATACTCATAACTCGACAAATAGGAAAGATAGAACGTTCTAGTCTTCACCAATCGATAGAGGGGACAATTTTACATATTTTATGGAATTTTGAGTCCATATTTCCAAGGATTATGGGAGTTAGAAAAAATCAATTTGTATCGCAAAATATTTCCATAGCTACCCCCTTTGTTCTAAATTTTCGACAAAAAAATTATAAAAAATGCTAAAAATTCGTAAAGAGGGGTTTTTTTGGCCAAAAAATTGACTGGCACAATCAGTTTTGTGATAAAATCATTATTTCGCCTTCAAATGGAGTCATGAAATTTTCGAAAATCCACTTTTCAAAACAAAAAATACTCATAACTCGACTAATAGGAAAGATAGAACGTTCTAGTCTTCACCAATCGATAGAGGGGACAATTTTACATATTTTAGTGAATTTTGAGTCCATATTTCCAAGGATTATGGGAGTTAGAAAAAATTAATTTGTATCGCAAAATATTTCCATAGCTACCCCCTTTGTTCTAAATTTTCGACAAAAAAATTATAAAAAATGCTAAAAATTCGTAAAGAGGGGTTTTTTTGGCGAAAAAATCGGGTGGCACAATCAGTTTTGTGATAAAATCATTATTTCGCCTTCAAATAGAGTCATGAAATTTTCGAAAATCCACTTTTCAAAACAAAAAATACTCATAACTCAACAAATAGGAAAGATAGAACGTTCTAGTCTTGACCAATCGATAGAGGGGACAATTTTACATATTTTAGTGAATTTTGAGTCCATATTTCCAAGGATTATGGGAGTTAGAAAAAATTAATTTGTATCGCAAAATATTTCCATAGCTACCCCCTTTGTTCAAAATTTTCGACAAAAAAATTATAAAAAATGCTAAAAGTTCGTAAAGAGGGGTTTCTTTGGCCTAAAAATCGACTGGCACAATCAGTTTTGTGATAAAATCATTATTTCGCCTTCAAATAGAGTCATGAAATTTTCGAAAATCCACTTTTCAAAACAAAAAATACTCATAACTCGACAAATAGGAAAGATCGAACGTTCTAGTCTTCACCAATCGATAGAGGGGACAATTTTACATATTTTGGTGAATTTTGAGTCCATATTTCCAAGGATTATGGGAGTTAGAAAAAATCAATTTGTATCGCAAAATATTTCCATAGCTACCCCCTTTGTTCAAAATTTTCGACAAAAAAATTATAAAAAATGCTAAAAATTCGTAAAGAGGGGTTTCTTTGGCCTAAAAATCGACTGGCACAATCAGTTTTGTGATAAAATGATTATTTCGCCTTCAAATGGAGTCATGAAAATTTCGAAAATCCACTTTTCAAAACAAAAAATACTCATAACTCGACTAATAGGAAAGATAGAACGTTCTAGTCTTGACCAATCGATAGAGGGGACAATTTTACATATTTTAGTGAATTTTGAGTCCATATTTCCAAGGATTGAGGGAGTTAGAAAAAATCAATTTGTATCGCAAAATATTTCCATAGCTACCCCCTTTGTTCTAAATTTTCGACAAAAAAATTATAAAAAATGCTAAAAATTCGTAAAGAGGGGTTTTTTTGGCCAAAAAATCGACTGACACAATCAGTTTTGTGATAAAATCATTATTTCGCCTTCAAATAGGAGTCATGAAATTTTCGAAAATCCACTTTTCAAAACAAAAAATACTCATAACTCGACTAATAGGAAAGATAGAACGTTCTAGTCTTCACCAATCGATAGAGGGGACAATTTTACATCTTTTGGTGTATTTTGAGTCCATATTTCCAAGGATTAAGGGAGTTAGAAAAAATCAATTTGTATCGCAAAATATTTCCATAGCTACCCCCTTTGTTCTAAATTTTCGACAAAAAAATTATAAAAAATGCTAAAAATTCGTAAAGAGGGGTTTTTTTGGCCAAAAAATCGACTGGCACAATCAGTTTTGTGATAAAATCATTATTTCGCCTTCAAATAGAGTCATGAAATTTTCGAAAATCCACTTTTCAAAACAAAAAATACTCATAACTCGACAAATAGGAAAGATAGAACGTTCTAGTCTTCACCAATCGATAGAGGGGACAATTTTACATATTTTATGGAATTTTGAGTCCATATTTCCAAGGATTATGGGAGTTAGAAAAAATCAATTTGTATCGCAAAATATTTCCATAGCTACCCCCTTTGTTCTAAATTTTCGACAAAAAAATTATAAAAAATGCTAAAAATTCGTAAAGAGGGGTTTTTTTGGCCAAAAAATTGACTGGCACAATCAGTTTTGTGATAAAATCATTATTTCGCCTTCAAATGGAGTCATGAAATTTTCGAAAATCCACTTTTCAAAACAAAAAATACTCATAACTCGACTAATAGGAAAGATAGAACGTTCTAGTCTTCACCAATCGATAGATAGAGGGGACAATTTTACATCTTTTGGTGAATTTTGAGTCCATATTTCCAAGGATTAAGGGATTTAGAAAAAATCAATTTGTATCGCAAAATATTTCCATAGCTACCCCCTTTGTTCTAAATTTTCGACAAAAAAATTATAAAAAATGCTAAAAATTCGTAAAGAGGGGTTTTTTTGGCGAAAAAATCGACTGGCACAATCAGTTTTGTGATAAAATCATTATTTCGCCTTCAAATAGAGTCATGAAATTTTCGAAAATCCACTTTTCAAAACAAAAAATACTCATAACTCAACAAATAGGAAAGATAGAACGTTCTAGTCTTGACCAATCGATAGAGGGGACAATTTTACATATTTTAGTGAATTTTGAGTCCATATTTCCAAGGATTATGGGAGTTAGAAAAAATTAATTTGTATCGCAAAATATTTCCATAGCTACCCCCTTTGTTCAAAATTTTCGACAAAAAAATTATAAAAAATGCTAAAAGTTCGTAAAGAGGGGTTTCTTTGGCCTAAAAATCGACTGGCACAATCAGTTTTGTGATAAAATCATTATTTCGCCTTCAAATAGAGTCATGAAATTTTCGAAAATCCACTTTTCAAAACAAAAAATACTCATAACTCGACAAATAGGAAAGATCGAACGTTCTAGTCTTCACCAATCGATAGAGGGGACAATTTTACATATTTTGGTGAATTTTGAGTCCATATTTCCAAGGATTATGGGAGTTAGAAAAAATCAATTTGTATCGCAAAATATTTCCATAGCTACCCCCTTTGTTCAAAATTTTCGACAAAAAAATTATAAAAAATGCTAAAAATTCGTAAAGAGGGGTTTCTTTGGCCTAAAAATCGACTGGCACAATCAGTTTTGTGATAAAATGATTATTTCGCCTTCAAATGGAGTCATGAAAATTTCGAAAATCCACTTTCAAAACAAAAAATACTCATAACTCGACTAATAGGAAAGATAGAACGTTCTAGTCTTGACCAATCGATAGAGGGGACAATTTTACATATTTTAGTGAATTTTGAGTCCATATTTCCAAGGATTGAGGGAGTTAGAAAAAATCAATTTGTATCGCAAAATATTTCCATAGCTACCCCCTTTGTTCTAAATTTTCGACAAAAAAATTATAAAAAATGCTAAAAAATTCGTAAAGAGGGGTTTTTTGGCCAAAAAATCGACTGACACAATCAGTTTTGTGATAAAATCATTATTTCGCCTTCAAATAGAGTCATGAAATTTTCGAAAATCCACTTTTCAAAACAAAAAATACTCATAACTCGACTAATAGGAAAGATAGAACGTTCTAGTCTTCACCAATCGATAGAGGGGACAATTTTACATATTTTAGTGAATTTTGAGTCCATATTTCCAAGGATTGAGGGAGTTAGAAAAAATCAATTTGTATCGCAAAATATTTCCATAGCTACCCCTTTGTTCTAAATTTTCGACAAAAAAATTATAAAAAAATGCTAAAAATTCGTAAAGAGGGGTTTTTTTGGCCAAAAAATCGACTGACACAATCAGTTTTGTGATAAAATCATTATTTCGCCTTCAAATAGAGTCATGAAATTTTCGAAAATCCACTTTTCAAAACAAAAAATACTCATAACTCAACAAATAGGAAAGATAGAACGTTCTAGTCTTGACCAATCGATAGAGGGGACAATTTTACATATTTTAGTGAATTTTGAGTCCATATTTCCAAGGATTATGGGAGTTAGAAAAATTAATTTGTATCGCAAAATATTTCCATAGCTACCCCCTTTGTTCAAAATTTTCGACAAAAAATTATAAAAAATGCTAAAAGTTCGTAAAGAGGGGTTTCTTTGGCCTAAAAATCGACTGGCACAATCAGTTTTGTGATAAAATCATTATTTCGCCTTCAAATAGAGTCATGAAATTTTCGAAAATCCACTTTTCAAAACAAAAAATACTCATAACTCGACAAATAGGAAAGATAGAACGTTCTAGTCTTCACCAATCGATAGAGGGGACAATTTTACATATTTTAGTGAAATTTGAGTCCATATTTCCAAGGATTATGGGAGTTAGAAAAAATCAATTTGTATCGCAAAATATTTCCATAGCTACCGCCTTGGTTCTAAATTTTCGACAAAAAAATTATAAAAAATGCTAAAAATTCGTAAAGAGGGGTTTCTTTGGCCAAAAAATCGACTGGCACAATCAGTTTTGTGATAAAATCATTATTTCGCCTTCAAATAGAGTCATGAAATTTTCGAAAATCCACTTTTCAAAACAAAAAATACTCATAACTCGACAAATAGGAAAGATAGAACGTTCTAGTCTTCACCAATCGATAGAGGGGACAATTTTACATCTTTTGGTGTATTTTGAGTCCATATTTCCAAGGATTAAGTGAGTTAGAAAAAATCAATTTGTATCGCAAAATATTTCCATAGCTACCCCCTTTGTTCTAAATTTTCGACAAAAAAATTATAAAAAATGCTAAAAATTCGTAAAGAGGGGTTTTTTTGGCCAAAAAATTGACTGGCACAATCAGTTTTTGTGATAAACTCATAACTCGACAAATAGGAAAGATAGAACGTTCTAGTCTTGACCAATCGATAGAGGGGACAATTTTACATATTTTAGTGAATTTTGAGTCGATATTGCCAAGGATTAAGGCAGTAAGAAAAAAGCAATTTGTTTCGCAAAATATTTCCATACCTACCCCTTTGTTCTAAATTTTCGACAAACAATTTTAAAAAATGCTAAAATTCGTAAAGAGGGGTTTTTTGGACCGGAAAATCGACTGGCAAATCTTGACAATTTTTTTAAGTCTTAAACTTCAAAATATTTTCGTAAGTTCCAAATTGTCAATCTTTTTAAAGGCGTGAGTTAGGGAAAAAATTAGTTAAATAAAATAGTTCTTGATCACGATGCTTGTTGAAACTCTATTTTAAAGTTTCGGTAGCGGTCCAGCTGCCGTTATCAAGAATAATGAAAAATAATGAATTTTCGAATCATCGAAAATTGATTATTTTCGATTAATCGATTTTTTTCGATTAATCGATTCTTTTCGATTAATCGATTTTTTTCGATTAATCGATTCTTTTCGATTAATCGATTTTTTTCGATTAATCGATTTTTTTCGATTAATCGATTTTTTTCGATTAATCGATTTTTTTCGATTAATCGATTTTTTTCGATTAATCGATTTTTCTCGATTAATCGATTCTTTTCGATTAATCGATTTTTTTCGATTAATCGATTATATTCGATTAATCGATTATATTCGATTAATCGATTTTTTTCGATTAATCGATTTTTTTCGATTATTCGATTTTTTTCGATTATTTTATATAATCGATAATCGATTATGTTTTTTGATAATCGCCCAGCCCTAATTTTGAGTCGATATTGCCGAGGATCAAGGGAGTTAGAAAAAATCAATTTGTAACGCAAAATAATTCCATACTACCCACTTTGTTCTGAATTTTCGACAAAAAAATTATAAAAAATGCTAAAAATTCGTAAAGAGGGGTTTCTTTGGCCAAAAAATCGACTGGCACAATCAGTTTTGTGATAAAATCATTATTTCGCCTTCAAATAGAGTCATGAAATTTTCGAAAATCCACTTTTCAAAACAAAAAATACTCATAACTCGACTAATAGGAAAGATAGAACGTTCTAGTCTTCACCAATCGATAGAGGGGACAATTTTACATCTTTTGGTGTATTTTGAGTCCATATTTCCAAAGGATTAAGGGAGTTAGAAAAAATCAATTTGTATCGCAAAATATTTCCATAGCTACCCCCTTTGTTCTAAATTTTCGACAAAAAAATTATAAAAAATGCTAAAAATTCGTAAAGAGGGGTTTTTTTGGCCAAAAAATCGACTGGCACAATCAGTTTTGTGATAAAATCATTATTTCGCCTTCAAATAGAGTCATGAAATTTTCGAAAATCCACTTTTCAAAACAAAAAATACTCATAACTCAACAAATAGGAAAGATAGAACGTTCTAGTCTTGACCAATCGATAGAGGGGACAATTTTACATATTTTAGTGAATTTTGAGTCCATATTTCCAAGGATTATGGGAGTTAGAAAAAATTAATTTGTATCGCAAAATATTTCCATAGCTACCCCCTTTGTTCAAAATTTTCGACAAAAAAATTATAAAAAATGCTAAAAGTTCGTAAAGAAGGGTTTCTTTGGCCTAAAAATCGACTGGCACAATCAGTTTTGTGATAAAATCATTATTTCGCCTTCAAATAGAGTCATGAAATTTTCGAAAATCCACTTTTCAAAACAAAAAATACTCATAACTCGACAAATAGGAAAGATCGAACGTTCTAGTCTTCACCAATCGATAGAGGGGACAATTTTACATATTTTGGTGAATTTTGAGTCCATATTTCCAAGGATTATGGGAGTTAGAAAAAATCAATTTGTATCGCAAAATATTTCCATAGCTACCCCCTTTGTTCAAAATTTTCGACAAAAAAATTATAAAAAATGCTAAAAATTCGTAAAGAGGGGTTTCTTTGGCCTAAAAATCGACTGGCACAATCAGTTTTGTGATAAAATCATTATTTCGCCTTCAAATGGAGTCATGAAAATTTCGAAAATCCACTTTTCAAAACAAAAAATACTCATAACTCGACTAATAGGAAAGATAGAACGTTCTAGTCTTGACCAATCGATAGAGGGGACAATTTTACATATTTTAGTGAATTTTGAGTCCATATTTCCAAGGATTATGGGAGTTAGAAAAAATCAATTTGTATCGCAAAATATTTCCATAGCCCTTTGTTCTAAATTTTCGACAAAAAAATTATAAAAAATGCAAAAAATTCGTAAAGAGGGGTTTCTTTGTCCTAAAAATCGACTGGCACAATCAGTTTTGTGATAAAATCATTATTTCGCCTTCAAATGGAGTCATGAAAATTTCGAAAATCCACTTTTCAAAACAAAAAATACTCATAACTCGACTAATAGGAAAGATAGAACGTTCTAGTCTTCACCAATCGATAGAGGGGACAATTTTACATTTTTTGGTGAATTTTGAGTCCATATTTCCAAGGATTATGGGAGTTAGAAAAAATCAATTTGTATCGCAAAATATTTCCATAGCTACCCCCTTTGTTCTAAATTTTCGACAAAAAAATTATAAAAAATGCCAAAAGTTCGTAAAGAGGGGTTTTTTTGGCCAAAAAATCGACTGGCACAATCAGTTTTGTGATAAAATCATTATTTCGCCTTCAAATAGAGTCATGAAATTTTCGAAAATCCACTTTTCAAAACAAAAAATACTCATAACTCGACAAATAGGAAAGATAGAACGTTCTAGTCTTCACCAATCGATAGAGGGGACAATTTTACATATTTTAGTGAATTTTGAGTCCATATTTCCAAGGATTATGGGAGTTAGAAAAAATCAATTTGTATCGCAAAATATTTCCATAGCTACCCCCTTTGTTCTAAATTTTCGACAAAAAAATTATAAAAAATGCTAAAAATTCGTAAAGAGGGGTTTTTTTGGCCAAAAAATCGACTGGCACAATCAGTTTTGTGATAAAATCATTATTTCGCCTTCAAATAGAGTCATGAAATTTTCGAAAATCCACTTTTCAAAACAAAAAATACTCATAACTCGACAAATAGGAAAGATAGAACGTTCTAGTCTTCACCAATCGATAGAGGGGACAATTTTACATATTTTAGTGAATTTTGAGTCCATATTTCCAAGGATTATGGGAGTTAGAAAAAATCAATTTGTATCGCAAAATATTTCCATAGCTACCCCCTTTGTTCTAAATTTTCGACAAAAAAATTATAAAAAATGCTAAAAATTCGTAAAGAGGGGTTTTTTTGGCCAAAAAATCGACTGGCACAATCAGTTTTGTGATAAAATCATTATTTCGCCTTCAAATAGAGTCATGAAATTTTCGAAAATCCACTTTTCAAAACAAAAAATACTCATAACTCAACAAATAGGAAAGATAGAACGTTCTAGTCTTGACCAATCGATAGAGGGGACAATTTTACATATTTTAGTGAATTTTGAGTCCATATTTCCAAGGATTATGGGAGTTAGAAAAAATTAATTTGTATCGCAAAATATTTCCATAGCTACCGCCTTTGTTCTAAATTTTCGACAAAAAAATTATAAAAAATGCTAAAAATTCGTAAAGAGGGGTTTTTTTGGCCAAAAAATCGACTGGCACAATCAGTTTTGTGATAAAATCATTATTTCGCCTTCAAATGGAGTCATGAAATTTTCGAAAATCCACTTTTCAAAACAAAAAATACTCATAACTCGACTAATAGGAAAGATAGAACGTTCTAGTCTTCACCAATCGATAGAGGGGACAATTTTACATCTTTTAGTGAATTTTGAGTCCATATTTCCAAGGATTAAGGGAGTTAGAAAAAATCAATTTGTATCCCAAAATATTTCCATAGCTACCCCCTTTGTTCTAAATTTTCGACAAAAAAATTATAAAAAATGCTAAAAATTCGTAAAGAGGGGTTTCTTTGGCCAAAAAATCGACTGGCACAATCAGTTTTGTGATAAAATCATTATTTCGCCTTCAAATAGAGTCATGAAATTTTCGAAAATCCACTTTTCAAAACAAAAAATACTCATAACTCGACTAATAGGAAAGATAGAACGTTCTAGTCTTCACCAATCGATAGAGGGGACAATTTTACATATTTTGGTGAATTTTGAGTCCATATTTCCAAGGATTATGGGAGTTAGAAAAAATCAATTTGTATCGCAAAATATTTCCATAGCTACCCCCTTTGTTCAAAATTTTCGACAAAAAAATTATAAAAAATGCTAAAAATTCGTAAAGAGGGGTTTCTTTGGCCTAAAAATCGACTGGCACAATCAGTTTTGTGATAAAATCATTATTTCGCCTTCAAATGGAGTCATGAAAATTTCGAAAATCCACTTTTCAAAACAAAAAATACTTATAACTCGACTAATAGGAAAGATAGAACGTTCTAGTCTTGACCAATCGATAGAGGGGACAATTTTACATATTTTAGTGAATTTTGAGTCCATATTTCCAAGGATTATGGGAGTTAGAAAAAATCAATTTGTATCGCAAAATATTTCCATAGCCCTTTGTTCTAAATTTTCGACAAAAAAATTATAAAAAATGCAAAAAATTCGTAAAGAGGGGTTTCTTTGTCCTAAAAATCGACTGGCACAATCAGTTTTGTGATAAAATCATTATTTCGCCTTCAAATGGAGTCATGAAAATTTCGAAAATCCACTTTTCAAAACAAAAAATACTCATAACTCGACTAATAGGAAAGATAGAACGTTCTAGTCTTCACCAATCGATAGAGGGGACAATTTTACATCTTTTGGTGAATTTTGAGTCCATATTTCCAAGGATTATGGGAGTTAGAAAAAATCAATTTGTATCGCAAAATATTTCCATAGCTACCCCCTTTGTTCTAAATTTTCGACAAAAAAATTATAAAAAATGCCAAAAGTTCGTAAAGAGGGGTTTTTTTGGCCAAAAAATCGACTGGCACAATCAGTTTTGTGATAAAATCATTATTTCGCCTTCAAATAGAGTCATGAAATTTTCGAAAATCCACTTTTCAAAACAAAAAATACTCATAACTCGACAAATAGGAAAGATAGAACGTTCTAGTCTTCACCAATCGATAGAGGGGACAATTTTACATATTTTATGGAATTTTGAGTCCATATTTCCAAGGATTATGGGAGTTAGAAAAAATCAATTTGTATCGCAAAATATTTCCATAGCTACCCCCTTTGTTCTAAATTTTCGACAAAAAAATTATAAAAAATGCTAAAAATTCGTAAAGAGGGGTTTTTTTGGCCAAAAAATTGACTGGCACAATCAGTTTTGTGATAAAATCATTATTTCGCCTTCAAATGGAGTCATGAAATTTTCGAAAATCCACTTTTCAAAACAAAAAATACTCATAACTCGACTAATAGGAAAGATAGAACGTTCTAGTCTTCACCAATCGATAGAGGGGACAATTTTACATCTTTTGGTGAATTTTGAGTCCATATTTCCAAGGATTAAGGGATTTAGAAAAAATCAATTTGTATCGCAAAATATTTCCATAGCTACCCCCTTTGTTCTAAATTTTCGACAAAAAAATTATAAAAAATGCTAAAAATTCGTAAAGAGGGGTTTTTTTGGCCAAAAAATCGACTGGCACAATCAGTTTTGTGATAAAATCATTATTTCGCCTTCAAATAGAGTCATGAAATTTTCGAAAATCCACTTTTCAAAACAAAAAATACTCATAACTCAACAAATAGGAAAGATAGAACGTTCTAGTCTTGACCAATCGATAGAGGGGACAATTTTACATATTTTAGTGAATTTTGAGTCCATATTTCCAAGGATTATGGGAGTTAGAAAAAATCAATTTGTATCGCAAAATATTTCCATAGCTACCCCCTTTGTTCTAAATTTTCGACAAAAAAATTATAAAAAATGCTAAAAATTCGTAAAGAGGGGTTTTTTTGGCCAAAAAATCGACTGGCACAATCAGTTTTGTGATAAAATCATTATTTCGCCTTCAAATAGAGTCATGAAATTTTCGAAAATCCACTTTTCAAAACAAAAAATACTCATAACTCGACAAATAGGAAAGATAGAACGTTCTAGTCTTCACCAATCGATAGAGGGGACAATTTTACATATTTTAGTGAATTTTGAGTCCATATTTCCAAGGATTATGGGAGTTAGAAAAAATCAATTTGTATCGCAAAATATTTCCATAGCTACCCCCTTTGTTCTAAATTTTCGACAAAAAAATTATAAAAAATGCTAAAAATTCGTAAAGAGGGGTTTTTTTGGCCAAAAAATCGACTGGCACAATCAGTTTTGTGATAAAATCATTATTTCGCCTTCAAATAGAGTCATGAAATTTTCGAAAATCCACTTTTCAAAACAAAAAATACTCATAACTCAACAAATAGGAAAGATAGAACGTTCTAGTCTTGACCAATCGATAGAGGGGACAATTTTACATATTTTAGTGAATTTTGAGTCCATATTTCCAAGGATTATGGGAGTTAGAAAAAATTAATTTGTATCGCAAAATATTTCCATAGCTACCGCCTTTGTTCTAAATTTTCGACAAAAAAATTATAAAAAATGCTAAAAATTCGTAAAGAGGGGTTTTTTTGGCCAAAAAATCGACTGGCACAATCAGTTTTGTGATAAAATCATTATTTCGCCTTCAAATGGAGTCATGAAATTTTCGAAAATCCACTTTTCAAAACAAAAAATACTCATAACTCGACTAATAGGAAAGATAGAACGTTCTAGTCTTCACCAATCGATAGAGGGGACAATTTTACATCTTTTAGTGAATTTTGAGTCCATATTTCCAAGGATTAAGGGAGTTAGAAAAAATCAATTTGTATCCCAAAATATTTCCATAGCTACCCCCTTTGTTCTAAATTTTCGACAAAAAAATTATAAAAAATGCTAAAAATTCGTAAAGAGGGGTTTCTTTGGCCAAAAAATCGACTGGCACAATCAGTTTTGTGATAAAATCATTATTTCGCCTTCAAATAGAGTCATGAAATTTTCGAAAATCCACTTTTCAAAACAAAAAATACTCATAACTCGACTAATAGGAAAGATAGAACGTTCTAGTCTTCACCAATCGATAGAGGGGACAATTTTACATCTTTTGGTGTATTTTGAGTCCATATTTCCAAGGATTAAGGGAGTTAGAAAAAATCAATTTGTATCGCAAAATATTTCCATAGCTACCCCCTTTGTTCTAAATTTTCGACAAAAAAATTATAAAAAATGCTAAAAATTCGTAAAGAGGGGTTTTTTTGGCCAAAAAATTGACTGGCACAATCAGTTTTGTGATAAAATCATTATTTCGCCTTCAAATAGAGTCATGAAATTTTCGAAAATCCACTTTTCAAAACAAAAAATACTCATAACTCAACAAATAGGAAAGATAGAACGTTCTAGTCTCGACCAATCGATAGAGGGGACAATTTTACATAATTTAGTGAATTTTGAGTCCATATTTCCAAGGATTATGGGAGTTAGAAAAAATTAATTTGTATCGCAAAATATTTCCATAGCTACCCCCTTTGTTCAAAATTTTCGACAAAAAAATTATAAAAAATGCTAAAAATTCGTAGAGGGGTTTCTTTGGCCTAAAAATCGACTGGCGCAATCAGTTTTGTGATAAAATCATTATTTCGCCTTCAAATGGAGTCGTGAAAATTTCGAAAATCCACTTTTCAAAACAAAAAATACTCATAACTCGACTAATAGGAAAGATAGAACGTTCTAGTCTTGACCAATCGATAGAGGGGACAATTTTACATATTTTAGTGAATTTTGAGTCCATATTTCCAAGGATTATGGGAGTTAGAAAAAATTAATTTGTATCGCAAAATATTTCCATAGCTACCGCCTTTGTTCTAAATTTTCGACAAAAAAATTATAAAAAATGCTAAAAATTCGTAAAGAGGGGTTTTTTTGGCCAAAAAATCGACTGGCACAATCAGTTTTGTGATAAAATCATTATTTCGCCTTCAAATGGAGTCATGAAATTTTCGAAAATCCACTTTTCAAAACAAAAAATACTCATAACTCGACTAATAGGAAAGATAGAACGTTCTAGTCTTCACCAATCGATAGAGGGGACAATTTTACATCTTTTAGTGAATTTTGAGTCCATATTTCCAAGGATTAAGGGAGTTAGAAAAAATCAATTTGTATCCCAAAATATTTCCATAGCTACCCCCTTTGTTCTAAATTTTCGACAAAAAAATTATAAAAAATGCTAAAAATTCGTAAAGAGGGGTTTCTTTGGCCAAAAAATCGACTGGCACAATCAGTTTTGTGATAAAATCATTATTTCGCCTTCAAATAGAGTCATGAAATTTTCGAAAATCCACTTTTCAAAACAAAAAATACTCATAACTCGACTAATAGGAAAGATAGAACGTTCTAGTCTTCACCAATCGATAGAGGGGACAATTTTACATCTTTTGGTGTATTTTGAGTCCATATTTCCAAGGATTAAGGGAGTTAGAAAAAATCAATTTGTATCGCAAAATATTTCCATAGCTACCCCCTTTGTTCTAAATTTTCGACAAAAAAATTATAAAAAATGCTAAAAATTCGTAAAGAGGGGTTTTTTTGGCCAAAAAATTGACTGGCACAATCAGTTTTGTGATAAAATCATTATTTCGCCTTCAAATAGAGTCATGAAATTTTCGAAAATCCACTTTTCAAAACAAAAAATACTCATAACTCAACAAATAGGAAAGATAGAACGTTCTAGTCTCGACCAATCGATAGAGGGGACAATTTTACATAATTTAGTGAATTTTGAGTCCATATTTCCAAGGATTATGGGAGTTAGAAAAAATTAATTTGTATCGCAAAATATTTCCATAGCTACCCCCTTTGTTCAAAATTTTCGACAAAAAAATTATAAAAAATGCTAAAAATTCGTAGAGGGGTTTCTTTGGCCTAAAAATCGACTGGCGCAATCAGTTTTGTGATAAAATCATTATTTCGCCTTCAAATGGAGTCGTGAAAATTTCGAAAATCCACTTTTCAAAACAAAAAATACTCATAACTCGACTAATAGGAAAGATAGAACGTTCTAGTCTTCACCAATCGATAGAGGGGACAATTTTACATCTTTTGGTGAATTTTGAGTCCATATTTCCAAGGATTATGGGAGTTAGAAAAAATCAATTTGTATCGCAAAATATTTCCATAGCTACCCCCTTTGTTCTAAATTTTCGACAAAAAAATTATAAAAAATGCTAAAAATTCGTAAAGAGGGGTTTTTTTGGCCAAAAAATCGACTAGCACAATCAGTTTTGTGATAAAATCATTATTTCGCCTTCAAATAGAGTCATGAAATTTTCGAAAATCCACTTTTCAAAACAAAAAATACTCATAACTCGACTAATAGGAAAGATAGAACGTTCTAGTCTTGACCAATCGATAGAGGGGACAATTTTACATATTTTAGTGAATTTTGAGTCCATATTTCCAAGGATTATGGGAGTTGGAAAAAATTAATTTGTATCGCAAAATATTTCCATAGCTACCCCCTTTGTTTAAAATTTTCGACAAAAAAATTATAAAAAATGCTAAAAATTCGTAAAGAGGGGTTTCTTTGGCCTAAAAATCGACTGGCACAATCAGTTTTGTGATAAAATCATTATTTCGCCTTCAAATGAAGTCATGAAAATTTCGAAAATCCACTTTTCAAAACAAAAAATACTCATAACTCGACTAATAGGAAAGATAGAACGTTCTAGTCTTCACCAATCGATAGAGGGGACAATTTTACATCTTTTGGTGAATTTTGAGTCCATATTTCCAAGGATTATGGGAGTTAGAAAAAATCAATTTGTATCGCAAAATATTTCCATAGCTACCCCCTTTGTTCTAAATTTTCGACAAAAAAATTATAAAAAATGCTAAAAATTCGTAAAGAGGGGTTTTTTTGGCCAAAAAATCGACTGGCACAATCAGTTTTGTGATAAAATCATTATTTCGCCTTCAAATAGAGTCATGAAATTTTCGAAAATCCACTTTTCAAAACAAAAAATACTCATAACTCGACAAATAGGAAAGATAGAACGTTCTAGTCTTGACCAATCGATAGAGGGGACAATTTTACATATTTTAGTGAATTTTGAGTCGATATTGCCAAGGATTAAGGGAGTAAGAAAAAAGCAATTTGTTTCGCAAAATATTTCCATACCTACCCCTTTGTTCTAAATTTTCGACAAACAATTTTAAAAAATGCTAAAAATTCGTAAAGAGGGGTTTTTTGGACCGGAAAATCGACTGGCAAATCTTGACAATTTTTTTAAGTCTTAAACTTCAAAATATTTTCGTAAGTTCCAAATTGTCAATCTTTTTAAAGGCGTGAGTTAGGGAAAAAATTAGTTAAATATAATAGTTCTTGATCACGATGCTTGTTGAAACTCTATTTTTAAAGTTTCGGTAGCGGTCCAGCTGCCGTTATCAAGAATAATGAAAAATAATAAATTTTCGAATCATCGAAAATTGATTATTTTCGATTAATCGATTTTTTTCGATTAATCGATTTTTTCGATTAATCGATTTTTTTCGATTAATCGATTTTTTTCGATTAATCGATTCTTTTCGATTAATCGATTTTTTTCGATTAATCGATTTTTTTCGATTAATCGATTTTTTTCGATTAATCGATTTTTTTCGATTAATCGATTTTTTTCGATTAATCGATTTTTCTCGATTAATCGATTCTTTTCCATTAATCGATTTTTTTCGATTAATCGATTTTTTTCGATTAATCGATTTTTTTCGATTAATCGATTATATTCGATTAATCGATTATATTCGATTAATCGATTATATTCGATTAATCGATTTTTTTCGATTATTCGATTTTTTTCGATTAATCGATTTTTTTCGATTATTTTATATAATCGATAATCGATTATGTTTTTTGATAATCGCCCAGCCCTAATTTTGAGTCGATATTGCCGAGGATCAAGGGAGTTAGAAAAAATCAATTTGTAACGCAAAATAATTCCATACTACCCACTTTGTTCTAAATTTTCGACAAAAAAATTATAAAAAATGCTAAAAATTCGTAAAGAGGGGTTTCTTTGGCCTAAAAATCGACTGGCGCAATCAGTTTTGTGATAAAATCATTATTTCGCCTTCAAATGGAGTCGTGAAAATTTCGAAAATCCACTTTTCAAAACAAAAAATACTCATAACTCGACTAATAGGAAAGATAGAACGTTCTAGTCTTGACCAATCGATAGAGGGGACAATTTTACATATTTTAGTGAATTTTGAGTCCATATTTCCAAGGATTATGGGAGTTAGAAAAAATTAATTTGTATCGCAAAATATTTCCATAGCTACCGCCTTTGTTCTAAATTTTCGACAAAAAAATTATAAAAAATGCTAAAAATTCGTAAAGAGGGGTTTTTTTGGCCAAAAAATCGACTGGCACAATCAGTTTTGTGATAAAATCATTATTTCGCCTTCAAATGGAGTCATGAAATTTTCGAAAATCCACTTTTCAAAACAAAAAATACTCATAACTCGACTAATAGGAAAGATAGAACGTTCTAGTCTTCACCAATCGATAGAGGGGACAATTTTACATCTTTTAGTGAATTTTGAGTCCATATTTCCAAGGATTAAGGGAGTTAGAAAAAATCAATTTGTATCCCAAAATATTTCCATAGCTACCCCCTTTGTTCTAAATTTTCGACAAAAAAATTATAAAAAATGCTAAAAATTCGTAAAGAGGGGTTTCTTTGGCCAAAAAATCGACTGGCACAATCAGTTTTGTGATAAAATCATTATTTCGCCTTCAAATAGAGTCATGAAATTTTCGAAAATCCACTTTTCAAAACAAAAAATACTCATAACTCGACTAATAGGAAAGATAGAACGTTCTAGTCTTCACCAATCGATAGAGGGGACAATTTTACATCTTTTGGTGTATTTTGAGTCCATATTTCCAAGGATTAAGGGAGTTAGAAAAAATCAATTTGTATCGCAAAATATTTCCATAGCTACCCCCTTTGTTCTAAATTTTCGACAAAAAAATTATAAAAAATGCTAAAAATTCGTAAAGAGGGGTTTTTTTGGCCAAAAAATTGACTGGCACAATCAGTTTTGTGATAAAATCATTATTTCGCCTTCAAATAGAGTCATGAAATTTTCGAAAATCCACTTTTCAAAACAAAAAATACTCATAACTCAACAAATAGGAAAGATAGAACGTTCTAGTCTCGACCAATCGATAGAGGGGACAATTTTACATAATTTAGTGAATTTTGAGTCCATATTTCCAAGGATTATGGGAGTTAGAAAAAATCAATTTGTATCGCAAAATATTTCCATAGCTACCCCCTTTGTTCTAAATTTTCGACAAAAAAATTATAAAAAATGCTAAAAATTCGTAAAGAGGGGTTTTTTTGGCCAAAAAATCGACTGGCACAATCAGTTTTGTGATAAAATCATTATTTCGCCTTCAAATAGAGTCATGAAATTTTCGAAAATCCACTTTTCAAAACAAAAAATACTCATAACTCGACAAATAGGAAAGATAGAACGTTCTAGTCTTGACCAATCGATAGAGGGGACAATTTTACATATTTTAGTGAATTTTGAGTCGATATTGCCAAGGATTAAGGGAGTAAGAAAAAAGCAATTTGTTTCGCAAAATATTTCCATACCTACCCCTTTGTTCTAAATTTTCGACAAACAATTTTAAAAAATGCTAAAAATTCGTAAAGAGGGGTTTTTTGGACCGGAAAATCGACTGGCAAATCTTGACAATTTTTTTAAGTCTTAAACTTCAAAATATTTTCGTAAGTTCCAAATTGTCAATCTTTTTAAAGGCGTGAGTTAGGGAAAAAATTAGTTAAATATAATAGTTCTTGATCACGATGCTTGTTGAAACTCTATTTTTAAAGTTTCGGTAGCGGTCCAGCTGCCGTTATCAAGAATAATGAAAAATAATAAATTTTCGAATCATCGAAAATTGATTATTTTCGATTAATCGATTTTTTTCGATTAATCGATTTTTTCGATTAATCGATTTTTTTCGATTAATCGATTTTTTTCGATTAATCGATTCTTTTCGATTAATCGATTTTTTTCGATTAATCGATTTTTTTCGATTAATCGATTTTTTTCGATTAATCGATTTTTTTCGATTAATCGATTTTTTTCGATTAATCGATTTTTCTCGATTAATCGATTCTTTTCCATTAATCGATTTTTTTCGATTAATCGATTTTTTTCGATTAATCGATTTTTTTCGATTAATCGATTATATTCGATTAATCGATTATATTCGATTAATCGATTATATTCGATTAATCGATTTTTTTCGATTATTCGATTTTTTTCGATTAATCGATTTTTTTCGATTATTTTATATAATCGATAATCGATTATGTTTTTTGATAATCGCCCAGCCCTAATTTTGAGTCGATATTGCCGAGGATCAAGGGAGTTAGAAAAAATCAATTTGTAACGCAAAATAATTCCATACTACCCACTTTGTTCTAAATTTTCGACAAAAAAATTATAAAAAATGCTAAAAATTCGTAAAGAGGGGTTTCTTTGGCCAAAAAATCGACTGGCACAATCAGTTTTGTGATAAAATCATTATTTCGCCTTCAAATAGAGTCATGAAATTTTCGAAAATCCACTTTTCAAAACAAAAAATACTCATAACTCGACTAATAGGAAAGATAGAACGTTCTAGTCTTCACCAATCGATAGAGGGGACAATTTTACATCTTTTGGTGTATTTTGAGTCCATATTTCCAAGGATTAAGGGAGTTAGAAAAAATCAATTTGTATCGCAAAATATTTCCATAGCTACCCCCTTTGTTCTAAATTTTCGACAAAAAAATTATAAAAAATGCTAAAAATTCGTAAAGAGGGGTTTTTTGGCCAAAAAATCGACTGGCACAATCAGTTTTGTGATAAAATCATTATTTCGCCTTCAAATAGAGTCATGAAATTTTCGAAAATCCACTTTTCAAAACAAAAAATACTCATAACTCGACAAATAGGAAAGATATAACGTTCTAGTCTTCACCAATCGATAGAGGGGACAATTTTACATATTTTGGTGAATCTTGAGTCCATATTTCCGAGGATTATGGGAGTTAGAAAAAATCAATTTGTATCGCAAAATATTTCCATAGCTACCCCCTTTGTTCAAAATTTTCGACAAAAAAATTATAAAAAATGCTAAAAATTCGTAAAGAGGGGTTTCTTTGGCCTAAAAATCGACTGGCACAATCAGTTTTGTGATAAAATCATTATTTCGCCTTCAAATGGAGTCATGAAAATTTCGAAAATCCACTTTTCAAAACAAAAAATACTCATAACTCGACTAATAGGAAAGATAGAACGTTCTAGTCTTGACCAATCGATAGAGGGGACAATTTTACATATTTTAGTGAATTTTGAGTCCATATTTCCAAGGATTATGGGAGTTAGAAAAAATCAATTTGTATCGCAAAATATTTCCATAGCCCTTTGTTCTAAATTTTCGACAAAAAAATTATAAAAAATGCAAAAAATTCGTAAAGAGGGGTTTCTTTGTCCTAAAAATCGACTGGCACAATCAGTTTTGTGATAAAATATTTCGCCTTCAAATGGAGTCATGAAAATTTCGAAAATCCACTTTTCAAAACAAAAAATACTCATAACTCGACTAATAGGAAAGATAGAACGTTCTAGTCTTCACCAATCGATAGAGGGGACAATTTTACATCTTTTAGTGAATTTTGAGTCCATATTTCCAAGGATTAAGGGAGTTAGAAAAAATCAATTTGTATCGCAAAATATTTCCATAGCTACCCCCTTTGTTCTAAATTTTCGACAAAAAAATTATAAAAAATGCTAAAAATTCGTAAAGAGGGGTTTCTTTGGCCTAAAAATCGACTGGCACAATCAGTTTTGTGATAAAATCATTATTTCGCCTTCAAATGGAGTCATGAAAATTTCGAAAATCCACTTTTCAAAACAAAAAATACTCATAACTCGACTAATAGGAAAGATAGAACGTTCTAGTCTTCACCAATCGATAGAGGGGACAATTTTACATATTTTGGTGAATTTTGAGTCCATATTTCCAAGGATTATGGGAGTTAGAAAAAATCAATTTGTATCGCAAAATATTTCCATAGCTACCCCCTTTGTTCTAAATTTTCGACAAAAAAATTATAAAAAATGCTAAAAATTCGTAAAGAGGGGTTTCTTTGGCCTAAAAATCGACTGGCACAATCAGTTTTGTGATAAAATCATTATTTCGCCTTCAAATGGAGTCATAAAAATTTCGAAAATCCACTTTTCAAAACAAAAAATACTCATAACTCGACTAATAGGAAAGATAGAACGTTCTAGTCTTGACCAATCGATAGAGGGGACAATTTTACATCTTTTAGTGAATTTTGAGTCGATATTGCCAAGGATTAAGGGAGTAAGAAAAAAGCAATTTGTTTCGCAAAATATTTCCATAGCTACCCCCTTTGTTCAAAATTTTCGAAAAAAATTATAAAAAATGCTAAAAGTTCGTAAAGAGGGGTTTTTTTGGCCAAAAAATCGACTGGCACAATCAGTTTTGTGATAAAATCATTATTTCGCCTTCAAATAGAGTCATGAAATTTTCGAAAATCCACTTTTCAAAACAAAAAATACTCATAACTCGACAAATAGGAAAGATAGAACGTTCTAGTCTTCACCAATCGATAGAGGGGACAATTTTACATATTTTAGTGAATTTTGAGTCCATATTTCCAAGGATTATGGGAGTTAGAAAAAATCAATTTGTATCGCAAAATATTTCCATAGCCCTTTGTTCTAAATTTTCGACAAAAAAATTATAAAAAATGCTAAAAATTCGTAAAGAGGGGTTTTTTTGGCCAAAAAATCGACTGGCACAATCAGTTTTGTGATAAAATCATTATTTCGCCTTCAAATGGAGTCATGAAAATTTCGAAAATCCACTTTTCAAAACAAAAAATACTCATAACTCGACTAATAGAAAAGATAGAACGTTCTAGTCTTCACCAATCGATAGAGGGGACAATTTTACATCTTTTGGTGAATTTTGAGTCCATATTTCCAAGGATTATGGGAGTTAGAAAAAATCAATTTGTATCGCAAAATATTTCCATACCTACCCCTTTGTTCTAAATTTTCGACAAACAATTTTAAAAAATGCTAAAAATTCGTAAAGAGGGGTTTTTTGGACCGGAAAATCGACTGGCAAATCTTGACAATTTTTTTAAGTCTTAAACTTCAAAATATTTTCGTAAGTTCCAAATTGTCAATCTTTTTAAAGGCGTGAGTTAGGGAAAAAATTAGTTAAATATAATAGTTCTTGATCACGATGTTTGTTGAAACTCTATTTTTAAAGTTTCGGTAGCGGTCCAGCTGCCGTTATCAAGAATAATGAAAAATAATGAATTTTCGAATAATCGAAAATTGATTATTTTCGATTAATCGATTTTTTTCGATTAATCGATTTTTTTCGATTAATCGATTTTTTTCGATTAATCGATTTTTTTCGATTAATCGATTTTTTTCGATTAATCGATTTTTTTCGATTAATCGATTTTTTTCGATTAATCGATTTTTTTCGATTAATCGATTTTTTTCGATTAATCGATTATATTCGATTAATCGATTATATTCGATTAATCGATTATATTCGATTAATCGATTATATTCGATTAATCGATTTTTTTCGATTAATCGATTTTTTTCGATTTATCGATTTTTTTCGATTATTTTATATAATCGATAATCGATTATGTTTTTTGATAATCGCCCAGCCCTAATTTTGAGTCGATATTGCCGAGGATCAAGGGAGTTAGAAAAAATCAATTTGTATCGCAAAATATTTCCATAGCTACCCCCTTTGTTCTAAATTTTCGACAAAAAAATTATAAAAAATGCTAAAAATTCGTAAAGAGGGGTTTCTTTGGCCTAAAAATCGACTGGCACAATCAGTTTTGTGATAAAATCATTATTTCGCCTTCAAATGGAGTCATGAAAATTTCGAAAATCCACTTTTTAAAACAAAAAATACTCATAACTCGACTAATAGGAAAGATAGAACGTTCTAGTCTTGACCAATCGATAGAGGGGACAATTTTACATCTTTTAGTGAATTTTGAGTCGATATTGCCAAGGATTAAGGGAGTAAGAAAAAAGCAATTTGTTTCGCAAAATATTTCCATACCTACCCCTTTGTTCTAAATTTTCGACAAACAATTTTAAAAAATGCTAAAAATTCGTAAAGAGGGGTTTTTTGGACCGGAAAATCGACTGGCAAATCTTGACAATTTTTTTAAGTCTTAAACTTCAAAATATTTTCGTAAGTTCCAAATTGTCAATCTTTTTAAAGGCGTGAGTTAGGGAAAAAATTAGTTAAATATAATAGTTCTTGATCACGATGTTTGTTGAAACTCTATTTTTAAAGTTTCGGTAGCGGTCCAGCTGCCGTTATCAAGAATAATGAAAAATAATAAATTTTCGAATCATCGAAAATTGATTATTTTCGATTAATCGATTTTTTTCGATTAATCGATTTTTTTCGATTAATCGATTTTTTTCGATTAATCGATTTTTTTCGATTAATCGATTCTTTTCGATTAATCGATTATTTTCGATTAATCGATTATTTTCGATTAATCGATTTTTTTCGATTAATCGATTTTTTTCGATTAATCGATTATATTCGATTGTTTTCGATTAATCGATTTTTTTCGATTAATCGATTTTTCTCGATTAATCGATTTTTTTCGATTAATCGATTTTTTTCGATTAATCGATTTTTTTCGATTTTTTTCGATTATTCGATTTTTTTCGATTAATCGATTTTTTCGATTTATCGATTATTTTCGATTAATCGATTTTTTTCGATTATTTTATATAATCGATAATCGATTATGTTTTTTGATAATCGCCCAGCCCTAATTTTGAGTCGATATTGCCGAGGATCAAGGGAGTTAGAAAAAATCAATTTGTAACGCAAAATAATTCCATACTACCCACTTTGTTCTAAATTTTCGACAAAAAAATTATAAAAAATGCTAAAAATTCGTAAAGAGGGGTTTCTTTGGCCAAAAAATCGACTGGCACAATCAGTTTTGTGATAAAATCATTATTTCGCCTTCAAATAGAGTCATGAAATTTTCGAAAATCCACTTTTCAAAACAAAAAATACTCATAACTCGACTAATAGGAAAGATAGAACGTTCTAGTCTTCACCAATCGATAGAGGGGACAATTTTACATCTTTTGGTGTATTTTGAGTCCATATTTCCAAGGATTAAGGGAGTTAGAAAAAATCAATTTGTATCGCAAAATATTTCCATAGCTACCCCCTTTGTTCTAAATTTTCGACAAAAAAATTATAAAAAATGCTAAAAATTCGTAAAGAGATGTTTTTTTGGCCAAAAAATCGACTGGCACAATCAGTTTTGTGATAAAATCATTATTTCGCCTTCAAATAGAGTCATGAAAATTTCGAAAATCCACTTTTCAAAACAAAAAATACTCATAACTCGACGAATAGGAAAGATAGAACGTTCTAGTCTTCACCAATCGATAGAGGGGACAATTTTACATATTTTAGTGAATTTTGAGTCCATATTTCCAAGGATTATGGGAGTTAGAAAAAATCAATTTGTATCGCAAAATATTTCCATAGCTACCCCCTTTGTTCTAAATTTTCGACAAAAAAATTATAAAAAATGCTAAAAGTTCGTAAAGAGGGGTTTTTTTGGCCAAAAAATCGACTGGCACAATCAGTTTTGTGATAAAATCATTATTTCGCCTTCAAATAGAGTCATGAAATTTTCGAAAATCCACTTTTAAAAACAAAAAATACTCATAACTCGACAAATAGGAAAGATAGAACGTTCTAGTCTTCACCAATCGATAGAGGGGACAATTTTACATATTTTAGTGAATTTTGAGTCCATATTTCCAAGGATTATGGGAGTTAGAAAAAATCAATTTGTATCGCAAAATATTTCCATAGCTACCCCCTTTGTTCTAAATTTTCGACAAAAAAATTATAAAAAATGCTAAAAATTCGTAAAGAGGGGTTTTTTTGGCCAAAAAATTGACTAACACAATCAGTTTTGTGATAAAATCATTATTTCGCCTTCAAATGGAGTCATGAAATTTTCGAAAATCCACTTTTCAAAACAAAAAATACTCATAACTCGACTAATAGGAAAGATAGAACGTTCTAGTCTTCACCAATCGATAGAGGGGACAATTTTACATCTTTTAGTGAATTTTGAGTCGATATTGCCAAGGATTAAGGGAGTAAGAAAAAAGCAATTTGTTTCGCAAAATATTTCCATACCTACCCCTTTGTTCTAAATTTTCGACAAACAATTTTAAAAAATGCTAAAAATTCGTAAAGAGGGGTTTTTTGGACCGGAAAATCGACTGGCAAATCTTGACAATTTTTTTAAGTCTTAAACTTCAAAATATTTTCGTAAGTTCCAAATTGTCAATCTTTTTAAAGGCGTGAGTTAGGGAAAAAATTAGTTAAATATAATAGTTCTTGATCACGATGTTTGTTGAAACTCTATTTTTAAAGTTTCGGTAGCGGTCCAGCTGCCGTTATCAAGAATAATGAAAAATAATGAATTTTCGAATAATCGAAAATTGATTATTTTCGATTAATCGATTTTTTTCGATTAATCGATTTTTTTCGATTAATCGATTTTTTTCGATTAATCGATTTTTTTCGATTAATCGATTTTTTTCGATTAATCGATTTTTTTCGATTAATCGATTATATTCGATTAATCGATTATATTCGATTAATCGATTATATTCGATTAATCGATTTTTTTCGATTAATCGATTTTTTTCGATTTATCGATTTTTTTCGATTATTTTATATAATCGATAATCGATTATGTTTTTTGATAATCGCCCAGCCCTAATTTTGAGTCGATATTGCCGAGGATCAAGGGAGTTAGAAAAAATCAATTTGTATCGCAAAATATTTCCATAGCTACCCCCTTTGTTCTAAATTTTCGACAAAAAAATTATAAAAAATGCTAAAAATTCGTAAAGAGGGGTTTCTTTGGCCTAAAAATCGACTGGCACAATCAGTTTTGTGATAAAATCATTATTTCGCCTTCAAATGGAGTCATGAAAATTTCGAAAATCCACTTTTTAAAACAAAAAATACTCATAACTCGACTAATAGGAAAGATAGAACGTTCTAGTCTTGACCAATCGATAGAGGGGACAATTTTACATCTTTTAGTGAATTTTGAGTCGATATTGCCAAGGATTAAGGGAGTAAGAAAAAAGCAATTTGTTTCGCAAAATATTTCCATACCTACCCCTTTGTTCTAAATTTTCGACAAACAATTTTAAAAAATGCTAAAAATTCGTAAAGAGGGGTTTTTTGGACCGGAAAATCGACTGGCAAATCTTGACAATTTTTTTAAGTCCTAAACTTCAAAATATTTTCGTAAGTTCCAAATTGTCAATCTTTTTAAAGGCGTGAGTTAGGGAAAAAATTAGTTAAATATAATAGTTCTTGATCACGATGTTTGTTGAAACTCTATTTTTAAAGTTTCGGTAGCGGTCCAGCTGCCGTTATCAAGAATAATGAAAAATAATAAATTTTCGAATCATCGAAAATTGATTATTTTCGATTAATCGATTTTTTTCGATTAATCGATTTTTTTCGATTAATCGATTTTTTTCGATTAATCGATTTTTTTGGATCAATCGATTTTTTTCGATTAATCGATTTTTTCCGATTAATCGATTTTTTTCGATTAATCGATTCTTTTCGATTAATCGATTTTTTTCGATTAATCGATTTTTTTCGATTAATCGATTTTTTTCGATTAATCGATTTTTTTCGATTAATCGATTTTTTTCGATTAATCGATTTTTTTCGATTAATCGATTCTTTTCGATTAATCGATTATTTTCGATTAATCGATTTTTTTCGATTAATCGATTATATTCGATTGTTTTCGATTAATCGATTTTTTTCGATTAATCGATTTTTCTCGATTAATCGATTTTTTTCGATTAATCGATTTTTTTCGATTAATCGATTTTTTTCGCTTAATCGATTTTTTTCGATTTTTTTCGATTATTCGATTTTTTTCGATTAATCGATTTTTTCGATTTATCGATTTTTTTCGATTATTTTATATAATCGATAATCGATTATGTTTTTTGATAATCGCCCAGCCCTAATTTTGAGTCGATATTGCCGAGGATCAAGGGAGTTAGAAAAAATCAATTTGTAACGCAAAATAATTCCATACTACCCACTTTGTTCTAAATTTTCGACAAAAAAATTATAAAAAATGCTAAAAATTCGTAAAGAGGGGTTTCTTTGGCCAAAAAATCGACTGGCACAATCAGTTTTGTGATAAAATCATTATTTCGCCTTCAAATAGAGTCATGAAATTTTCGAAAATCCACTTTTCAAAACAAAAAATACTCATAACTCGACTAATAGGAAAGATAGAACGTTCTAGTCTTCACCAATCGATAGAGGGGACAATTTTACATCTTTTGGTGTATTTTGAGTCCATATTTCCAAGGATTAAGGGAGTTAGAAAAAATCAATTTGTATCGCAAAATATTTCCATAGCTACCCCCTTTGTTCTAAATTTTCGACAAAAAAATTATAAAAAATGCTAAAAATTCGTAAAGAGATGTTTTTTTGGCCAAAAAATCGACTGGCACAATCAGTTTTGTGATAAAATCATTATTTCGCCTTCAAATAGAGTCATGAAATTTTCGAAAATCCACTTTTCAAAACAAAAAATACTCATAACTCGACGAATAGGAAAGATAGAACGTTCTAGTCTTCACCAATCGATAGAGGGGACAATTTTACATATTTTAGTGAATTTTGAGTCCATATTTCCAAGGATTATGGGAGTTAGAAAAAATCAATTTGTATCGCAAAATATTTCCATAGCTACCCCCTTTGTTCTAAATTTTCGACAAAAAAATTATAAAAAATGCTAAAAATTCGTAAAGAGGGGTTTTTTTGGCCAAAAAATTGACTAACACAATCAGTTTTGTGATAAAATCATTATTTCGCCTTCAAATGGAGTCATGAAATTTTCGAAAATCCACTTTTCAAAACAAAAAATACTCATAACTCGACTAATAGGAAAGATAGAACGTTCTAGTCTTCACCAATCGATAGAGGGGACAATTTTACATATTTTAGTGAATTTTGAGTCCATATTTCCAAGGATTAAGGGAGTTAGAAAAAATCAATTTGTATCGCAAAATATTTCCATAGCTACCCCCTTTGTTCTAAATTTTCGACAAAAAAATTATAAAAAATGCTAAAAATTCGTAAAGAGATGTTTTTTTGGCCAAAAAATCGACTGGCACAATCAGTTTTGTGATAAAATCATTATTTCGCCTTCAAATAGAGTCATGAAATTTTCGAAAATCCACTTTTCAAAACAAAAAATACTCATAACTCGACGAATAGGAAAGATAGAACGTTCTAGTCTTCACCAATCGATAGAGGGGACAATTTTACATATTTTAGTGAATTTTGAGTCCATATTTCCAAGGATTATGGGAGTTAGAAAAAATCAATTTGTATCGCAAAATATTTCCATAGCTACCCCCTTTGTTCTAAATTTTCGACAAAAAAATTATAAAAAATGCTAAAAGTTCGTAAAGAGGGGTTTTTTTGGCCAAAAAATCGACCGGCACAATCAGTTTTGTGATAAAATCATTATTTCGCCTTCAAATAGAGTCATGAAATTTTCGAAAATCCACTTTTCAAAACAAAAAATACTCATAACTCGACAAATAGGAAAGATAGAACGTTCTAGTCTTCACCAATCGATAGAGGGGACAATTTTACATATTTTAGTGAATTTTGAGTCCATATTTCCAAGGATTATGGGAGTTAGAAAAAATCAATTTGTATCGCAAAATATTTCCATAGCTACCCCCTTTGTTCTAAATTTTCGACAAAAAAATTATAAAAAATGCTAAAAATTCGTAAAGAGGGGTTTCTTTGGCCAAAAAATCGACTGGCACAATCAGTTTTGTGATAAAATCATTATTTCGCCTTCAAATGGAGTCATGAAATTTTCGAAAATCCACTTTTCAAAACAAAAAATACTCATAACTCGACTAATAGGAAAGATAGAACGTTCTAGTCTTCACCAATCGATAGAGGGGACAATTTTACATCTTTTGGTGAATTTTGAGTCCATATTTCCAAGGATTAAGGGAGTTAGAAAAAATCAATTTGTATCGCAAAATATTTCCATAGCTACCCCCTTTGTTCTAAATTTTCGACAAAAAAATTATAAAAAATGCTAAAAATTCGTAAAGAGGGGTTTTTTTTGGCCAAAAAATCGACTGGCACAATCAGTTTTGTGATAAAATCATTATTTCGCCTTCAAATAGAGTCATGAAATTTTCGAAAATCCACTTTTCAAAACAAAAAATACTCATAACTCGACAAATAGGAAAGATAGAACGTTCTAGTCTTCACCAATCGATAGAGGGGACAATTTTACATATTTTAGTGAATTTTGAGTCCATATTTCCAAGGATTATGGGAGTTAGAAAAAATCAATTTGTATCGCAAAATATTTCCATAGCCCTTTGTTCTAAATTTTCGACAAAAAAATTATAAAAAATGCTAAAAATTCGTAAAGAGGGGTTTTTTTGGCCAAAAAATCGACTGGCACAATCAGTTTTGTGATAAAATCATTATTTCGCCTTCAAATAGAGTCATGAAATTTTCGAAAATCCACTTTTCAAAACAAAAAATACTCATAACTCGACAAATAGGAAAGATAGAACGTTCTAGTCTTCACCAATCGATAGAGGGGACAATTTTACATATTTTAGTGAATTTTGAGTCCATATTTCCAAAGATTATGGGAGTTAGAAAAAATCAATTTGTATCGCAAAATATTTCCATAGCTACCCCCTTTGTTCTGAATTTTCGACAAAAAAATTATAAAAAATGCTAAAAATTCGTGAAGAGGGGTTTTTTTGGCCAAAAAATTGACTGGCACAATCAGTTTTGTGATAAAATCATTATTTCGCCTTCAAATAGAGTCATGAAATTTTCGAAAATCCACTTTTCAAAACAAAAAATACTCATAACTCGACTAATAGGAAAGATAGAACGTTCTAGTCTTCACCAATCGATAGAGGGGACCATTTTACATATTTTATTAAATTTTGAGTCCATATTTCCAAGGATTATGGGAGTTAGAAAAAATCAATTTGTATCGCAAAATATTTCCATAGCTACATCCTTTGTTCAAAATTTTCGACAAAAAAATTATAAAAAATGCTAAAAATTCGTAAAGAGGGGTTTCTTTGGCCTAAAAATCGACTGGCACAATCAGTTTTCTGATAAAATCATTATTTCGCCTTCGAATGGAGTCATGAAATTTTCGAAAATCCACTTTTCAAAACAAAAAATACTCCTAACTCGACTAATAGGAAAGATAGAACGTTCTAGTCTTCACCAATCGATAGAGGGGACCATTTTACATATTTTAGTGAATTTTGAGTCCATATTTATAAGGATTATGGGAGTTAGAAAAAATCAATTTGTATCGCAAAATATTTCCATAGCTACATCCTTTGTTCAAAATTTTCGACAAAAAAATTATAAAAAATGCTAAAAATTCGTAAAGAGGGGTTTCTTTGGCCTAAAAATCGACTGGCACAATCAGTTTTGTGATAAAATCATTATTTCGCCTTCAAATGGAGTCATGAAAATTTCGAAAATCCACTTTTCAAAACAAAAAATACTGATAACTCGACTAATAGGAAAGATAGAACGTTCTAGTCTTCACCAATCGATAGAGGGGACAATTTTACATATTTAAGTGAATTTTGAGTCCATATTTCCAAGGATTAAGGGAGTTAGAAAAAATCAATTTATATCGCTAAATATTTCCATAGCTACCCCCTTTGTTCTAAATTTTCGACAAAAAAATTATAAAAAATGCTAAAAATTCGTAAAGAGGGGTTTTTTTGGCCAAAAAATCGACTGGCACAATCAGTTTTGTGATAAAATCATTATTTCGCCTTCAAATAGAGTCATGAAATTTTCGAAAATCCACTTTTCAAAACAAAAAATACTCATAACTCGACAAATAGGAAAGATAGAACGTTCTAGTCTTCACCAATCGATAGAGGGGACAATTTTACATATTTTAGTGAATTTTGAGTCCATATTTCCAAGGATTATGGGAGTTAGAAAAAATCAATTTGTATCGCAAAATATTTCCATAGCTACCCCCTTTGTTCTGAATTTTCGACAAAAAAATTATAAAAAATGCTAAAAATTCGTAAAGAGGGGTTTTTTTGGCCAAAAAATTGACTGGCACAATCAGTTTTGTGATAAAATCATTATTTCGCCTTCAAATAGAGTCATGAAATTTTCGAAAATCCACTTTTCAAAACAAAAAATACTCATAACTCGACTAATAGGAAAGATAGAACGTTCTAGTCTTCACCAATCGATAGAGGGGACCATTTTACATATTTTATTAAATTTTGAGTCCATATTTCCAAGGATTATGGGAGTTAGAAAAAATCAATTTGTATCGCAAAATATTTCCATAGCTACATCCTTTGTTCAAAATTTTCGACAAAAAAATTATAAAAAATGCTAAAAATTCGTAAAGAGGGGTTTCTTTGGCCTAAAAATCGACTGGCACAATCAGTTTTCTGATAAAATCATTATTTCGCCTTCAAATGGAGTCATGAAATTTTCGAAAATCCACTTTTCAAAACAAAAAATACTCATAACTCGACTAATAGGAAAGATAGAACGTTCTAGTCTTCACCAATCGATAGAGGGGACAATTTTACATCTTTTGGTGTATTTTGAGTCCATATTTCCAAGGATTAAGGGAGTTAGAAAAAATCAATTTGTATCGCAAAATATTTCCATAGCTACCCCCTTTGTTCTAAATTTTCGACAAAAAAATTATAAAAAATGCTAAAAATTCGTAAAGAGGGGTTTTTTTGGCCAAAAAATCGACTGGCACAATCAGTTTTGTGATAAAATCATTATTTCGCCTTCAAATAGAGTCATGAAATTTTCGAAAATCTACTTTTCAAAACAAAAAATACTCATAACTCAACAAATAGGAAAGATAGAACGTTCTAGTCTTGACCAATCGATAGAGGGGACAATTTTACATATTTTAGTGAATTTTGAGTCCATATTTCCAAGGATTATGGGAGTTAGAAAAAATCAATTTGTATCGCAAAATATTTCCATAGCTACCCCCTTTGTTCTAAATTTTCGACAAAAAAATTATAAAAAATGCTAAAAATTCGTAAAGAGGGGTTTTTTTGGCCAAAAAATCGACTGGCACAATCAGTTTTGTGATAAAATCATTATTTCGCCTTCAAATAGAGTCATGAAATTTTCGAAAATCCACTTTTCAAAACAAAAAATACTCATAACTCGACAAATAGGAAAGATAGAACGTTCTAGTCTTCACCAATCGATAGAGGGGACAATTTTACATATTTTAGTGAATTTTGAGTCCATATTTCCAAAGATTATGGGAGTTAGAAAAAATCAATTTGTATCGCAAAATATTTCCATAGCTACCCCCTTTGTTCTGAATTTTCGACAAAAAAATTATAAAAAATGCTAAAAATTCGTGAAGAGGGGTTTTTTTGGCCAAAAAATTGACTGGCACAATCAGTTTTGTGATAAAATCATTATTTCGCCTTCAAATAGAGTCATGAAATTTTCGAAAATCCACTTTTCAAAACAAAAAATACTCATAACTCGACTAATAGGAAAGATAGAACGTTCTAGTCTTCACCAATCGATAGAGGGGACCATTTTACATATTTTATTAAATTTTGAGTCCATATTTCCAAGGATTATGGGAGTTAGAAAAAATCAATTTGTATCGCAAAATATTTCCATAGCTACATCCTTTGTTCAAAATTTTCGACAAAAAAATTATAAAAAATGCTAAAAATTCGTAAAGAGGGGTTTCTTTGGCCTAAAAATCGACTGGCACAATCAGTTTTCTGATAAAATCATTATTTCGCCTTCAAATGGAGTCATGAAATTTTCGAAAATCCACTTTTCAAAACAAAAAATACTCCTAACTCGACTAATAGGAAAGATAGAACGTTCTAGTCTTCACCAATCGATAGAGGGGACCATTTTACATATTTTAGTGAATTTTGAGTCCATATTTCCAAGGATTATGGGAGTTAGAAAAAATCAATTTGTATCGCAAAATATTTCCATAGCTACATCCTTTGTTCAAAATTTTCGACAAAAAAATTATAAAAAATGCTAAAAATTCGTAAAGAGGGGTTTCTTTGGCCTAAAAATCGACTGGCACAATCAGTTTTGTGATAAAATCATTATTTCGCCTTCAAATGGAGTCATGAAAATTTCGAAAATCCACTTTTCAAAACAAAAAATACTGATAACTCGACTAATAGGAAAGATAGAACGTTCTAGTCTTCACCAATCGATAGAGGGGACAATTTTACATATTTAAGTGAATTTTGAGTCCATATTTCCAAGGATTAAGGGAGTTAGAAAAAATCAATTTATATCGCTAAATATTTCCATAGCTACCCCCTTTGTTCTAAATTTTCGACAAAAAAATTATAAAAAATGCTAAAAATTCGTAAAGAGGGGTTTTTTTGGCCAAAAAATCGACTGGCACAATCAGTTTTGTGATAAAATCATTATTTCGCCTTCAAATAGAGTCATGAAATTTTCGAAAATCCACTTTTCAAAACAAAAAATACTCATAACTCGACAAATAGGAAAGATAGAACGTTCTAGTCTTCACCAATCGATAGAGGGGACAATTTTACATATTTTAGTGAATTTTGAGTCCATATTTCCAAGGATTATGGGAGTTAGAAAAAATCAATTTGTATCGCAAAATATTTCCATAGCTACCCCCTTTGTTCTGAATTTTCGACAAAAAAATTATAAAAAATGCTAAAAATTCGTAAAGAGGGGTTTTTTTGGCCAAAAAATTGACTGGCACAATCAGTTTTGTGATAAAATCATTATTTCGCCTTCAAATAGAGTCATGAAATTTTCGAAAATCCACTTTTCAAAACAAAAAATACTCATAACTCGACTAATAGGAAAGATAGAACGTTCTAGTCTTCACCAATCGATAGAGGGGACCATTTTACATATTTTATTAAATTTTGAGTCCATATTTCCAAGGATTATGGGAGTTAGAAAAAATCAATTTGTATCGCAAAATATTTCCATAGCTACATCCTTTGTTCAAAATTTTCGACAAAAAAATTATAAAAAATGCTAAAAATTCGTAAAGAGGGGTTTCTTTGGCCTAAAAATCGACTGGCACAATCAGTTTTCTGATAAAATCATTATTTCGCCTTCAAATGGAGTCATGAAATTTTCGAAAATCCACTTTTCAAAACAAAAAATACTCATAACTCGACTAATAGGAAAGATAGAACGTTCTAGTCTTCACCAATCGATAGAGGGGACAATTTTACATCTTTTGGTGTATTTTGAGTCCATATTTCCAAGGATTAAGGGAGTTAGAAAAAATCAATTTGTATCGCAAAATATTTCCATAGCTACCCCCTTTGTTCTAAATTTTCGACAAAAAAATTATAAAAAATGCTAAAAATTCGTAAAGAGGGGTTTTTTTGGCCAAAAAATCGACTGGCACAATCAGTTTTGTGATAAAATCATTATTTCGCCTTCAAATAGAGTCATGAAATTTTCGAAAATCTACTTTTCAAAACAAAAAATACTCATAACTCAACAAATAGGAAAGATAGAACGTTCTAGTCTTGACCAATCGATAGAGGGGACAATTTTACATATTTTAGTGAATTTTGAGTCCATATTTCCAAGGATTATGGGAGTTAGAAAAAATTAATTTGTATCGCAAAATATTTCCATAGCTACCCCCTTTGTTCTAAATTTTCGACAAAAAAATTATAAAAAATGTTAAAAATTCGTGAAGAGGGGTTTTTTTGGCCAAAAAATTGACTGGCACAATCAGTTTTGTGATAAAATCATTATTTCGCCTTCAAATAGAGTCATGAAATTTTCGAAAATCCACTTTTCAAAACAAAAAATACTCATAACTCGACAAATAGGAAAGATAGAACGTTCTAGTCTTCACCAATCGATAGAGGGGACAATTTTACATATTTTAGTGAATTTTGAGTCCATATTTCCAAGGATTATGGGAGTTAGAAAAAATCAATTTGTATCGCAAAATATTTCCATAGCCCTTTGTTCTAAATTTTCGACAAAAAAATTATAAAAAATGCTAAAAATTCGTGGAGAGGGGTTTTTTTGGCAAAAAAAAAACTGGCACAATCAGTTTTGTGATAAAATCATTATTTCGCCTTCAAATGGAGTCATGAAAATTTCGAAAATCCACTTTTCAAAACAAAAAATACTCATAACTCGACTAATAGGAAAGATAGAACGTTCTAGTCTTCACCAATCGATAGAGGGGACAATTTTACATCTTTTGGTGAATTTTGAGTCCATATTTCCAAGGATTATGGGAGTTAGAAAAAATCAATTTGTATCGCAAAATATTTCCATAGCTACCCCCTTTGTTCTAAATTTTCGACAAAAAAATTATAAAAAATGCTAAAAGTTCGTAAAGAGGGGTTTTTTTGGCCAAAAAATCGACTGGCACAATCAGTTTTGTGATAAAATCATTATTTCGCCTTCAAATAGAGTCATGAAATTTTCGAAAATCCACTTTTCAAAACAAAAAATACTCATAACTCGACAAATAGGAAAGATAGAACGTTCTAGTCTTCACCAATCGATAGAGGGGACAATTTTACATATTTTAGTGAATTTTGAGTCCATATTTCCAAGGATTATGGGAGTTAGAAAAAATCAATTTGTATCGCAAAATATTTCCATAGCTACCCCCTTTATTCTAAATTTTCGACAAAAAAATTATAAAAAATGTTAAAAATTCGTGAAGAGGGGTTTTTTCGGCCAAAAAATTGACTGGCACAATCAGTTTTGTGATAAAATCATTATTTCGCCTTCAAATGGAGTCATGAAATTTTCGAAAATCCACTTTTCAAAACAAAAAATACTCATAACTCGACTAATAGGAAAGATAGAACGTTCTAGTCTTCACCAATCGATAGAGGGGACCATTTTACATGTTTCAGTGAATTTTGGGTCCATATTTCCAAGGATTATGGGAGTTAGAAAAAATCAATTTGTATCGCAAAATATTTCCATAGCTACATCCTTTGTTCAAAATTTTCGACAAAAAAATTATAAAAAATGCTAAAAATTCGTAAAGAGGGGTTTCTTTGGCCTAAAAATCGACTGGCACAATCAGTTTTGTGATAAAATCATTATTTCGCCTTCAAATGGAGTCATGAAAATTTCGAAAATCCACTTTTCAAAACAAAAAATACTCATAACTCGACTAATAGGAAAGATAGAACGTTCTAGTCTTCACCAACCGATAGAGGGGACAATTTTACATATTTAAGTGAATTTTGAGTCCATATTTCCAAGGATTAAGGGAGTTAGAAAAAATCAATTTATATCGCTAAATATTTCCATAGCTACCCCCTTTGTTCTAAATTTTCGACAAAAAAATTATAAAAAATGCTAAAAATTCGTAAAGAGGGGTTTTTTTGGCCAAAAAATCGACTGGCACAATCAGTTTTGTGATAAAATCATTATTTCGCCTTCAAATAGAGTCATGAAATTTTCGAAAATCCACTTTTCAAAACAAAAAATACTCATAACTCGACAAATAGGAAAGATAGAACGTTCTAGTCTTCACCAATCGATAGAGGCGACAATTTTACATATTTTAGTGAATTTTGAGTCCATATTTCCAAGGATTATGGGAGTTAGAAAAAATCAATTTGTATCGCAAAATATTTCCATAGCTACCCCCTTTGTTCTAAATTTTCGACAAAAAAATTATAAAAAATGCTAAAAATTCGTAAAGAGGGGTTTTTTTGGCCAAAAAATCGACTGGCACAATCAGTTTTGTGATAAAATCATTATTTCGCCTTCAAATAGAGTCATGAAATTTTCGAAAATCCACTTTTCAAAACAAAAAATACTCATAACTCGACAAATAGGAAAGATAGAACGTTCTAGTCTTCACCAATCGATAGAGGGGACAATTTTACATATTTTAGTGAATTTTGAGTCCATATTTCCAAGGATTATGGGAGTTAGAAAAAATCAATTTGTATCGCAAAATATTTCCATAGCTACCCCCTTTGTTCTGAATTTTCGACAAAAAAATTATAAAAAATGCTAAAAATTCGTAAAGAGGGGTTTTTTTGGCCAAAAAATTGACTGGCACAATCAGTTTTGTGATAAAATCATTATTTCGCCTTCAAATAGAGTCATGAAATTTTCGAAAATCCACTTTTCAAAACAAAAAATACTCATAACTCGACTAATAGGAAAGATAGAACGTTCTAGTCTTCACCAATCGATAGAGGGGACCATTTTACATATTTTATTAAATTTTGAGTCCATATTTCCAAGGATTATGGGAGTTAGAAAAAATCAATTTGTATCGCAAAATATTTCCATAGCTACATCCTTTGTTCAAAATTTTCGACAAAAAAATTATAAAAAATGCTAAAAATTCGTAAAGAGGGGTTTCTTTGGCCTAAAAATCGACTGGCACAATCAGTTTTCTGATAAAATCATTATTTCGCCTTCAAATGGAGTCATGAAATTTTCGAAAATCCACTTTTCAAAACAAAAAATACTCATAACTCGACTAATAGGAAAGATAGAACGTTCTAGTCTTCACCAATCGATAGAGGGGACAATTTTACATCTTTTGGTGTATTTTGAGTCCATATTTCCAAGGATTATGGGAGTTGGAAAAAATCAATTTGTATCGCAAAATATTTCCATAGCCCCTTTGTTCTAAATTTTCGACAAAAAAATTATAAAAAATGCTAAAAATTCGTAAAGAGGGGTTTCTTTGGCCTAGAAATCGACTGGCACAATCAGTTTTGTGATAAAATCATTATTTCGCCTTCAAATGGAGTCATGAAAATTTCGAAAATCCACTTTTCAAAACAAAAAATACTCATAACTCGACTAATAGGAGAGATAGAACGTTCTAGTCTTGACCAATCGATAGAGGGGACAATTTTACATATTTTAGTGAATTTTGAGTCCATATTTCCAAGGATTATGGGAGTTAGAAAAAATCAATTTGTATCGCAAAATATTTCCATAGCTACCCCCTTTGTTCTAAATTTTCGACAAAAAAATTATAAAAAATGCTAAAAATTCGTAAAGAGGGGTTTTTTTGGCCAAAAAATTGACTGGCACAATCAGTTTTGTGATAAAATCATTATTTCGCCTTCAAATGGAGTCATGAAATTTTCGAAAATCCACTTTTCAAAACAAAAAATACTCATAACTCGACAAATAGGAAAGATAGAACGTTCTAGTCTTCACCAATCGATAGAGGGGACAATTTTACATCTTTAAGTGAATTTTGAGTCCATATTTCCAAGGATTAAGGGAGTTAGAAAAAATCAATTTGTATCGCAAAGTATTTCCATAGCTACCCCCTTTGTTCTAAATTTTCGACAAAAAATTTTAAAAAATGCTTAAAATTCGTAAAGAGGGGTTTCTTTGGCCAAAAAATCGACTGGCACAATCAGTTTTGTGATAAAATCATTATTTCGCCTTCAAATGGAGTCATGAAATTTTCGAAAATCCACTTTTCAAAACAAAAAATACTCATAACTCGACTAATAGGAAAGATAGAACGTTCTAGTCTTCACCAATCGATAGAGGGGACAATTTTACATCTTTTGGTGAATTTTGAGTCCATATTTCCAAGGATCATGGGAGTTAGAAAAAATCAATTTGTATCGCAAAATATTTCCATAGCTACCCCCTTTGTTCTAAATTTTCGACAAAAAAATTATAAAAAATGCTAAAAATTCGTGAAGAGGGGTTTTTTTGGCCAAAAAATCGACTGGCACAATCAGTTTTGTGATAAAATCATTATTTCGCCTTCAAATAGAGTCATGAAATTTTCGAAAATCCACTTTTCAAAACAAAAAATACTCATACCTCGACTAATAGGAAAGATAGAACGTTCTAGTCTTCACCAATCGATAGAGGGTACAATTTTACATATTTTGGTGAATTTTGAGTCCATATTTCCAAGGATTATGGGAGTTAAAAAAAATTAATTTGTATCGCAAAATATTTCCATAGCTACCCCCTTTGTTCAAAATTTTCGACAAAAAACCTATAAAAAATGCTAAAAATTCGTAAAGAGGGATTGCTTTGGCCTAAAAATCGACTGGCACAATCAGTTTTGTGATAAAATCATTATTTCGCCTTCAAATGGAGTCATGAAAATTTCGAAAATCCACTTTTCAAAAAAAAAATACTCATAACTCGACTAATAGGAGAGATAGAACGTTCTAGTCTTGACCAATCGATAGAGGGGACAATTTTACATATTTTAGTGAATTTTGAGTCCATATTTCCAAGGATAATGGGAGTTAGAAAAAATCAATTTGTATCGCAAAATATTTCCATAGCTACCCCTTTGTTCTAAATTTTCGACAAAAAAATTATAAAAAATGCTAAAAATTCGTAAAGAGGGGTTTTTTTGGCCAAAAAATTGACTGGCACAATCAGTTTTGTGATAAAATCATTATTTCGCCTTCAAATAGAGTCATGAAATTTTCGAAAATCCACTTTTCAAAACAAAAAATACTCATAACTCGACTAATAGGAAAGATAGAACGTTCTAGTCTTCACCAATCGATAGAGGGGACAATTTTACATATTTTAGTGAATTTTGAGTCCATATTTCCGAGGATTATGGGAGTTAGAAAAAATCAATTTGTATCGCAAAATATTTCCATAGCTACCCCCTTTGTTCTGAATTTTCGACAAAAAAATTATAAAAAATGCTAAAAATTCGTAAAGAGGGGTTTCTTTGGCCTAAAAATCGACTGGCACAATCAGTTTTCTGATAAAATCATTATTTCGCCTTCAAATGGAGTCATGAAATTTTCGAAAATCCACTTTTCAAAACAAAAAATACTCATAACTCGACTAATAGGAAAGATAGAACGTTCTAGTCTTCACCAATCGATAGAGGGGACAATTTTACATATTTTAGTGAATTTTGAGTCCATATTTCCAGGGATTAAGCGAGTTAGAAAAAATCAATTTGTATCGCAAAATATTTCCATAGTTACCCCCTTTGTTCTAAATTTTCGACAAAAAAATTATAAAAAATGCTAAAAATTCGTAGAGGGGTTTTTTTGGCCAAAAAATCGACTGGCACAATCAGTTTTGTGATAAAATCATTATTTCGCCTTCAAATAGAGTCATGAAATTTTCGAAAATCCACTTTTCAAAACAAAAAATACTCATAACTCAACAAATAGGAAAGATAGAACGTTCTAGTCTTGACCAATCGATAGAGGGGACAATTTTACATATTTTGGTGAATTTTGAGTCCATATTTCCAAGGATTATGGGAGTTAGAAAAAATCAATTTGTATCGCAAAATATTTCCATAGCTACCCCCTTTGTTCTAAATTTTCGACAAAAAAATTATAAAAAATGCTAAAAATTCGTAGAGGGGTTTTTTTGGCCTAAAAATCGACTGGCACAATCAGTTTTGTGATAAAATCATTATTTCGCCTTCAAATGGAGTCATGAAAATTTCGAAAATCCACTTTTCAAAACAAAAAATACTCATAACTCGACTAATAGGAAAGAGAACGTTCTAGTCTTCACCAATCGATAGAGGGGACAATTTTACATCTTTTGGTGAATTTTGAGTCCATATTTCCAAGGATTAAGGGAGTTAGAAAAAATCAATTTGTATCGCAAAATATTTCCATAGCTACCCCCTTTGTTCTAAATTTTCGACAAAAAAATTATATAAAATGCTAAAAATTCGTAAAGAGGGGTTTTTTTGGCCAAAAAATTGACTGGCACAATCAGTTTTGTGATAAAATCATTATTTCGCCTTCAAATAGAGTCATGAAATTTTCGAAAATCCACTTTTCAAAACAAAAAATACTCATAACTCGACTAATAGGAAAGAAGGAACGTTCTAGTCTTCACCAATCGATAGAGGGGACCATTTTACATATTTTAGTGAATTTTGAGTCCATATTTCCAAGGATTATGGGAGTTAGAAAAAATCAATTCGTATCGCAAAATATTTCCATAGCTACATCCTTTGTTCAAAATTTTCGACAAAAAAATTATAAAAAATGCTAAAAATTCGTAAAGAGGGGTTTCTTTGGCCTAAAAATCGACTGGCACAATCAGTTTTCTGATAAAATCATTATTTCGCCTTCAAATGGAGTCATGAAATTTTCGAAAATCCACTTTTCAAAACAAAAAATACTCATAACTCGACTAATAGGAAAGATAGAACGTTCTAGTCTTCACCAATCGATAGAGGGGACAATTTTACATATTTTGGTGAATTTTGAGTCCATATTTCCAAGGATTATGGGAGTTAGAAAAAATCAATTTGTATCGCAAAATATTTCCATAGCTACCCCCTTTGTTCTAAATTTTCGACAAAAAAATTATATAAAATGCTAAAAATTCGTAAAGAGGGGTTTTTTTGGCCAAAAAATTGACTGGCACAATCAGTTTTGTGATAAAATCATTATTTCGCCTTCAAATAGAGTCATGAAATTTTCGAAAATCCACTTTTCAAAACAAAAAATACTCATAACTCGACTAATAGGAAAGAAGGAACGTTCTAGTCTTCACCAATCGATAGAGGGGACCATTTTACATATTTTAGTGAATTTTGAGTCCATATTTCCGAGGATTATGGGAGTTAGAAAAAATCAATTCGTATCGCAAAATATTTCCATAGCTACATCCTTTGTTCAAAATTTTCGACAAAAAAATTATAAAAAATGCTAAAAATTCGTAAAGAGGGGTTTCTTTGGCCTAAAAATCGACTGGCACAATCAGTTTTCTGATAAAATCATTATTTCGCCTTCAAATGGAGTCATGAAATTTTCGAAAATCCACTTTTCAAAACAAAAAATACTCATAACTCGACTAATAGGAAAGATAGAACGTTCTAGTCTTCACCAATCGATAGAGGGGACAATTTTACATATTTTAGTGAATTTTGAGTCCATATTTCCAGGGATTAAGGGAGTTAGAAAAAATCAATTTGTATCGCAAAATATTTCCATAGCTACCCCCTTTGTTCTAAATTTTCGACAAAAAAATTATAAAAAATGCTAAAAATTCGTAAAGTGGGGTTTTTTTGGCCAAAAAATCGACTGGCACAATCAGTTTTGTGATAAAATCATTATTTCGCCTTCAAATAGAGTCTTGAAATTTTCGAAAATCCACTTTTCAAAACAAAAAATACTCATAACTCGACTAATAGGAAAGATAGAACGTTCTAGTCTTCACCAATCGATAGAGGGGACAATTTTACATATTTTAGTGAATTTTGAGTCCATATTTCCAAGGATTATGGGAGTTAGAAAAAATTAATTTGTATCGCAAAATATTTCCATAGCTACCCCCTTTGTTCTAAATTTTCGACAAAAAATTTTAAAAAATGCTAAAAATTCGTGAAGAGGGGTTTCTTTGGCCAAAAAATCGACTGGCACAATCAGTTTTGTGATAAAATCATTATTTCGCCTTCAAATAGAGTCATGAAATTTTCGAAAATCCACTTTTCAAAACAAAAAATACTCATAACTCGACTAGTAGGAAAGATAGAACGTTCTAGTCTTCACCAATCGATAGAGGGGACAATTATACATATTTTAGTGAATTTTGAGTCCATATTCCCAAAATTAATTTGTATCGCAAAATATTTCCCCCTTTGTTCTAAATTTTCGACTAAAAATTTTAAAAAATGCTAAAAATTCGTAAAGAGGGGTTTCTTTGGTCAAAAAATCGACTGGCACAATCAGTTTTGTGATAAAATCATTATTTCGCCTTCAAATAGAGTCATGAAATTTTCGAAAATCCACTTTTCAAAACAAAAAATACTCATAACTCGACTAATAGGAAAGATAGAACGTTCTAGTCGTCACCAATCGATAGAGGGGACAATTTTACATATTTTAGTGAATTTTGAGTCCATATTACCAAGGATTATGGGAGTTAGAAAAAATCAATTTGTATCGCAAAATATTTCCATAGCTACCCCCTTTGTTCTAAATTTTCGACAAAAAAATTATAAAAAATGCTAAAAATTCGTAAAGTGGATTTTTTTTGGCCAAAAAATCGACTGGCACAATCAGTTTTGTGATAAAATCATTATTTCGCCTTCAAATAGAGTCATGAAATTTTCGAAAATCCACTTTTCAAAACAAAAAGTACTCATAACTCGACTAATAGGAAAGATAGAACGTTCTAGTCTTCACCAATCGATAGAGGGGACAATTTTACATCTTTTGGTGAATTTTGAGTCCATATTTCCAAGGATTATGGGAGTTGGAAAAAATCAATTTGTATCGCAAAATATTTCCATAGCCCCTTTGTTCTAAATTTTCGACAAAAAAATTATAAAAAATGCTAAAAATTCGTAAAGAGGGGTTTCTTTGGCCTAGAAATCGACTGGCACAATCAGTTTTGTGATAAAATCATTATTTCGCCTTCAAATGGAGTCATGAAAATTTCGAAAATCCACTTTTCAAAACAAAAAATACTCATAACTCGACTAATAGGAGAGATAGAACGTTCTAGTCTTGACCAATCGATAGAGGGGACAATTTTACATATTTTAGTGAATTTTGAGTCCATATTTCCAAGGATTATGGGAGTTAGAAAAAATCAATTTGTATCGCAAAATATTTCCATAGCTACCCCCTTTGTTCTAAATTTTCGACAAAAAAATTATAAAAAATGCTAAAAATTCGTAAAGAGGGGTTTTTTTGGCCAAAAAATTGACTGGCACAATCAGTTTTGTGATAAAATCATTATTTCGCCTTCAAATGGAGTCATGAAATTTTCGAAAATCCACTTTTCAAAACAAAAAATACTCATAACTCGACAAATAGGAAAGATAGAACGTTCTAGTCTTCACCAATCGATAGAGGGGACAATTTTACATCTTTAAGTGAATTTTGAGTCCATATTTCCAAGGATTAAGGGAGTTAGAAAAAATCAATTTGTATCGCAAAGTATTTCCATAGCTACCCCCTTTGTTCTAAATTTTCGACAAAAAATTTTAAAAAATGCTTAAAATTCGTAAAGAGGGGTTTCTTTGGCCAAAAAATCGACTGGCACAATCAGTTTTGTGATAAAATCATTATTTCGCCTTCAAATGGAGTCATGAAATTTTCGAAAATCCACTTTTCAAAACAAAAAATACTCATAACTCGACTAATAGGAAAGATAGAACGTTCTAGTCTTCACCAATCGATAGAGGGGACAATTTTACATCTTTTGGTGAATTTTGAGTCCATATTTCCAAGGATCATGGGAGTTAGAAAAAATCAATTTGTATCGCAAAATATTTCCATAGCTACCCCCTTTGTTCTAAATTTTCGACAAAAAAATTATAAAAAATGCTAAAAATTCGTGAAGAGGGGTTTTTTTGGCCAAAAAATCGACTGGCACAATCAGTTTTGTGATAAAATCATTATTTCGCCTTCAAATAGAGTCATGAAATTTTCGAAAATCCACTTTTCAAAACAAAAAATACTCATACCTCGACTAATAGGAAAGATAGAACGTTCTAGTCTTCACCAATCGATAGAGGGTACAATTTTACATATTTTGGTGAATTTTGAGTCCATATTTCCAAGGATTATGGGAGTTAAAAAAAATTAATTTGTATCGCAAAATATTTCCATAGCTACCCCCTTTGTTCAAAATTTTCGACAAAAAACCTATAAAAAATGCTAAAAATTCGTAAAGAGGGATTGCTTTGGCCTAAAAATCGACTGGCACAATCAGTTTTGTGATAAAATCATTATTTCGCCTTCAAATGGAGTCATGAAAATTTCGAAAATCCACTTTTCAAAAAAAAAATACTCATAACTCGACTAATAGGAGAGATAGAACGTTCTAGTCTTGACCAATCGATAGAGGGGACAATTTTACATATTTTAGTGAATTTTGAGTCCATATTTCCAAGGATAATGGGAGTTAGAAAAAATCAATTTGTATCGCAAAATATTTCCATAGCTACCCCTTTGTTCTAAATTTTCGACAAAAAAATTATAAAAAATGCTGAAAATTCTTAAAGAGGGGTTTCTTTGGCCTAAAAATCGACTGGCACAATCAGTTTTGTGATAAAATCATTATTTCGCCTTCAAATGAAGTCATGAAAATTTCGAAAATCCACTTTTCAAAACAAAAAATACTCATAACTCGACTAATAGGAAAGATAGAACGTTCTAGTCTTGACCAATCGATAGAGGGGACAATTTTACATATTTTAGTGAATTTTGAGTCCATATTTCCAAGGATTATGGGAGTTAGAAAAAATTAATTTGTATCGCAAAATATTTCCATAGCTACCCCCTTTGTTCAAAATTTTCGACAAAAAAATTATAAAAAATGCTAAAAGTTCGTAAAGAGGGGTTTCTTTGGCCTAAAAATCGACTGGCACAATCAGTTTTGTGATAAAATCATTATTTCGCCTTCAAATGGAGTCATGAAAATTTCGAAAATCCACTTTTCAAAACAAAAAATACTCATAACTCGACAAATAGGAAAGATAGAACGTTCTAGTCTTGACCAATCGATAGAGGGGACAATTTTACATATTTTAGTGAATTTTGAGTCGATATTGCCAAGGATTAAGGGAGTAAGAAAAAAGCAATTTGTTTCGCAAAATATTTCCATACCTACCCCTTTGTTCTAAATTTTCGACAAACAATTTTAAAAAATGCTAAAAATTCGTAAAGAGGGGTTTTTGGTACCGGAAAATCGACTGGCACAATCAGTTTTGTGATAAAATCATTATTTCGCCTTCAAATGAAGTCATGAAAATTTCGAAAATCCACTTTTCAAAACAAGAAATACTCATAACTCGACTAATAGGAAAGATAGAACGTTCTAGTCTTCACCAATCGATAGAGGGGACAATTTTACATCTTTTGGTGAATTTTGAGTCCATATTTCCAAGGATTATGGGAGCTAGAAAAAATCAATTTGTATCGCAAAATATTTCCATAGCTACCCCCTTTGTTCTAAATTTTCGACAACAATATTATAAAAAATGCTAAAAATTCGTAAAGAGGGGTTTTTTTGGCCAAAAAATCGACTGGCACAATCAGTTTTGTGATAAAATCATTATTTCGCCTTCAAATAGAGTCATGAAATTTTCGAAAATCCACTTTTCAAAACAAAAAATACTCATAACTCGACAAATAGGAAAGATAGAACGTTCTAGTCTTGACCAATCGATAGAGGGGACAATTTTACATATTTTAGTGAATTTTGAGTCGATATTGCCAAGGATTAAGGGAGTAAGAAAAAAGCAATTTGTTTCGCAAAATATTTCCATACCTACCCCTTTGTTCTAAATTTTCGACAAACAATTTTAAAAAATGCTAAAAATTCGTAAAGAAGGGTTTTTTGGACCGGAAAATCGACTGGCAAATCTTGACAATTTTTTTAAGTCTTTAACTTCAAAATATTTTCGTAAGTTCCAAATTGTCAATCTTTTTAAAGGCGTGAGTTAGGGAAAAAATTAGTTAAATATAATAGTTCTTGATCACGATGTTTGTTGGAACTCTATTTTTAAAGTTTCGGTAGGGGTCCAGCTGCCGTTATCAAGAATAATGAAAAATAATAAATTTTCGAATCATCGAAAATTGATTATTTTCGATTAATCGATTATTTTCGATTAATCGATTTTTTTCGATTAATCGATTTTTTTCGATTAGTCGATTTTTTTCGATTAATCGATTTTTTTCAATTAATCGATTTTTTTCGATTAATCGATTCTTCTCTATTAATCGATTTTTTTCGATTAATCGATTTTTTTCGATTAATCGATTCTTTTCGATTAATCGATTTTTTTCGATTAATCGATTTTTTTCGATTAATCGATTTTTTCCGATTAATCGATTTTTTTCGATTAATCGATTTTTTTCGATTAATCGATTTTTTTCGATTAATCGATTATATTCGATTAATCGATTTTTTTCGATTAATCGATTATATTCGATTAATCGATTTTTTTCGATTAATCGATTTTTTTCGATTAATCGATTTTTTTCGATTATTCGATTTTTTTCGATTAATCGATTTTTTTCGATTAATCGATTTTTTTCGATTTATCGATTATTTTCGATTTATCGATTATTTTCGATTAATCGATTATTTTATATAATCGATTATGTTTTTTGATAATCGCCCAGCCCTAATTTTGAGTCGATATTGCCGAGGATCAAGGGAGTTAGAAAAAATCAATTTGTATCGCAAAATATTTCCATAGCTACCCCCTTTGTTCAAAATTTTCGACAAAAAAATTATAAAAAATGCTAAAAATTCGTAAAGAGGGGTTTTTTTGGCCAAAAAATCGACTGGCACAATCAGTTTTGTGATAAAATCATTATTTCGCCTTCAAATAGAGTCATGAAATTTTCGAAAATCCACTTTTCAAAACAAAAAATACTCATAACTCGACAAATAGGAAAGATAGAACGTTCTAGTCTTGACCAATCGATAGAGGGGACAATTTTACATCTTTTAGTGAATTTTGAGTCCATATTTCCAAGGATTAAGGGAGTTAGAAAAAATCAATTTGTATCGCAAAATATTTCCATAGCTACCCCCTTTGTTCTAAATTTTCGACAAAAAAATTATAAAAAATGCTAAAAATTCGTAAAGAGGGGTTTTTTTGGCCAAAAACTCGACTGGCACAATCAGTTTTGTGATTAAATCATTATTTCGCCTTCAAATAGAGTCATGAAATTTTCGAAAATCCACTTTTCAAAACAAAAAATACTCATAACTCGACTAATAGGAAAGATAGAACGTTCTAGTCTTCACCAATCGATAGAGGAGACAATTTTACATCTTGTAGTGAATCTTGAGTCCATATTTCCAAGGATTAAGGGAGTTAGAAAAAATCAATTTGTATCGCAAAATATTTCCATAGCTACCCCCTTTGTTCTAAATTTTCGACAAAAAAATTATAAAAAATGCTAAAAATTCGTAAAGAGGGGTTTCTTTGGCCAAAAAATCGACTGGCACAATCAGTTTTGTGATAAAATCATTATTTCGCCTTCAAATGGAGTCATGAAATTTTCGAAAATCCACTTTTCAAAACAAAAAATACTCATAACTCGACTAATAGGAAAGATAGAACGTTCTAGTCTTCACCAATCGATCGAAGGGACAATTTTACATCTTCTGGTGAATTTTGAGTCCATATTTCCAAGGATTAAGGGAGTTAGTAAAAATCAATTTTTATCGCAAAATATTTCCATAGCTACCCCATTCGTTCTAAATTTTCGACAAAAAAATTATAAAAAATGCTAAAAATTCGTAAAGAGGGGTTTTTTTGGCCAAAAAATCGACTGGCACAATCAGTTTTGTGATAAAATCATTATTTCGCCTTCAAATAGAGTCATGAAATTTTCGAAAATCCACTTTTCAAAACAAAAAATACTCATAACTCGACTAATAGGAAAGATAGAACGTTCTAGTCTTCACCAATCGATAGAGGAGACAATTTTACATCTTTTAGTGAATTTTGAGTCCACATTTCCAAGGATTAAGGGAGTTAGAAAAAATCAATTTGTATCGCAAAATATTTCCATAGCTACCCCCTTTGTTCTAAATTTTCGACAAAAAAATTATAAAAAAGGTAAAAATTCGTAAATAGGGTTTTTTTGGCCAAAAAATCGACTGGCACAATCAGTTTTGTGATAAAATCATTATTTCGCCTTCAAATGAAGTCATGAAAATTTCGAAAATCCACTTTTCAAAACAAAAAATACTCATAACTCGACTAATAGGAAAGATAGAACGTTCTAGTCTTCACCAATCGATAGAGGGGACAATTTTACATCTTTTAGTGAATTTTGAGTCCATATTTCCAAGGATTAAGGGAGTTCGAAAAAATCAATTTGTATGGCAAAATATTTCCATAGCTACCCCCTTTGTTCTAAATTTTCGACAAAAAAATTATAAAAAATGCTAAAAATTCGTAAAGAGGGGTTTTTTTTGGCCAAAAAATCGACTGGCACAATCAGTTTTGTGATAAAATCATTATTTCGCCTTCAAATAGAGTCATGAAATTTTCGAAAATCCACTTTTCAAAACAAAAAATACTCAACTCGACAAATAGGAAAGATAGAACGTTCTAGTCTTCACCAATCGATAGAGGGGACAATTTTACATCTTTTGGTGAATTTTGAGTCCATATTTCCAAGGATTAAGGGAGTTAGAAAAAATCAATTTGTATCGCAAAATATTTCCATAGCTACCCCCTTTGTTCTAAATTTTCGACAAAAAAAATTATATAAAATGCTAAAAATTCGTAAAGAGGGGTTTTTTTGACCAAAAAATCGACTGGCACAATCAGTTTTGTGATAAAATCATTATTTCGCCTTCAAATAGAGTCATGAAAATTTCGAAAATCCACTTTTCAAAACAAAAAATACTCATAACTCGACTAATAGGAAAGATAGAACGTTCTAGTCTTCCCCAATCGATAGAGGGGACAATTTTACATCTTTTGGTGAATTTTGAGTCCATATTTCCGAGGATTAAGGGGAGTTAGAAAAAATCAATTTGTATCGCAAAATATTTCCATAGCTACCCCCTTTGTTCTAAATTTTCGACAAAAAAATTATAAAAAATGCTAAAAATTCGTAAAGAGGGGTTTTTTTGGCCAAAAAATCGACTGGCACAATCAGTTTTGTGATAAAATCATTATTTCGCCTTCAAATGGAGTCATGAAATTTTCGAAAATCCACTTTTCAAAACAAAAAATACTCATAACTCGACTAATAGGAAAGATAGAACGTTCTAGTCTTCACCAATCGATAGAGGGGACAATTTTACATCTTTTAGTGAATTTTGAGTCCATATTTCCAAGGATTAAGGGAGTTAGAAAAAATCAGATTGTATCGCAAAATATTTCCATAGCTACCCCCTTTGTTCTAAATTTTCGACAAAAAAATTATAAAAAATGCTAAAAATTCGTAAAGAGGGGTTTTTTTGGCCAAAAAATCGACTGGCACAATCAGTTTTGTGATAAAATCATTATTTCGCCTTCAAATAAAGTCATGAAATTTTCGAAAATCCACTTTTCAAAACAAAAAATACTCATAACTCGACTAATAGGAAAGATAGAACGTTCTAGTCTTCACCAATCGATAGAGGAGACAATTTTACATCTTGTAGTGAATCTTGAGTCCATATTTCCAAGGATTAAGGGAGTTAGAAAAAATCAATTTGTATCGCAAAATATTTCCATAGCTACCCCCTTTGTTCTAAATTTTCGACAAAAAAATTATAAAAAATGCTAAAAATTCGTAAAGAGGGGTTTCTTTGGCCAAAAAATCGACTGGCACAATCAGTTTTGTGATAAAATCATTATTTCGCCTTCAAATGGAGTCATGAAATTTTCGAAAATCCACTTTTCAAAACAAAAAATACTCATAACTCGACTAATAGGAAAGATAGAACGTTCTAGTCTTCACCAATCGATCGAGGGGACAATTTTACATCTTCTGGTGAATTTTGAGTCCATATTTCCAAGGATTAAGGGAGTTAGTAAAAATCAATTTTTATCGCAAAATATTTCCATAGCTACCCCATTCGTTCTAAAATTTTCGACAAAAAAATTATAAAAAATGCTAAAAATTCGTAAAGAGGGGTTTTTTTGGCCAAAAAATCGACTGGCACAATCAGTTTTGTGATAAAATCATTATTTCGCCTTCAAATAGAGTCATGAAATTTTCGAAAATCCACTTTTCAAAACAAAAAATACTCATAACTCGACTAATAGGAAAGATAGAACGTTCTAGTCTTCACCAATCGATAGAGGAGACAATTTTACATCTTTTAGTGAATTTTGAGTCCACATTTCCAAGGATTAAGGGAGTTAGAAAAAATCAATTTGTATCGCAAAATATTTCCATAGCTACCCCCTTTGTTCTAAATTTTCGACAAAAAAATTATAAAAAAAGGTAAAAATTCGTAAATAGGGTTTTTTTGGCCAAAAAATCGACTGGCACAATCAGTTTTGTGATAAAATCATTATTTCGCCTTCAAATGAAGTCATGAAAATTTCGAAAATCCACTTTTCAAACAAAAAATACTCATAACTCGACTAATAGGAAAGATAGAACGTTCTAGTCTTCACCAATCGATAGAGGGGACAATTTTACATCTTTTAGTGAATTTTGAGTCCATATTTCCAAGGATTAAGGGAGTTCGAAAAAATCAATTTGTATGGCAAAATATTTCCATAGCTACCCCCTTTGTTCTAAATTTTCGACAAAAAAATTATAAAAAATGCTAAAAATTCGTAAAGAGGGGTTTTTTTGGCCAAAAAATCGACTGGCACAATCAGTTTTGTGATAAAATCATTATTTCGCCTTCAAATAGAGTCATGAAATTTTCGAAAATCCACTTTTCAAAACAAAAAATACTCAACTCGACAAATAGGAAAGATAGAACGTTCTAGTCTTCACCAATCGATAGAGGGGACAATTTTACATCTTTTGGTGAATTTTGAGTCCATATTTCCAAGGATGAAGGGAGTTAGAAAAAATCAATTTGTATCGCAAAATATTTCCATAGCTACCCCCTTTGTTCTAAATTTTCGACAAAAAAATTATAAAAAATGCTAAAAATTCGTAAAGAGGGGTTTTTTTGGCCAAAAAATCGACTGGCACAATCAGTTTTGTGATAAAATCATTATTTCGCCTTCAAATGGAGTCATGAAATTTTCGAAAATCCACTTTTCAAAACAAAAAATACTCATAACTCGACTAATAGGAAAGATAGAACGTTCTAGTCTTCACCAATCGATAGAGGGGACAATTTTACATCTTTTAGTGAATTTTGAGTCCATATTTCCAAGGATTAAGGGAGTTAGAAAAAATCAGATTGTATCGCAAAATATTTCCATAGCTACCCCCCTTTGTTCTAAATTTTCGACAAAAAAATTATAAAAAATGCTAAAAATTCGTAAAGAGGGGTTTTTTTGGCCAAAAAATCGACTGGCACAATCAGTTTTGTGATAAAATCATTATTTCGCCTTCAAATAAAGTCATGAAATTTTCGAAAATCCACTTTTCAAAACAAAAAATACTCATAACTCGACTAATAGGAAAGATAGAACGTTCTAGTCTTGTCCAATCGATAGAGGGGACAATTTTACATATTTTAGTGAATTTTGAGTCCATATTTCCAAGGATTATGGGAGTTAGAAAAAATCAATTTGTATCGCAAAATATTTCCATAGCTACCCCCTTTGTTCAAAATTTTCGACAAAAAAAATTATAAAAAATGCTAAAAATTCGTAAAGAGGGGTTTCTTTGGCCTAAAAATCGACTGGCACAATCAGTTTTGTGATAAAATCATTATTTCGCCTTCAAATGGAGTCATGAAAATTTCGAAAATCCACTTTTCAAAACAAAAAATACTCATAACTCGACTAATAGGAAAGATAGAACGTTCTAGTCTTCACCAATCGATAGAGGGGACAATTTTAAATATTTTAGTGAAATTTGAGTCCATATTTCCAAGGATTATGGGAGTTAGAAAAAATCAATTTGTATCGCAAAATATTTCCATAGCTACCCCCTTTGTTCTAAATTTTCGACAAAAAAATTATAAAAAATGCTAAAAATTCGTAAAGAGGGGTTTTTTTGGCCAAAAACTCGACTGGCACAATCAGTTTTGTGATAAAATCATAATTTCGCCTTCAAATAGAGTCATGAAATTTTCGAAAATCCACTTTTCAAAACAAAAAATACTCATAACTCGACAAATAGGAAAGGTAGAACGTTCTAGTCTTCACCAATCGATAGAGGGGACAATTTTACATACTTTAGTGAATTTTGAGTCCATATTTCCAAGGATTATGGGAGTTAGAAAAAATCAATTTGTATCGCAAAATATTTCCATAGCTACCCCCTTTGTTCTAAATTTTCGACAAAAAAATTATAAAAAATGCTAAAAATTCGTAAAGAGGGGTTTTTTTGGCCAAAAACTCGACTGGCACAATCAGTTTTGTGATAAAATCATTATTTCGCCTTCAAATAGAGTCATGAAATTTTCGAAAATCCACTTTTCAAAACAAAAAATACTCATAACTCGACTAATAGGAAAGATAGAACGTTCTAGTCTTCACCAATCGATAGAGGAGACAATTTTACATCTTGTAGTGAATCTTGAGTCCATATTTCCAAGGATTAAGGGAGTTAGAAAAAATCAATTTGTATCGCAAAATATTTCCATAGCTACCCCCTTTGTTCTAAATTTTCGACAAAAAAATTATAAAAAATGCTAAAAATTCGTAAAGAGGGGTTTCTTTGGCCAAAAAATCGACTGGCACAATCAGTTTTGTGATAAAATCATTATTTCGCCTTCAAATGGAGTCATGAAATTTTCGAAAATCCACTTTTCAAAACAAAAAATACTCATAACTCGACTAATAGGAAAGATAGAACGTTCTAGTCTTCACCAATCGATCGAGGGGACAATTTTACATCTTCTGGTGAATTTTGAGTCCATATTTCCAAGGATTAAGGGAGTTAGAAAAAATCAATTTTTATCGCAAAATATTTCCATAGCTACCCCATTCGTTCTAAATTTTCGACAAAAAAATTATAAAAAATGCTAAAAATTCGTAAAGAGGGGTTTTTTTGGCCAAAAAATCGACTGGCACAATCAGTTTTGTGATAAAATCATTATTTCGCCTTCAAATAGAGTCATGAAATTTTCGAAAATCCACTTTTCAAAACAAAAAATACTCATAACTCGACTAATAGGAAAGATAGAACGTTCTAGTCTTCACCAATCGATAGAGGAGACAATTTTACATCTTTTAGTGAATTTTGAGTCCATATTTCCAAGGATTAAGGGAGTTAGAAAAAATCAATTTGTATCGCAAAAAATTTCCATAGCTACCCCCTTTGTTCTAAATTTTCGACAAAAAAATTATAAAAAATGCTAAAAATTCGTAAATAGGGGTTTTTTTGGCCAAAAAATCGACTGGCACAATCAGTTTTGTGATAAAATCATTATTTCGCCTTCAAATGAAGTCATGAAAATTTCGAAAATCCACTTTTCAAAACAAAAAATACTCATAACTCGACTAATAGGAAAGATAGAACGTTCTAGTCTTCACCAATCGATAGAGGGGACAATTTTACATCTTTTAGTGAATTTTGAGTCCATATTTCCAAGGATTAAGGGAGTTAGAAAAAATCAATTTGTATCGCAAAATATTTCCATAGCTACCCCCTTTGTTCTAAATTTTCGACAAAAAAATTATAAAAAATGCTAAAAATTCGTAAAGAGGGGTTTTTTTGGCCAAAAAATCGACTGGCACAATCAGTTTTGTGATAAAATCATTATTTCGCCTTCAAATAGAGTCATGAAATTTTCGAAAATCCACTTTTCAAAACAAAAAATACTCATAACTCGACTAATAGGAAAGATAGAACGTTCTAGTCTTCACCAATCGATAGAGGGTACAATTTTACATATTTTGGTGAATTTTGAGTCCATATTTCCAAGGATTATGGGAGTTAGAAAAAATCAATTTGTATCGCATAATATTTCCATAGCTACCCCCTTTGTTCTAAATTTTCGACAAAAAAATTATAAAAAATGCTAAAAATTCGTAAAGAGGGGTTTTTTTGGCCAAAAAATCGACTGGCACAATCAGTTTTGTGATAAAATCATTATTTCGCCTTCAAATAGAGTCATGAAAATTTCGAAAATCCACTTTTCAAAACAAAAAATACTCATAACTCGACTAATAGGAAAGATAGAACGTTCTAGTCTTCCCCAATCGATAGAGGGGACAATTTTACATCTTTTGGTGAATTTTGAGTCCATATTTCCAAGGATTAAGGGAGTTAGAAAAAATCAATTTGTATCGCAAAATATTTCCATAGCTACCCCCTTTGTTCTAAATTTTCGACAAAAAAATTATAAAAAATGCTAAAAATTCGTAAAGAGGGGTTTTTTTGGCCAAAAAATCGACTGGCACAATCAGTTTTGTGATAAAATCATTATTTCGCCTTCAAATGGAGTCATGAAATTTTCGAAAATCCACTTTTCAAAACAAAAAATACTCATAACTCGACTAATAGGAAAGATAGAACGTTCTAGTCTTCACCAATCGATAGAGGGGACAATTTTACATCTTTTAGTGAATTTTGAGTCCATATTTCCAAGGATTAAGGGAGTTAGAAAAAATCAATTTGTATCGCAAAATATTTCCATAGCTACCCCCTTTGTTCTAAATTTTCGACAAAAAAATTATAAAAAATGCTAAAAATTCGTAAAGAGGGGTTTTTTTGGCCAAAAAATCGACTGGCACAATCAGTTTTGTGATAAAATCATTATTTCGCCTTCAAATAGAGTCATGAAATTTTCGAAAATCCACTTTTCAAAACAAAAAATACTCATAACTCGACTAATAGGAAAGATAGAACGTTCTAGTCTTCACCAATCGATAGAGGAGACAATTTTACATCTTGTAGTGAATCTTGAGTCCATATTTCCAAGGATTAAGGGAGTTAGAAAAAATCAATTTGTATCGCAAAATATTTCCATAGCTACCCCCTTTGTTCTAAATTTTCGAAAAAAAAATTATAAAAAATGCTAAAAATTCGTAAAGAGGGGTTTCTTTGGCCAAAAAATCGACTGGCACAATCAGTTTTGTGATAAAATCATTATTTCGCCTTCAAATGGAGTCATGAAATTTTCGAAAATCCACTTTTCAAAACAAAAAATACTCATAACTCGACTAATAGGAAAGATAGAACGTTCTAGTCTTCACCAATCGATCGAGGGGACAATTTTACATCTTCTGGTGAATTTTGAGTCCATATTTCCAAGGATTAAGGGAGTTAGAAAAAATCAATTTTTATCGCAAAATATTTCCATAGCTACCCCATTCGTTCTAAATTTTCGACAAAAAAATTATAAAAAATGCTAAAAATTCGTAAAGAGGGGTTTTTTTGGCCAAAAAATCGACTGGCACAATCAGTTTTGTGATAAAATCATTATTTCGCCTTCAAATAGAGTCATGAAATTTTCGAAAATCCACTTTTCAAAACAAAAAATACTCATAACTCGACTAATAGGAAAGATAGAACGTTCTAGTCTTCACCAATCGATAGAGGAGACAATTTGACATCTTTTAGTGAATTTTGAGTCCATATTTCCAAGGATTAAGGGAGTTAGAAAAAATCAATTTGTATCGCAAAAAATTTCCATAGCTACCCCCTTTGTTCTAAATTTTCGACAAAAAAATTATAAAAAATGCTAAAAATTCGTAAATAGGGGTTTTTTTTGGCCAAAAAATCGACTGGCACAATCAGTTTTGTGATAAAATCATTATTTCGCCTTCAAATAGAGTCATGAAATTTTCGAAAATCCACTTTTCAAAACAAAAAATACTCATAACTCGACTAATAGGAAAGATAGAACGTTCTAGTCTTCACCAATCGATAGAGGGTACAATTTTACATATTTTGGTGAATTTTGAGTCCATATTTCCAAGGATTATGGGAGTTAGAAAAAATCAATTTGTATCGCATAATATTTCCATAGCTACCCCCTTTGTTCTAAATTTTCGACAAAAAAATTATATAAAATGCTAAAAATTCGTAAAGAGGGGTTTTTTTGTCCAAAAAATTGACTGGCACAATCAGTTTTGTGATAAAATCATTATTTCGCCTTCAAATAGAGTCATGAAATTTTCGAAAATCCACTTTTCAAAACAAAAAATACTCATAACTCGACTAATAGGAAAGATAGAACGTTCTAGTCTTCACCAATCGATCGAGGGGACAATTTTACATCTTCTGGTGAATTTTGAGTCCATATTTCCAAGGATTAAGGGAGTTAGAAAAAATCAATTTTTATCGCAAAATATTTCCATAGCTACCCCATTCGTTCTAAATTTTCGACAAAAAAATTATAAAAAATGCTAAAAATTCGTAAAGAGGGGTTTTTTTGGCCAAAAAATCGACTGGCACAATCAGTTTTGTGATAAAATCATTATTTCGCCTTCAAATGGAGTCATGAAATTTTCGAAAATCCACTTTTCAAAACAAAAAATACTCATAACTCGACTAATAGGAAAGATAGAACGTTCTAGTCTTCACCAATCGATAGAGGGGACAATTTTACATCTTTTAGTGAATTTTGAGTCCATATTTCCAAGGATTAAGGGAGTTAGAAAAAATCAATTTGTATCGCAAAATATTTCCATAGCTACCCCCTTTGTTCTAAATTTTCGACAAAAAAATTATAAAAAATGCTAAAAATTCGTAAAGAGGGGTTTTTTTGGCCAAAAAATCGACTGGCACAATCAGTTTTGTGATAAAATCATTATTTCGCCTTCAAATAGAGTCATGAAATTTTCGAAAATCCACTTTTCAAAACAAAAAATACTCATAACTCGACTAATAGGAAAGATAGAACGTTCTAGTCTTGACCAATCGATAGAGGGGACAATTTTACATATTTTAGTGAATTTTGAGTCCATATTTCCAAGGATTATGGGAGTTAGAAAAAATCAATTTGTATCGCAAAATATTTCCATAGCTACCCCCTTTGTTCTAAATTTTCGACAAAAAAATTATATAAAATGCTAAAAATTCGTAAAGAGGGGTTTTTTTGGCCAAAAAATCGACTGGCACAATCAGTTTTGTGATAAAATCATTATTTCGCCTTCAAATAGAGTCATGAAATTTTCGAAAATCCACTTTTCAAAACAAAAAATACTCAACTCGACAAATAGGAAAGTTAGAACGTTCTAGTCTTCACCAATCGATAGAGGGGACAATTTTACATCTTTTGGTGAATTTTGAGTCCATATTTCCAAGGATTAAGGGAGTTAGAAAAAATCAATTTGTATCGCAAAATATTTCCATAGCTACCCCCTTTGTTCTAAATTTTCGACAAAAAAATTATATAAAATGCTAAAAATTCGTAAAGAGGGGTTTTTTTGGCCAAAAAATTGACTGGCACAATCAGTTTTGTGATAAAATCATTATTTCGCCTTCAAATAGAGTCATGAAATTTTCGAAAATCCACTTTTCAAAACAAAAAATACTCATAACTCGACAAATAGGAAAGATAGAACGTTCTAGTCTTGACCAATCGATAGAGGGGACAATTTTACATATTTTAGTGAATTTTGAGTCCATATTTCCAAGGATTATGGGAGTTAGAAAAAATCAATTTGTATCGCATAATATTTCCATAGCTACCCCCTTTGTTCTAAATTTTCGACAAAAAAATTATAAAAAATGCTAAAAATTCGTAAAGAGGGGTTTTTTTGGCCAAAAAATCGACTGGCACAATCAGTTTTGTGATAAAATCATTATTTCGCCTTCAAATAGAGTCATGAAAATTTCGAAAATCCACTTTTCAAAACAAAAAATACTCATAACTCGACTAATAGGAAAGATAGAACGTTCTAGTCTTCCCCAATCGATAGAGGGGACAATTTTACATCTTTTGGTGAATTTTGAGTCCATATTTCCAAGGATTAAGGGAGTTAGAAAAAATCAATTTGTATCGCAAAATATTTCCATAGCTACCCCCTTTGTTCTAAATTTTCGACAAAAAAATTATAAAAAATGCTAAAAATTCGTAAAGAGGGGTTTTTTCTGCCAAAAAATCGACTGGCACAATCAGTTTTGTGATAAAATCATTATTTCGCCTTCAAATGGAGTCATGAAATTTTCGAAAATCCACTTTTCAAAACAAAAAATACTCATAACTCGACTAATAGGAAAGATAGAACGTTCTAGTCTTCACCAATCGATAGAGGGGACAATTTTACATGTTTTAGTGAATTTTGAGTCCATATTTCCAAGGATTAAGGGAGTTAGAAAAAATCAATTTGTATCGCAAAATATTTCCATAGCTACCCCCTTTGTTCTAAATTTTCGACAAAAAAATTATAAAAAATGCTAAAAATTCGTAAAGAGGGGTTTTTTTGGCCAAAAAATCGACTGGCACAATCAGTTTTGTGATAAAATCATTATTTCGCCTTCAAATAGAGTCATGAAATTTTCGAAAATCCACTTTTCAAAACAAAAAATACTCATAACTCGACTAATAGGAAAGATAGAACGTTCTAGTCTTGACCAATCGATAGAGGGGACAATTTTACATATTTTAGTGAATTTTGAGTCCATATTTCCAAGGATTAAGGGAGTTAGAAAAAATCAATTTGTATCGCAAAATATTTCCATAGCTACCCCCTTTGTTCTAAATTTTCGACAAAAAAATTATAAAAAATGCTAAAAATTCGTAAAGAGGGGTTTTTTTGGCCAAAAAATCGACTGGCACAATCAGTTTTGTGATAAAATCATTATTTCGCCTTCAAATAGAGTCATGAAATTTTCGAAAATCCACTTTTCAAAACAAAAAATACTCATAACTCGACTAATAGGAAAGATAGAACGTTCTAGTCTTGACCAATCGATAGAGGGGACAATTTTACATATTTTAGTGAATTTTGAGTCCATATTTCCAAGGATTATGGGAGTTAGAAAAAATCAATTTGTATCGCAAAATATTTCCATAGCTACCCCCTTTGTTCTAAATTTTCGACAAAAAAATTATATAAAATGCTAAAAATTCGTAAAGAGGGGTTTTTTTGGCCAAAAAATCGACTGGCACAATCAGTTTTGTGATAAAATCATTATTTCGCCTTCAAATAGAGTCATGAAATTTTCGAAAATCCACTTTTCAAAACAAAAAATACTCAACTCGACAAATAGGAAAGTTAGAACGTTCTAGTCTTCACCAATCGATAGAGGGGACAATTTTACATCTTTTGGTGAATTTTGAGTCCATATTTCCAAGGATTAAGGGAGTTAGAAAAAATCAATTTGTATCGCAAAATATTTCCATAGCTACCCCCTTTGTTCTAAATTTTCGACAAAAAAATTATATAAAATGCTAAAAATTCGTAAAGAGGGGTTTTTTTGGCCAAAAAATTGACTGGCACAATCAGTTTTGTGATAAAATCATTATTTCGCCTTCAAATAGAGTCATGAAATTTTCGAAAATCCACTTTTCAAAACAAAAAATACTCATAACTCGACAAATAGGAAAGATAGAACGTTCTAGTCTTGACCAATCGATAGAGGGGACAATTTTACATATTTTAGTGAATTTTGAGTCCATATTTCCAAGGATTATGGGAGTTAGAAAAAATCAATTTGTATCGCATAATATTTCCATAGCTACCCCCTTTGTTCTAAATTTTCGACAAAAAAATTATAAAAAATGCTAAAAATTCGTAAAGAGGGGTTTTTTTGGCCAAAAAATCGACTGGCACAATCAGTTTTGTGATAAAATCATTATTTCGCCTTCAAATAGAGTCATGAAAATTTCGAAAATCCACTTTTCAAAACAAAAAATACTCATAACTCGACTAATAGGAAAGATAGAACGTTCTAGTCTTCCCCAATCGATAGAGGGGACAATTTACCATCTTTTGGTGAATTTTGAGTCCATATTTCCAAGGATTAAGGGAGTTAGAAAAAATCAATTTGTATCGCAAAATATTTCCATAGCTACCCCCTTTGTTCTAAATTTTCGACAAAAAAATTATAAAAAATGCTAAAAATTCGTAAAGAGGGGTTTTTTTGGCCAAAAAATCGACTGGCACAATCAGTTTTGTGATAAAATCATTATTTCGCCTTCAAATGGAGTCATGAAATTTTCGAAAATCCACTTTTCAAAACAAAAAATACTCATAACTCGACTAATAGGAAAGATAGAACGTTCTAGTCTTCACCAATCGATAGAGGGGACAATTTTACATCTTTTAGTGAATTTTGAGTCCATATTTCCAAGGATTAAGGGAGTTAGAAAAAATCAATTTGTATCGCAAAATATTTCCATAGCTACCCCCTTTGTTCTAAATTTTCGACAAAAAAATTATAAAAAATGCTAAAAATTCGTAAAGAGGGGTTTTTTTGGCCAAAAAATCGACTGGCACAATCAGTTTTGTGATAAAATCATTATTTCGCCTTCAAATAGAGTCATGAAATTTTCGAAAATCCACTTTTCAAAACAAAAAATACTCATAACTCGACTAATAGGAAAGATAGAACGTTCTAGTCTTGACCAATCGATAGAGGGGACAATTTTACATATTTTAGTGAATTTTGAGTCCATATTTCTAAGGATTATGGGAGTTAGAAAAAATCAATTTGTATCGCAAAATATTTCCATAGCTACCCCCTTTGTTCAAAATTTTCGACAAAAAAATTATAAAAAAAGCTAAAAATTCGTAAAGAGGGGTTTCTTTGGCCTAAAAATCGACTGGCACAATCAGTTTTCTGATAAAATCATTATTTCGCCTTCAAATGGAGTCATGAAAATTTCGAAAATCCACTTTTCAAAACAAAAAATACTCATAACTCGACTAATAGGAAAGATAGAACGTTCTAGTCTTCACCAATCGATAGAGGGGACAATTTTACATCTTTTAGTGAATTTTGAGTCCATATTTCCAAGGATTAAGGGAGTTAGAAAAAATCAATTTGTATCGCAAAATATTTCCATAGCTACCCCCTTTGTTCTAAATTTTCGACAAAAAAATTATAAAAAATGCTAAAAATTCGTAAAGAGGGGTTTTTTTGGCCAAAAAATCGACTGGCACAATCAGTTTTGTGATAAAATCATTATTTCGCCTTCAAATAGAGTCATGAAATTTTCGAAAATCCACTTTTCAAAACAAAAAATACTCATAACTCGACTAATAGGAAAGATAGAACGTTCTAGTCTTCACCAATCGATAGAGGGTACAATTTTACATATTTTGGTGAATTTTGAGTCCATATTTCCAAGGATTATGGGAGTTAAAAAAAATTAATTTGTATCGCAAAATATTTCCATAGCTACCCCCTTTGTTCAAAATTTTCGACAAAAAAATTATAAAAAATGCTAAAAATTCGTAAAGAGGGGTTTCTTTGGCCTAAAAATCGACTGGCACAATCAGTTTTGTGATAAAATCATTATTTCGCCTTCAAATGGAGTCATGAAAATTTCGAAAATCCACTTTTCAAAACAAAAAATACTCATAACTCGACAAATAGGAAAGATAGAACGTTCTAGTCTTGACCAATCGATAGAGGGGACAATTTTACATCTTTTAGTGAATTTTGAGTCGATATTGCCAAGGATTAAGGGAGTAAGAAAAAATCAATTTGTATCGCAAAATATTTCCATACCCCCTTTGTTCTAAATTTTCGACAAAAAAATTATAAAAAATGCTAAAAATTCGTAAAGAGGGGTTTCTTTGGCCAAAAAATCGACTGGCACAATCAGTTTTGTGATAAAATCATTATTTCGCCTTCAAATGGAGTCATGAAATTTTCGAAAATCCACTTTTCAAAACAAAAAATACTCATAACTCGACTAATAGGAAAGATAGAACGTTCTAGTCTTGACCAATCGATAGAGGGGACAATTTTACATATTTTAGTGAATTTTGAGTCGATATTGCCAAGGATTAAGGGAGTAAGAAAAAATCAATTTGTATCGCAAAATATTTCCATACCCCCTTTGTTCTAAATTTTCGACAAAAAAATTATAAAAAATGCTAAAAATTCGTAAATAGGGGTTTTTGGCCAAAAAATCGACTGGCACAATCAGTTTTGTGATAAAATCATTATTTCGCCTTCAAATAGAGTCATGAAATTTTCGAAAATCCACTTTTCAAAACAAAAAATACTCATAACTCGACTAATAGGAAATATAGAACGTTCTAGTCTTCACCAATCGATAGAGGAGACAATTTTACATCCTGTAGTGAATTTTGAGTCCATATTTCCAAGGATTAAGGGAGTTAGAAAAAATCAATTTGTATCGCAAAATATTTCCATAGCTACCCCCTTTGTTCTAAATTTTCGACAAAAAAATTATAAAAAATGCTAAAAATTCGTAAAGAGGGGTTTCCTTGGCCAAAAAATCGACTGGAACAATCAGTTTTGTGATAAAATCATTATTTCGCCTTCAAATAGGGTCATGAAATTTTCGAAAATCCACTTTTCAAATCAAAAAATACTCATAACTCGACTAATAGGAAAGATAGAACGTTCTAGTCTTCACCAATCGATAGAGGAGACAATTTTACATCTTTTAGTGAATTTTGAGTCCATATTGCCAAGGATTAAGGGAGTAAGAAAAAATCAATTTGTATCGCAAAATATTTCCATACCCCCTTTGTTCTAAATTTTCGACAAAAAAATTATAAAAAATGCTAAAAATTCGTAAATAGGGGTTTTTTTGGCCAAAAAATCGACTGGCACAATCAGTTTTGTGATAAAATCATTATTTCGCCTTCAAATAGAGTCATGAAATTTTCGAAAATCCACTTTTCAAAACAAAAAATACTCATAACTCGACTAATAGGAAAGATAGAACGTTCTAGTCTTCACCAATCGATCGAGGGGACAATTTTACATCTTCTGGTGAATTTTGAGTCCATATTTCCAAGGATTAAGGGAGTTAGAAAAAATCAATTTTTATCGCAAAATATTTCCATAGCTACCCCCTTTGTTCTAAATTTTCGACAAAAAAATTATAAAAAATGCTAAAAATTCGTAAAGAGGGGTTTCCTTGGCCAAAAAATCGACTGGAACAATCAGTTTTGTGATAAAATCATTATTTCGCCTTCAAATAGGGTCATGAAATTTTCGAAAATCCACTTTTCAAAACAAAAAATACTCATAACTCGACTAATAGGAAAGATAGAACGTTCTAGTCTTCACCAATCGATAGAGGAGACAATTTTACATCTTTTAGTGAATTTTGAGTCCATATTTCCAAGGATTAAGGGAGTTAGAAAAAATCAATTTGTATCGCAAAATATTTCCATAGCTACCCCCTTTGTTCTAAATTTTCGACAAAAAAATTATAAAAAATGCTAAAAATTCGTAAAGAGGGGTTTTTTTGGCCAAAAAATTGACTGGCACAATCAGTTTTGTGATAAAATCATTATTTCGCCTTCAAATAGAGTCATGAAATTTTCGAAAATCCACTTTTCAAAACAAAAAATACTCATAACTCGACAAATAGGAAAGGTAGAACGTTCTAGTCTTCACCAATCGATAGAGGGGACAATTTTACATATTTTAGTGAATTTTGAGTCCATATTTCCAAGGATTATGGGAGTTAGAAAAAATCAATTTGTATCGCAAAATATTTCCATAGCTACCCCCTTTGTTCTAAATTTTCGACAAAAAAATTATAAAAAATGCTAAAAATTCGTAAAGAGGGGTTTCCTTGGCCAAAAAATCGACTGGAACAATCAGTTTTGTGATAAAATCATTATTTCGCCTTCAAATAGGGTCATGAAATTTTCGAAAATCCACTTTTCAAAACAAAAAATACTCATAACTCGACTAATAGGAAAGATAGAACGTTCTAGTCTTCACCAATCGATAGAGGAGACAATTTTACATCTTTTAGTGAATTTTGAGGTCCATATTTCCAAGGATTAAGGGAGTTAGAAAAAATCAATTTGTATCGCAAAATATTTCCATAGCTACCCCCTTTGTTCTAAATTTTCGACAAAAAAATTATAAAAAATGCTAAAAATTCGTAAAGAGGGGTTTTTTTGGCCAAAAAATTGACTGGCACAATCAGTTTTGTGATAAAATCATTATTTCGCCTTCAAATAGAGTCATGAAATTTTCGAAAATCCACTTTTCAAAACAAAAAATACTCATAACTCGACAAATAGGAAAGGTAGAACGTTCTAGTCTTCACCAATCGATAGAGGGGACAATTTTACATATTTTAGTGAATTTTGAGTCCATATTTCCAAGGATTATGGGAGTTAGAAAAAATCAATTTGTATCGCAAAATATTTCCATAGCTACCCCCTTTGTTCTAAATTTTCGACAAAAAAATTATAAAAAATGCTAAAAATTCGTAAAGAGGGGTTTTTTTGGTCAAAAAAATGACTGGCACAATCAGTTTTGTGATAAAACCATTATTTCGCCTTCAAATAGAGTCATGAAATTTTCGAAAATCCACTTTTCAAAACAAAAAATACTCATAACTCGACAAATAGGAAAGATAGAACGTTCTAGTCTTGACCAATCGATAGAGGGGACAATTTTACATATTTTAGTGAATTTTGAGTCGATATTGCCAAGGATTAAGGGAGTAAGAAAAAATCAATTTGTATCGCAAAATATTTCCATACCCCCTTTGTTCTAAATTTTCGACAAAAAAATTATAAAAAATGCTAAAAATTCGTAAATAGGGGTTTTTGGCCAAAAAATCGACTGGCACAATCAGTTTTGTGATAAAATCATTATTTCGCCTTCAAATAGAGTCATGAAATTTTCGAAAATCCACTTTTCAAAACAAAAAATACTCATAACTCGACTAATAGGAAATATAGAACGTTCTAGTCTTCACCAATCGATAGAGGAGACAATTTTACATCCTGTAGTGAATTTTGAGTCCATATTTCCAAGGATTAAGGGAGTTAGAAAAAATCAATTTGTATCGCAAAATATTTCCATAGCTACCCCCTTTGTTCTAAATTTTCGACAAAAAAATTATAAAAAATGCTAAAAATTCGTAAAGAGGGGTTTCCTTGGCCAAAAAATCGACTGGAACAGTTTTGTGATAAAATCATTATTTCGCCTTCAAATAGGGTCATGAAATTTTCGAAAATCCACTTTTCAAATCAAAAAATACTCATAACTCGACTAATAGGAAAGATAGAACGTTCTAGTCTTCACCAATCGATAGAGGAGACAATTTTACATCTTTTAGTGAATTTTGAGTCCATATTTCCAAGGATTAAGGGAGTTAGAAAAAATCAATTTGTATCGCAAAATATTTCCATAGTTACCCCCTTTGTTCTAAATTTTCGACAAAAAAATTATAAAAAATGCTAAAAATTCGTAAAGAGGGATTTTTTTGGCCAAAAAATCGACGGGCACAATCAGTTTTGTGATAAAATCATTATTTCGCCTTCAAATAGTGTCATAAAATTTTCGAAAATCCACTTTTCAAAACAAAAAATACTCATAACTCGACAAATAGGAAAGATAGAACGTTCTAGTCTTCACCAATCGATAGAGGGGACAATTTTACATCTTCTGGTGAATTTTGAGTCCATATTTCCAAGGATTATGGGAGTTAGAAAAAATCAATTTGTATCGCAAAATATTTCCATAGCTACCCCCTTTGTTCTAAATTTTCGACAAAAAAATGATAAAAAATGCTAAAAATTCGTAAAGAGGGGTTTTTTGGCCAAAAAATTGACTGGCACAATCACTTTTGTGATAAAATCATTATTTCGCCTTCAAATAGAATCATGAAATTTTCGAAAATCCACTTTTCAAAACAAAAAATACTCATAACTCGACAAATAGGAAAGATAGAACGTTCTAGTCTTGACCAATCGATAGAGGGGACAATTTTACATATTTTAGTGAATTTCGAGTCCATATTTCCAAGGATTATGGGAGTTAGAAAAAATCAATTTGTATCGCAAAATATTTCCATAGCTACCCCCTTTGTTCTAAATTTTCGACAAAAAAATTATAAAAATGCTAAAAATTCGTAAAGTGGGGTTTCTTTGGCCTAAAAATCGACTGGCACAATCAGTTTTCTGATAAAATCATTATTTCGCCTTCAAATGGAGTCATGAAAATTTCGAAAATCCACTTTTCAAAACAAAAAATACTCATAACTCGACTAATAGGAAAGATAGAACGTTCTAGTCTTCACCAATCGATAGAGGAGACAATTTTACATCTTGTAGTGAATTTTTAGTCCATATTTCCAAGGATTAAGGGAGTTAGAAAAAATCAATTTGTATCGCAAAATATTTCCATAGCTACCCCCTTTGTTCTAAATTTCTAAATTATAAAAAATGCTAAAAATTCGTAAAGAGGGGTTTCTTTGGCCAAAAAATCGACTGGCACAATCAGTTTTGTGATAAAATCATTATTTCGCCTTCAAATGGAGTCATGAAATTTTCGAAAATCCACTTTTCAAAACAAAAAATACTCATAACTCGACTATGAGGAAAGATAGAACGTTCTAGTCTTCACCAATCGATAGAGGGGACAATTTTACATCTTCTGGTGAATTTTGAGTCCATATTTCCAAGGATTATGGGAGTTAGAAAAAATCAATTTGTATCGCAAAATATTTCCATAGCTACCCCCTTTGTTCTAAATTTTCGACAAAAAATTTTAAAAAATGCTAAAAATTCGTAAAGAGGGGTTTTTTGGACCGGAAAATCGACTGGCACAATCAGTTTTGTGATAAAATCATTATTTCGCCTTCAAATAGAGTAATGAAATTTTCGAAAATCCACTTTTCAAAACAAAAAATACTCATAACTCGACAAATAGGAAAGATAGAACGTTCTAGTCTTCACCAATCGATAGAGGGGACAATTTTACATCTTTAAGTGAATTTTGAGTCCATATTTCCAAGGATTAAGGGAGTTAGAAAAAATCAATTTGTATCGCAAAATATTTCCATACCTACCCCTTTGTTCTAAATTTTCGACAAGAAATTTTAAAAAATGCTAAAAATTCGTAAAGAGGGGTTTTGTGGACCGGAAAATCGACTGGCACAATCAGTTTTGTGATAAAATCATTATTTCGCCTTCAAATAGAGTAATGAAATTTTCGAAAATCCACTTTTCAAAACAAAAAATACTCATAACTCGACAAATACAAAAGATAGAACGTTCTAGTCTTCACCAATCGATAGAGGGGACAATTTTACATCTTTAAGTGAATTTTGAGTCCATATTTCCAAGGATTAAGGAAGTTAGAAAAAATCAATTTGTATCGCAAAATATTTCCATACCTACCCCTTTGTTCTAAATTTTCGACAAAAAATTATAAAAAATGCTAAAAATTCGTAAAGAGGGGTTTTTTGGACCGGAAAATCGACTGGCACAATCAGTTTTGTGATAAAATCATTATTTCGCCTTCAAATAGAGTAATGAAATTTTCGAAAATCCACTTTTCAAAACAAAAAATACTCATAACTCGACAAATACAAAAGATAGAACGTTCTAGTCTTCACCAATCGATAGAGGGGACAATTTTACATATTTTAGTAAATATCGAGTCCATATTTCCAAGGATTATGGGAGTTAGAAAAAATCAATTTGTATCGCAAAATATTTCCATAGCTACCCCCTTTGTTCTAAATTTTCGACAAAAAAATTATAAAAATGCTAAAAATTCGTAAAGTGGGGTTTCTTTGGCCTAAAAATCGACTGGCACAATCAGTTTTCTGATAAAATCATTATTTCGCCTTCAAATGGAGTCATGAAAATTTCGAAAATCCACTTTTCAAAACAAAAAATACTCATAACTCGACAAATAGGAAAGATAGAACGTTCTAGTCTTCACCAATCGATAGAGGGGACAATTTTACTTCTTTTCGTGAATTTTGAGTCCATATTTCCGAGGATTAAGGGAGTTAGAAAAAATCAATTTGTAACGCAAAATATTTCCATAGCTACCCATTTGTTCTAAATTTTCGACAAAAAAATTATAAAAAATGCTAAAAATTCGTAAAGAGGGGTTTTTTGGCCAAAAAATCGACTGGCACAATCAGTTTTGTGATAAAATCATTATTTCGCTTCCAAATGGAGTCATGAAATTTTCGAAAATCCACTTTTCAAAACAAAAAATACTCATAACTCGACAAATAGGAAAGATAGAACGTTCTAGTCTTGACCAATCGATAGAGGGGACAATTTTACATATTTTAGTAAATTTCGAGTCCATATTTCCAAGGATTAAGGGAGTTAGAAAAAATCAATTTGTATCGCAAAATATTTCCATAGCTACCCCCTTTGTTCTAAATTTTCGACAAAAAATTATAAAAAATGCTAAAAATTCGTAAAGAGGGGTTTTTTTGGCCAAAAAATTGACTGGCACAATCAGTTTTGTGATAAAATCATTATTTCGCCTTCAAATAGAGTCATGAAATTTTCGAAAATCCACTTTTCAAAACAAAAAATACTCATAACTCGACAAATAGGAAAGATAGAACGTTCTAGTCTTCACCAATCGATAGAGGGGACAATTTTACATCTTTAAGTGAATTTTGAGTCCATATTTCCAAGGATTAAGGGAGTTAGAAAAAATCAATTTGTATCGCAAAATATTTCCATAGCTACCCCCTTTGTTCTAAATTTTCGACAAATAATTTTAAAAAATGCTAAAAATTCGTGAAGAGGGGTTTTGTGGACCGGAAAATCGACTGGCACAATCAGTTTTGTGATAAAATCATTATTTCGCCTTCAAATAGAGTAATGAAATTTTCGAAAATCCACTTTTCAAAACAAAAAATACTCATAACTCGACAAATAGGAAAGATAGAACGTTCTAGTCTTCACCAATCGATAGAGGGGACAATTTTACATATTTTAGTAAATTTCGAGTCCATATTTCCAAGGATTATGGGAGTTAGAAAAAATCAATTTGTATCGCAAAATATTTCCATAGCTACCCCCTTAGTTCTAAATTTTCGACAAAACAATTATAAAAAATGCTAAAAATTCGTAAAGAGGGGTTTCTTTGGCCAAAAAATCGACTGGCACAATCAGTTTTGTGATAAAATCATTATTTCGCCTTCAAATGGAGTCATGAAATTTTCGAAAATCCACTTTTCAAAACAAAAAATACTCATAACTCGACAAATAGGAAAGATAGAACGTTCTAGTCTTGACCAATCGATAGAGGGGACAATTTTACATATTTTAGTGAATTTTGAGTCGATATTGCCAAGGATTAAGGGAGTAAGAAAAAATCAATTTGTATCGCAAAATATTTCCATAGCTACCCCCTTTGTTCTAAATTTTCGACAAAAAAATTATAAAAAATGCTAAAAATTCGTAAAGAGGGGTTTTTTTGGCCAAAAAATCGACTGGCACAATCAGTTTTGTGATAAAATCATTATTTCGCCTTCAAATGGAGTCATGAAATTTTCGAAAATCCACTTTCCAAAACAAAAAATACTCATAACTCGACTAATAGGAAAGATAGAACGTTCTAGTCTTCACCAATCGATAGAGGGAACAATTTTACATCTTCTGGTGAATTTTGAGTCCATATTTCCAAGGATTAAGGGAGTTAGAAAAAATCAATTTGTATCGCAAAATATTTCCATAGCTACCCCCTTTGTTCTAAATTTTCGACAAAAAAATTATAAAAAATGCTAAAAATTCGTAAAGAGGGGTTTTTTTGGCCAAAAAATTGACTGGCACAATCAGTTTTGTGATAAAATCATTATTTCGCCTTCAAATAGAGTAATGAAATTTTCGAAAATCCACTTTTCAAAACAAAAAATACTCATAACTCGACAAATAGGAAAGATAGAACGTTCTAGTCTTCACCAATCGATAGAGGGGACAATTTTACATATTTTAGTAAATTTCGAGTCCATATTTCCAAGGATTATGGGAGTTAGAAAAAATCAATTTGTATCGCAAAATATTTCCATAGCTACCCCCTTAGTTCTAAATTTTCGACAAAACAATTATAAAAAATGCTAAAAATTCGTAAAGAGGGGTTTCTTTGGCCAAAAAATCGACTGGCACAATCAGTTTTGTGATAAAATCATTATTTCGCCTTCAAATGGAGTCATGAAATTTTCGAAAATCCACTTTTCAAAACAAAAAATACTCATAACTCGACAAATAGGAAAGATAGAACGTTCTAGTCTTGACCAATCGATAGAGGGGACAATTTTACATATTTTAGTGAATTTTGAGTCGATATTGCCAAGGATTAAGGGAGTAAGAAAAAATCAATTTGTATCGCAAAATATTTCCATAGCTACCCCCTTTGTTCTAAATTTTCGACAAAAAAATTATAAAAAATGCTAAAAATTCGTAAAGAGGGGTTTCTTTGGCCAAAAAATCGACTGGCACAATCAGTTTTGTGATAAAATCATTATTTCGCCTTCAAATGGAGTCATGAAATTTTCGAAAATCCACTTTCCAAAACAAAAAATACTCATAACTCGACAAATAGGAAAGATAGAACGTTCTAGTCTTCACCAATCGATAGAGGGGACAATTTTACATCTTTTAGTGAATTTTGAGTCCATATTTCCAAGGATTAAGGGAGTTAGAACGTTCTAGTCTTCACCAATCGATCGAGGGGACAATTTTACATCTTCTGGTGAATTTTGAGTCCATATTTCCAAGGATTAAGGGAGTTAGAAAAAATCAATTTTTATCGCAAAATATTTCCATAGCTACCCCCTTTGTTCTAAATTTTCGACAAAAAAATTATAAAAAATGCTAAAAATTCGTAAAGAGGGGTTTCTTTGGCCAAAAAATCGACTGGCACAATCAGTTTTGTGATAAAATCATTATTTCGCCTTCAGATGGAGTCATGAAATTTTCGAAAATCCACTTTCCAAAACAAAAAATACTCATAACTCGACAAATAGGAAAGATAGAACGTTCTAGTCTTCACCAATCGATAGAGGGGACAATTTTACATCTTTTAGTGAATTTTGAGTCCATATTTCCAAGGATTAAGGGAGTTAGAACGTTCTAGTCTTCACCAATCGATCGAGGGGACAATTTTACATCTTCTGGTGAATTTTGAGTCCATATTTCCAAGGATTAAGGGAGTTAGAAAAAATCAATTTTTATCGCAAAATATTTCCATAGCTACCCCCTTTGTTCTAAATTTTCGACAAAAAAATTATAAAAAATGCTAAAAATTCGTAAAGAGGGGTTTCTTTGGCCAAAAAAACGACTGGCACAATCAGTTTTGTGATAAAATCATTATTTCGCCTTCAAATGGAGTCATGAAATTTTCGAAAATCCACTTTCCAAAACAAAAAATACTCATAACTCGACTAATAGGAAAGATAGAACGTTCTAGTCTTCACCAATCGATAGAGGGGACAATTTTTCATCTTCTGGTGAATTTTGAGTCCATATTTCCAAGGATTAAGGGAGTTAGAAAAAATCAATTTGTATCGCAAAATATTTCCATAGCTACCCCCTTTGTTCTAAATTTTCGACAAAAAAATTATAAAAAATGCTAAAAATTCGTAAAGGGGGGTTTTTTTGGCCAAAAAATTGACTGGCACAATCAGTTTTGTGATAAAATCATTATTTCGCCTTCAAATAGAGTCATGAAATTTTCGAAAATCCACTTTTCAAAACAAAAAATACTCATAACTCGACAAATAGGAAAGATAGAACGTTCTAGTCTTCACCAATCGATAGAGGGGACAATTTTACATCTTTAAGTGAATTTTGAGTCCATATTTCCAAGGATTAAGGGAGTTAGAAAAAATCAATTTGTATCGCAAAATATTTCCATAGCTACCCCCTTTGTTCTAAATTTTCGACAAATAATTTTAAAAAATGCTAAAAATTCGTGAAGAGGGGTTTTGTGGACCGGAAAATCGACTGGCACAATCAGTTTTGTGATAAAATCATTATTTCGCCTTCAAATAGAGTAATGAAATTTTCGAAAATCCACTTTTCAAAATAAAAAATACTCATAACTCGACAAATAGGAAAGATAGAACGTTCTAGTCTTCACCAATCGATAGAGGGGACAATTTTACATGTTTTATTGAATTTTGAGCCCATATTTCCAAGGATTATGGGAGTTAGAAGAAATCAATTTGTATCGCAAAATATTTCCATACCTACCCCTTTGTTCTAAATTTTCGACAAAAAAAATAAAAAATGCTTAAAATTCGTAAAGAGGGGTTTTTTGGGCCGGAAAATCGACTGGCACAATCAGTTTTTTGATAAAATCATTATTTCGCCTTCAAATAAAGTCATGAAACCATACCATATCACCATAGGCGTGCCCACGGGGGGGGGGCAGGGTGGGCCATGGCCCACCCTAATCGGTCTAATTCCTCAAAATATCAATGTATTAAAAACATTTTATAATTTTAAAATTTTAACGTTTTTTCAAAATCACAACCAATATAAATACCTACTGTGAATATACATACCTACTGTTGTTATTTTTTTACGACGCGGCGTGCCACCTTTGTCGACACCAATGCCGCTTAAGATACCGCTTTGTCGGCTTTTTGAAATCATGGCAAAAGGAGCCGAGCCGACACAGAGCGGGATTTCATTGCAAGTGAAGCAGTTTTTTATTCTTAAAATGAATTGCGAGAAATTGAAGGGCGGCAATATGCAAAAGCAATGTTTCGGCGGGCACGGCTCTTTGTTTTTTCATCAAAAGATTCCGATTTGATATTTTAAATTTTTCTATTTATTGTATGTATCTTCATTTCAATTTCGCAGCTGACAGTGAGTGCTTGTCGTCTATAGACTGCTATCTAGGTATTCGTAATTCGTAAGATCTTATTATCTTATCCGAAGCAACACGTCGAATGCGTTTGTAGATTAGTTGATAGGATATTATCATTATCTATCTTTTTCCTCTGGACTCCATGTATTGTTATGTTACGAATGTTACGTTTTGTTTTTCTAGTTTACTTTTTGGTTCAATATATTTTGTTATATTACTCATAATTGCGTAATTACTAAATCTTTCAATTAGAAATGGGGCAACGACGTTTTTTTATTTCGCCGATGAGCCTACAATTGACTTTTGCATTATAGAAAAGGCAGCGTTATTGCTTAATTATCATTTTTAATAGGCATACTCCAATGAATCAATGGCCCCCCCTAATAAAAAAGTCTGCGCACGCCTATGCATATCACCCTCCACAACGGAGAAATTTGCCTTCGAAAAAAAAATCGAAAATCTAAAACTCTATCATGTAACCACTCAAAAGAAAGCTCTCGATCTCAAAATCATCGTGAGGAGGTTATTTTTCGCATATCACCCTCCATAAAGGAGAAATTTGCTATCGAAAAAAAAAATCGAAAATTTAAAACCCTATCATGTAACCACTCAAAAGAAAGATCTCGATCTCAGGATCATCGTGACGAGGTTATTTTTCGCATATCACCCTCCACAACGGAGAAATTTGCCTTCGAAAAAAAAATCGAAAATCTAAAACTCTATCATGTAACCACTCAAAAGAAAGCTCTCGATCTCAGGATCATCGTGACGAAGTTATTTTTCTCATATCACCCTCCAGAACGGAGAAATTTGCTAACGAAAAAAAAATCGAAAATCTAAAACCCCATCATGTAACCACTCAAAAGAAAGCTCTCGATCTCAGGATCATCGTGACGAGGTCATTTTTCGCATATCACCCTCCATAACGGAGAAATTTGCTATCGAAAAAAAAGGCGAAAATCTAAAACCTATCATGTAACCACTCAAAAGAAAGCTCTCGATCTCAGGATCATCGTTACGAGGTTATTTTTCGCATATCACCCTCCATAACGGAGAAATGAGCGATCGAATGGGGAAAAAAGTCGAAAATCGGAAACCTATCATGTAGCCACTCTAAAGAAAGCTGTCGATCTCAGGATCATCGTGACGAGGTTATTTTTGCATATCACCCTCCATAGCGGAGAAATGAGCGATCGAATGGGGAAAAAAGTCGAAAATCGGAAACCTATCATGTAACCACACTAAAGAAAGCTCTCCATCATCGTGACGAGGTTAGTTTTCGCATATCACCCTCCATAACGGAGAAATGAGCGATATATTATATTCCTGTTGTTGTGGAATGATTTTATATACAGTGTATTTTAATTACCTGATCGGAAAAAAGCACGGAGAACAGTAAATATACTGGACGAAATCCTAAAACAAATAATGAACTGGGGTAAATTGGATGGGAATTAAAGAATAGTCTGTCTTTGATTATACATAATATATATTTTTTTACCAACGTCTATTCTAATATATCCAAGTAGGTACTTTGACGTTTTAAAAAATAAAAAAGTCTCAAACAAACAAAAAGTAGTAATAATTAATTTGTGGAGTAAAATTTTGTTGAGAGTAGGCAATAGTTGAAATATTTTTTTTTCAAATTGAGTTATCGTCGCAAACGGCAAAACAAATAGAATAAAAATGAGATTGATTACAATTTTATTTTTGATAATAGCCCAATCATATTAGACAAATCGAGTGAAATAATTCCCGGAAAGTTGAAACTTGCTTTAAAAGTTCTTTTTCTCCATTAAATTGAAGAAAATGAAAATATTTGGTGACATCGAGGAGAGGAGGAACCCTATAATCTTGTTTTTTTCGCTTTTTAGCGGAAATCTGTGATTTTTTATTGAAAAGAGTTAAATACATTAAAGCTGACAAAATTTCCAACAAAAAAGGTTTTATGCATTTTCCTTATAGGACCAACTATATCGGATTTATGAGATTGAGATTCTGGTGAAAAAGTAAAAAAGTGAAGTTAATTTTAGGGCTCTTCCTCTCCTCGCGAACTTCTCAATTTCGTTAATCCAATGTAAAAAAGGAACTTCTAAAACAAGTTCCAGCTTTTTCACTTATAGGCCAAGCAATAGAGCATGCAAGTATAGTAATTTTTGACAAACATTCTAGTAGAAAACGGATGATGCCATCATATAAAAGATACTACGTAGTATAATTTTGATATGTTTTGGACACGCAAATGGTTTTCAGTAATTTGTTATAAACATTTAAAACGAAAAACACCTCCCTCATATAACGTAAAAAGTACTGAAGCAATCTCTATGGTATGTATAGATAAATCGTAGGAGATAAAATACGAACAAAATGAGGGGTCGAACGAGTCAATCGGATAATTAGGAACCGAGAAAATTTGGAAAAATCGGAAAATTAGTAATTTTTTTTGAAAATTCATATTTTCGTCATTTTTCAATTGTAAGAACTGAAACTTGGTACAAAGGAAGTTCTTCATATGCGTTTATATAAATTAATATTGTTCTTCTTTATATGTGCGAAGAGCAGACGCCAGGCGACGGTTACTTTTATCGCAATTACAAATTTAATTTTTTTATGCGATAATTTGCAACGTGTATGGATGCGTTGTCGATTGTCCGATTTTAAATTTTAAAACGGTTTTGAAAAGTGTAGATGTAGGGAAGATGTGAGGTATTTTTTTTTTTTAATTTGACTGGAAGATGACAGTTGTTTTATGAGAAGGTGTAATTTTTTTTAATAACGTGGAAATAGATATACCTACTAAGTAGATTCTAGTCCAGTAGCTCGAAAATACTTTTTTAGCTTTTTGGTATTGCGTGACACATTTGACGATTTGAGATCACTGGGCTAGAATTTTCTTAGTATATCGCACACTCAATAATAAAATGGCATAACTAAAAATTTTCATGTTTTCACTTTTAATTATAAAACGGCACATAATGGCGCCCTTTACATGTGGCTATTTGAATGACGTCTATACTCCCACGCTAAGACGCGCTTCATGATATTACGTCTCTTTCTTACTAAAGGTCTTTTGCGAGCATTTTAAAATTAAACCGACGCGCTTCAGTATCAGTAATGCTCCAAAACAGTCGTAAAAGGTGGTTGTTTATTTGTTGACTGATTTACTAATGTGTCTTTTTATCATTTAAAATAAGGTGAGAATTTTTTGTATTTTTTAGATTTAATATGGCATATTACTAATTGAGTCACTTTATTATTAAATATTAGTTGTTCGAAAAGAACTTTTTTGATTTGTGCCTTTTTTTGGAAATAACAATGTCCTTTTTACGAATCATTCCGAGAAAATTCTTTTTATAATTAAAATTTAGTAAGGTCAAAACAAGAATAAATTCATCACTTCTCTATACTTGCAAATCTTAACATCAATAGCATTACACATAAATTCTTAATCAAAGGCCATACTCAAAATGAAGGAGACAATATACACAGATTAATTGTCCAATTTATTCTCCTCATCAATACATAACACTGATAAAAATGCATACTTACGAATCTATCTTTGACCTGAAACAACTTCAGGAAGAATGGGGAAATAACTTTTCCAAAGATAAGACAGATAAATTTATTAATTGGAATGACATTAAGGTCATGAGGTTTACAAAAAATAATCCTTTAATATTTGCATTTAAAACATCTTACAAACAAGAGCAGTTTATTGAGGCTTTTATAAGAATTTAAAAAAGAAAGTTTACCCCTATACAACATATTTCGTTAAGTAAAACCTATACTGCTAAACAAGACCTTAGCGAAAATAAAAAGAAATACCTAAAATAACTAGTTTCAAAACAACTGATTCCTAGTTTTTATGCTGATTTTAACAGTACTATACTTCGATAATGTAGATGTAAAAATCTATACATTGATAATTTGAGTTTAAAAGTTTTAATTTAATTTAATTTTTTATTTTAAAAATTTGTGTTCATTTTGTACTTTAAACATGTAGAATTACTATTTATTTAATAAGTTAGGTACTTGTTTGAAGTTAAAATATTTTATGTAATTTGTTTCTGTTAATTCTATCCAATAATTTAAATATTATTAAAATTGAGTTTTTAGTTTTATATTTTTCTAAACAAACAACCAATTAAATACTAAATCGACATTTCTCAAAATGTACCAGCAGAAAGGATAAAAATTTAAATTTAAAAGATATTATCTAGTTTTAGGTCACTTAATTTTTTTCATTTTAAAAATAAAATGACACAATATTCGACCACTTGTCGTTTTGTCCCAGATATAGACTATCTAGTTAAGCTTTACTGTTATTCACATTAACTAATAAGACACTGAAATAGTCATTCAAACTGCGCCTAAAGAGTCTTAAGTGCGAAAAGCGAATAAAATCAACTCTCAATTATTGAGTGTGTGATATATCTTCTACTCATGGAACTTGCACAAGATAGTTAATAAATATTAACGCCCCCAATAAAAAAGCAAGCAAAATATCTAAATGTCATTTATACCTAAAATTTTAAACTAATAAAATATTATTATTTAACGATAGTTTTTACATTTTATAAAAAATATTTACATAGATTAATATGATTTTTTAAAAAGAAAAAAAAACGAATTCACACCAAAAAATGTTCAATGTTCCTTCCTTTCTTTTCTTTTCCTCTTTCTTTTTTTATCACTTTGAAAATCTTCGTTTTTTCTGGCCAAACAAGGTTTACAATACCAATTTTCGTTTTCATCGGGCGGTACTTGTATACCGACGCACACCCAATGATACCAAGCGTCACAACCGTCACAACCGATCATCGGTCTACCGTCGTCTTGTTGGCTGCACGTCGGACATATCCACACCTCGTTACCGTGTTCGTCGATTTTCTTAAACACTTGATGTTGTTGTTGTTGTTGCTGTTGCTGCTGTTCGATTTTTTTCGGTTTAGGTGTCGGTTTCGATTTAAGAGGATGTAATCGAGGTCTGCCGGGAGTTCTAGGCGTAGTCGGAGTAGCAGCAGCAGCAGGAGGAGGATCTTCAACTGGAGGTACAGGCGATAGTGTATTCTTAGGTTTAGGCGGACCAGTTACGAGCGCAGATATTTTAGCTAAGCCACCACCGGAAGACGGTTCTATCTTTTTATTCTCTTGAATTCGAATATCCTCTTCTTCGTCTTTTTTTACTATTGGTTTGATATTTAATTTTCTTTCGGGAGTCTCCGGCCTCGGCGAAGGAGAATTTACTTTAAGGAGTATCTTAGGTATCAACGGATTCTCCATCGATTCTACTTTTTCCTTTTCTTTTTCGAGTTTGTCTTTTATTTTCTTCTTGAATTTTTTTTCCCTCTTAATCTTGAAATTAACAAATTAAAACATTAAAATATACATATTTATAAATCGATGGAATGCAATCATAAAAAGAAAAATTGATTCTTACCTTCTCTTTGCCTTCCTTCTTTAGATCCTTTATCTTCTTTTTCTCACCTTTTTCTTTAAACTTGTCTTTCTTATTTTTCTTTTTGATTTTATCTTTTTTTTCTTTCTTGTGCTCCTTATTTTTCTTGGGAACGATTTCTAGAGGTGTCGGAGGAGTCTTGGTACGCGGATGTACTATAGAGCTAATGGAACTAGTATCCGCCGCCGCCACTGCCGGTACTTGAATCGGTTGTTGCTGAATCATCATCGGAGGTGAAGGTTGACGTAATTCCTCGACGGGCGTAGGGGTGGGCGGTTGTTGTTTAACTTCTGTCGCAGTAGGTGGCGGTTCTTTAATCTCCATCGTTTCTTTAACTTTTGCCGCCGGCGGTGGGGCTGACGTAACATCCATCTGGGAAGATAAGTGAGAAGGAAAATAAGGATTTTTACCGAAATTCGTAATGCCTCCGAGATGAGAAAATGGAAACATTGGCGTAGTTAATTGAGAGGGAATTAAGCCTGGACCGCCGAAATTCGTTAAGAACGGAAAGGGCATCGAAGACAATCCCATATGTGGAGTCAATTGTGGTCTCATATGATGATGATGACCATCTGGTGTTTTAGGTCTATTAACAATTATATCTACTAATTCGGATTCGGTGAACATCGGACGGTGTTGGGTTTTTCTGGGTTTTTTAATTTTAGGTTTCGGTTCTTTCTTCTTTCTCTTTTCTTTACGCAAAACGGGTTGTTGATGTAACATAATATCCGGCGTTCTAGGTATAGGTGTTCCCGGAGGAGAACCATCGTCAAAATAGGTACTGGGACTTTTTCCCATCGGTATCGGCTCGATAGTAATATCGCTCGAAAGACTGATTTTATTAACAATATCAGTTCCTTCATCGACTATAATATTTTGCTGTTTGTGTTCCTTTTTCGATTTATTCTCCTTTACATTCGAAATTTTTCTCAATATATTAATTTTCTTTCTATCGGGTTCGTTAAATAATTTTTCTACTTGTTGTATGGTCATGTGAGACATCGACGAAGAATTACTTTTAATCGGTATCGGCGTTATGGTTGTATTGAATTTTTCGGTTTTCGCCTTTGCGGCCGCCAATGTTTTGTCTGTAGTTTCGCGGAATATTTTTTGAGGAGGAACGGGACTTACTTTGATTTCTGCTAATCTGGGAGGTTGGAAAAATGGTAATGGGACATGAGAAAGTAGGTTTGGTGAATTATTAGCTGCTGATGCTGCTGCAGCAGCCGCTGCCGCTTTTTGTTTCATCTTGACCACATCTTTCATGGAAGCGTTTTTCTTGGAGATTTTTTCCTCCGAAACAGGTTTGAACAGCTCCTAAAATAAAAACATTTTACAGTATGGTAAGACTTTATTTATACAAGGCATATGGACGCAGGGCTTTGCGGACGACATAGTGAGTGAGAGAGTGAGAAGCACTACGAATTGTGGAGATATGCTACCTTAAAGAGGACCTTTCAGTTAATCCAAAAAAACCAAACTAGTTGCTTTTACGAATAAGAAAAGTTCTCCCGCAGGGTAGAGTAATGATGTTCCGAGAATAACTAGAAATATCCAAAGAAGTTAAATATCTGGGAGTGACTCTTGATTCCAAACTGAATTGGAAGGCACACCTGGAAAAAATTACTACCATGGCGACTAGGTTTTTCTGGCAATGCAGAAGAGTTATGGGCAAAACCTGGGGAATACGACCTAAGGTGGTTCACTGGCTTTACACAACTGTGATAAGTCCAACGATCACCTATGGAACAATAGTATGGTGGAGGAGGATAGAAGTGTCCTCTGCAGTAAATATATTAACTGCAATCCAAAGACAAGCCCTTCCCTGGTATTACCGGGGCAATGAACAGCACGGGGACGGCATCAATGGAAGCCCTTATTGGACTTCCTCCTTTGGAACTTTTTATAAGGGCGGAGGCAATGATGGCAATTCTTAGGCTGAAATCGGGACACTTATGGTCCCCGAACTATATTCGAGAAAAACAAACTGATACAACAGTGACAATACTAGATGAACACATATTTCACATGAGTTTTGATAGCATGACACCCGAGAATATATTCACTGAGCGAGTGAACATCATCATCCCATCTAGGGACCATGTGATGCACCCAGGTAATTCTAGAGAAATCATCTGGTTCAACGATGGCCCCAAAACAAACAAAGGCATTGGAGCTGGTATAAAAGGACCTAGAAAGAGAATGTTCTTTAGCCTTGGTCATTATACAACTGTATTTCAAGCAGAGACTATTACCACTATAGCCTGTATTGATGAAAACATCAGAAGAGGATATACCGGACAAAAAATTAAAATATTCACCGACAGCCAGGCTCTGCTTAAAGCTATCAGTAATCCAATAACTAGGTCTAGACTGGTGAAAAACTACAATGAATCCCTTAACAGGCTGGCAAGAGACAACAAAGTGTGCCGGCACATGAAGGGATTGCAGGTAATGAAATGGCGGACCAGTTAGCTAAAGAAGGCTCTAAAGGAGACTTCATAGGTCCGGAACCGTTCTGTGGAATCACAAAAGATTGCATAAGAGGGGAAATCCGGAACTGGCTAGATAGGGAACACCAACTCAAATGGAGGTTGACACAAGGGCACCTCTATACAAAGAGTTTACTGAACAAGGTAGACAAGGAACTCTCAACTATTGAAACTGTGTAAGAGACATTTGACGACAGTTACCAACCTGGTGACTGGACACTGCACCCTGAGGAAACATCTGCACAAAATGGTCAAAGTTAGTGAACCTATGTGCAGAAAATGATGAAACACCTACTCACATACTCTGCTTCTGCGAGAACTTACAAGTACTTAGACGGAAGCACTTTGGAGAGGAATTAATACAACCATGACAACTACTGAAAATCCCTTCAGTCAAACTAGTGGCCTTTATAGAAGACTCGAAGATTCTGGAATGGAAGTAGATAACACGGGAAATGGTACAAAGATTCAGTTCAAGTGCCTGGGCTGTTGAGCACAACCCAAATGAATGAATGAATGAAACCCAAACTTACCTTATTTATCTTTTTTTCCCTTTTCTCTTGTTTCTTTTTAATTGCAGCTTCGTTATACGATGATCCATGAGCCGATTGATTCGGACCAGTTAATATGGAAGGTAGCGTCGGTGGTGGTTCGACAGGTGGTGGAGGAGGAAGAGGAGCTTTGGCTTCAGGAAGTTTTCCTTCGCGAGCCGGCGATAAAAAGCCGGACGTTGTCATCATAACGCTACTGATTTCACGAGTCGGACGCCCACCCTCGTCTTCCCTTTTGGGTCGACGAACTTCCGTCAAAACCTCCGCGGGTTTTTTGAATTGAGGAGTGCTGGTAGTTATATTTTCGTCTAACGGTTCATCTTTCATGATCTCATTTTCTTCCACTTTAATTTCAGATTCTAAAAATCAAATAATGTTTCAATTAAGTACCTACCAATTGAGAGAAAAAAAGATACTTAGTTTAGGTTAAATGTTTACCTTCTAGTAGTGGAAACATGGGAGGCATATGTTCATGAATATGAACCGGTCTGGTAACCACCTCCTGACTGCCAGGTTTTAAAAAATTTAAATTATCCTCTTTGGGTAATGGAAACTTTGGAACTGATTGAGCCGGTGGACAAAAATTAACATAAGTCACATATTCATCTAAGTCGGCTAAATTAATTCCCATTTCCTAAAAAATAAGCCAATTATTACGTTGATAGGTACCTACTTATATTATTTTTACAAATATGTTAAAACTCATACCTGAAAAGCAAGTCCCAAGTGATCTAGATTAGCTTCAGTATTTCCAAACTCCGTGGCATAATCATTTGTTGTCTTACTTATCTGTCTGATATATTGCACAAGTAAATCAGTCAGAACTTCTAATGGTGTTGAGTTAATGCTGTGCCATCCGATAGTTTGGAGTATTTTGACCATTGCAATCTTGCAATGGTCCCTTCCGAATTGTGCACTCATAATTGGATTATTTTTAATAAACAGTAAATCTAAAAAAATCTACTTCAATATCCACAGATTTTTTTTTGTGAAATTTGTAAGTAGAATCTAGATTATAAGATAATTTTGCTAAAACTTCTGCCTCGCCTCCTAAGGATTTGGCGTATTTCAAAATGTGTTGCCTAAAAATAATTCAGTTTAAAATAGATAGGTATTTTAAATAATTAATTGTTTACCTGGTCGATGTTTTGTGCAATGAATAAACCGCGTTTTTGGATAATTTAAAAGCTGTTTCTAAAAATTTTGTATCAATTCCAGCATTATGTTTTGTACCAAATGGTGGATTCATTAAAACAGTGTCAAAACATTTGTAGAATCTGAAATTAAAAAAATAAATAAATATAAATATAATGCCAAAAGCACAGTAACTAAAGTGACCATTAACTTATAATTTGAACTAAAGCTGGTTAAATACAGGAGGCTGTTTCACGACGAGCTCACACTATCTATTGTATAGATATACAGGGTTGGGATAAAGTATGGAACCAAGTAAATATCTTTTAAACGAAAAGAACGATATTTATGAAAATTTGCAAGTAAGTGCAATGGAAAAAATGCATCTGATGTACATTTTTTTGTTAATAATATACTTCCGGTTTAACCGGAAATGCCATCAACTTCTTTAATTTAAATGGGACACCCTATATATTTTTACAGATTTTGAAAGAGCTTGTTATTTTGAATTCATACATACTGAGTTTAGTGTAAAAAAATTTGTAAAAACGAGGAATATAGCACTTTAATCAACCTCCTTTGAGTTTTTTGTATTAGAACAAAAAACTATTTAGATAAACTAATTGATGTTGTTTGTATGCATAGTAATAAATAAACGAGTACTAATTAGTACCTACGTCTTTTGTTCTCCAAGTGTCAAATTCTAATTGATGGAAATAGAGTTTACAATTTAGAATGGTTCAATTAAGCGAAAAAGAGCGTATTGCAATTTTAATGATGATCGTGTTAGAACTCATGAAGATGTGTGTCATATTATTAATAATTTGCATCCGGAGAGAAATCCTATAACACGCTCAATAGTAACTAAAACATTACAACGTTTTAATACAACTGGGATGGTAAAAAATTTGCTAAAACCTGGAAGACCGCGGACTGCAACGAACGAAACTGTTAAACAAAATATTGCAATCGATTTAGAAGAATCAGCTCAAACTTCCACCACAAATTTGGCACTAAACCATGGTATCAGTCGACGTTCTGTAGGGAAGACATTAAAAAGTGAAAAGTATCATCCGTAAAAGGTACAGTTGGTTGAAGAATTGTCAGACGATGATTTTGACCGACGGCTAGAACTTTGCGAACGGCTAATGGACATCTGTAATGTCGACGATAATTTTGCTTCTAACATACTTTTTTCCGATGAGGCAACTTTTTGTTTAAATGGAACAGTTAATCACCATAACTCAAGGTATTGATCAAATGAGAATCCTCATTGGATTCATGAAGCACATACCCAGCATCCATAAAAGTTAAACGTTTGGATGGGAATTGTCGAAAATAGGCTTATAGGCCCATTTTTTATCGACGGAAACTTGAATGGTGACAAGTATTTGGATCTACTGAATAACGAAATTATTCCTGCACTTCAACAGAATGGGCAATTACCACAAAATGTTTGGTTTCAACAAGATGGAGCACCTTCCCACTATTATAGACGGGTTGGGGATTTTCTGGATGCGAATTTTCCAAATCGATGGATTGGACGTAGAGGAATCATAGAGTGGCCTGCTCGTTCTCCGGATCTTAGCCCGTTAGATTTTTTCTTTGGGGTTATCTTAAATCACGTTTACGTTAGACGACCAACAAACTTACAGGAATTGAGACAAAGAATTATTAATGAATGTGAACTAATACGTGGAGAAGTCTTGGAAAGAGTGACTCAAGAATTTGTTAATAGGATGGCATATTGTCAGCAAGTAAATGGCGAGCATTTTGAACATTTGAAGTAATTTTGTTTCTCATTATTCTAAAATAATGAAATGTACACCTATTGTACAACTAACAATGAGTTATTCCTCGTTTTTACAAATGTTTTTACACTAAACTCAGTATGTATGAATTCAAAATAACAAGCTCTTTCAAAATCTGTAAAAACATATAGGGAGTCCCATTTAAATTAAAGAAGTTGATGGTATTTCCGGTTAAACCGGAAGTATATTATTAACAAAAAAATGTACATCAGATGCATTTTGTTCCATTGCACTTACCTGCAAATTTTCATAAATATCGTTCTTTTTGTTTAAAAGATATTTACTTGGTTCCATACTTTATCCCAACTCTGTATATGACAGACGATGAAGATTTTTGTCAAATAATTAATATTTTTAAATACATGTTAATATCTCAAAAACGCATAAGATTCAGTATAGGGAAGTCGACATAAACTTCCCTTATTTTCGGCCTTAGAATTATGTAAAAGAATAAAAATAGGGTTGTTTCATTCTAGAAAATGAAGATATTTAACATTTTTGAACTTGAACTATTCATCATCTTTTTAACAACCCTGTATATGAAAAAGAAGTTTTCGACATGTCACCAATTACCTTGATCGTTCTACTAAACAACCCGACAAGATGTTTTTTATTAAAAAAATTAATATATCGATAACTATAATTTTTAGATATAGGGTATTCTACACAAAGTGACAATAAAATTTAATGTAGAATCCGTAAATTTAATAATATACAGGGTGTTACATTTAAAATAACATAGTTGTCATTCACTTGTATGTCAAAATATTTTCCATAAATTCGGCATAACTTATTCTCCATCTATGCCAATTTTGATAGAGATCGGTTGAGTAGTCTCCAATATATAGATACTGTAAGCACGTCGTAAAACAGCCTGTGTATTTATATTGGCCATCACAAAACTTTTATAGGTACCTACCTAGTGGAAAAAGTGTGGAGCTAGAGACATTTAAACATTTTTTGTGTGTATAATGAAAAAGTAAAGATATATTACCTGGAAGGAATTCCACTTAAAACATCACACTGTACAATATCTATGTTTGTTAACTCGTGTTCCAAAATATTTTCTAAGCAGCTACCAATTGCTTCCTCATCTATCTCAAAACCAACTACTAAAGAAGCATCAAGAACTGCAGAACCTATTGTTAAGGCACCACATCCACTACCCAAGTCGGCAATTATTTTACTGTCAATATCCCCATATTGAGACTGAAATCATAGTATGAATATGAATAATATATTGCAAAATACTTACTACTACAAAAGAAAATAAAAGTGAGAAAAATTGCCTACACTTTAATGAAACATTGAAGAATTTTTTAAATCCAATTCTGTTAAATTAATGAAAAATGATGGTCAAGTGTTTTTTTTGAAATACTTTATCACATTCAAATTTAATTACAAAAAGTAGTTGAAAATGTTAATTTTAAAAATAATTTTGTTTATTTATACCTGCACAGTATATAACATATGAGACCCTAGATGTGGAGGTGTAACGTACTGTTCTAATGAAATTTTAGGTTTTTCAAATTCTGAAATACACTGCAATCGTTCTTCTATCCGTTTAAGTTTTAAGCACGGGAACATTAGGGCTTTGAATCAAATCGGGGCAACACTGGCAATATTAAATTACCAAAAGAGGAATCTTGTGTAATAAAGTAACCAGTAGATTGAGCGTTTGCCGTTTGTAATGCTGTTCTTTGGAGAGAATTTATAGAATGATTATCTGAAGATTGGACTGTTGTAGATCCTAAGACTGGTAGGGCTGTGGAACTTAACGTGGAAGCTACTCCTTGTTTGAGAAGTAGTTGTTTCTTTATCTGTAGTTCTTCCAAAATTTTACGATTTGCAAGTTCTAAAATTAAAACAAAAGGTTAACATTTTAAGTAAACATTAAGACATTTTTTTTGTACCTCTTTGTGCGTTTGGTTGTGAAAAAGCCATCAAAAGCCAATAATAGGGGTTGTCTCTGATAATAGTTACTCCAAACAAAAACATGCACTAATTTTCGCCATCAACCATCAAATTCCGATTGATTCTGATGACAGGTTATGCTGTCTGATCAGTGCATAGGTAAGATAAATGATCAGTGATCAGATGATTCTGATTTCTGATCATGGCCAGAGACAACTCTGTCCGGCATAGATAGACCATGCATAGACAGAGACACAAAACATTAATTAACCCTAACTTAACCTACGGACTAGGTTGTTTTGTGGACAGGGCTGAGTACGAATACGAAAAGTACACTCGAGCGCGCTCGATTAACTCTAGCCGTTCGAGTACTATATGAGATCAGTCTAACGTTACACTATACAGGTAGCGCGAACTTTCACGAACGATACCTAGAACGGTTTTATTGTTATCGATGAAGTTGACTATCGAAAACCATCGGTAGTATTAAAAAAATATTGATAGCTGTCCGTGCCGTTAGATAACCTGATTTCGAAAGGCGAAAAGAAGACGAAAACATAATTAAAAGAAAATTATAACCTATGTTTTTTTATATATATAACATATATATATTCGTTTTGAAACAAATTTTTTTATAAAAAAATTGGATGTTCTGATTTTTTTTAACTTTATTGTAATTTAGATAGTTTTTTTCCGGACTATCGATATACCGATGCTATCGAAGCATGGATAGTTTAAATTATCGATGTTTAGTGAGCTCTATTATCTACGAACACAATGTCTACCACAGAAATAATTTATTTATTTCTGTGATATTTACTTAAATTAGAAGTTTTGTGGGTATCGGTTTTACGTTTTATGAAATGCAAGGTTATGGTTTACGGACGGTATAATGTTAATGTAAATAATTATAAAAATAGTAACATTCATAAACAATTGTAACATAAATAAAAAAACAGATAGTTTATAGTTATAGTAAATCATTGCTTTTACGTTTCTCAATATTTACTGTATTTTGATTTTTCTGACAGTCGTGTTTCACCAACTAAGTATAGTTTGCTACACTAAAGTGAACAGGTTTTTATCTACCTTTATTGCTGTTTTAATAAAATATACAGGATTTTGAAGAATTAACGCAATTGTTGTTACAGTTTTTAATGCAGCAGAAGCCACTGTCTTTCAGAAATTTAATGTTTGGCATATGTGTATAGTTTTCCAGCAGTTTTCCTCTATTAACAAAACCAATGTCTACCAGTAACATTACAAAGTCGAAGAAAAGTTCCAAAGATAGCGAAAAAAAGAAATTTCAACCACAACCAAGCACTAGTGACAGTAATAATGTAAATGATAAAGGAGCACCTACCGAAAATGTAATTAAATTAATGTATTTTTATTAAATAACAACGCCGTTATATTAAATACATTAAAATTGAAAGATCTTAAACTTTTCCAGGATTGCAAAACATATGCAGGAATTGGACCGGATATTATCCGGAACTGTGCAGAACAGTCCATGTTTGAAACTCATTTAACCGAAGATGTTTGTAATACACTGAGTGAAGATATTAATTATAAAATTCGTTACATTATTCATGTGAGTAGATGTATTTATTTTACCTTAGCAAATATATAATATACTCATTTTGTAGGATGCACTTTTAAAAGCAAGATTATGTGGAAGAGATGTCATAACATCAAGAGATATCGAAGAAACTTTCAGTAATTTGTCAATTGAAAAAGTTTATGGTGCAAAAACAAATCCCAACTGGGTTCCATTCAGTGATTTACCGAGTACTAGTAATAGCGATCAAACTTTTTTTTATTTAGATGTGAGTATGTTGAAAGATCTGTAAATGTAAATATAATTATGAATTTCAGAATTTTTTTTTAGGATAGTCTTGTAAATCTCATAGAATTAGCTGAAGAAGAAAACACATTTGTTCAACACGGTGACATAGAACTTAGTAAACAGTGGTACCCTGATCCAGATTTAACAAATCCTAGTTCTTTGCATAAAAACTACTTTACAGTTGCTTGTCAATCCATTATGAGTACAGATCCTGAGTTACGCCAAGTGGTATTAAAAGACATAAGTGAAAATCCAGATGTCGCACCCATACTGCAGTGGTTCTACAATTTTGGATATTTAATGCTCATTAAAAATATCAGATACGATTCTCTTACATTAAGAGCTGGTTATTTTTTACTTGTAAAGAACGTTTCATACGATTATTTAACATTACGGTCTTTAGAGTTGATAGAAACTTTAGAGAATAGTCCATTGAGTAGTGCAAACGTTTCTGTCCAGTCCCTCGAGCTCTTAGTTAAATTATTATTACAAAGACTGTTGTTATCGTTTAGTTCATCAGAAATACTGAACAAAATTTGTTTTACATTAAGTATATTATGTCTAAGGGTACCTCTGAAAGAACTTGCAATAGAAATGATCAATCAGAAATTGGAGTCATTGAACGAAGAAGCGATTCTTCCCATAATGACCACTGTTTACTATTTGGGAATTGATGGAATAACAGAAATATTTTTGCCTCGCATTACTTTTTTTCTTGATAGGATTTCGAATGAGAATAACATGGAAATTATTTATGTTACTCAGGTGAGTAAAATTTAAAAAAATATAATTATTAATCTGAAATTGTAATGTACAATATAACTACGGTTGTAGGCAATTTATGGTTTAATTTGTAAAGCAACATTAGAAGATAATTATGTACACAATTGGTTTGATGTTACAATTCCCAATGAATTAGTTATTTATTGGAGGTCGAATTATTATCAAGTAGAAGGTATGCCATTTTTAAAATAAACTATTTTATTAACCCTTTGTCCATATCATGATAAATTTATTGAAATGGGTATGTATTACAACGGCCAAACATAATTTTTTATGTTGAAATTGACCCAACAAAAATCTAATTGGAATGAAAAGTAATTTTTTTATTTTTTCTATTTTTTGAACACAACCATTCAACACTTTTAGAAAGTGAAAAACTGGAGGTAAATTTCATCAAGATGAAATCGAAATTAATAAAAACTAGACGAAAACTGGTACTAGAAGAAATTGCGACCCCCTCTATCAGCAGGTGTGCATTGGAGCAAGTGTTCAAATTACCTTCTTACGATTGCCACGTTAGGCGAAAAATACAGGAATGCCGGATGAGTAGACAAATAATATATAAAAAAGAAACACACATCACAGTGGGAAAAATAAGTTTACTATTGTCAGTATTAAAAAATGTTAAAAGTAACAATAAGGCAATCTCAAAATGTCGTGATCACTCCTTATTGTCTTATAACATATAGGTAGCCACGGGGATATAATAAATTATTTATTATTTTTTAAAGAAGTTTTAATTTCCATTATCTATACTATTATTTGTTAAATTATACAACTCGTTGAGTATATCTGAAACAAAAAAATAATGTAATAGAAAAACTTGTTACCTGATTATTGTATGTTGTATGTATATCATAAAATCAAAATCCCTTTTACCATTTAAAGGTGTAGGGTATATGTTAATGTCTGTATTATTGACAATATTTTTCAATGTCTACACAAATTTTGCCCATTCTTTTTTGTTATTTGCTAGCGCCTTGGCCATCCCATGTAGGCTAGTAAAAATAAGGTAACCCAAAACAAATTTGGGACAAACGAAACTCTCAGGATACCTTTTTTAGGTTGTCGATAATGTTTCCTTAAAAATGGCACTAAATCGCATGGACCGTTCTCGCTCAATCGCACGTTAAACTCAAAAATTCGTATATTTATTTGTTTGAAAATATCTAAAAAACTATGAACTTTCTAAAAATTGTATAAGAAAGCAAATTTGTTGCCAATAAAAATACCTACAAAACCGCTTTTTGTTTTCCAAAATCGACCTAAAAACAAAGAACTTATGGGCCTTCAAATAATGGGGGGCCATTTGGGCTTGAGCTCCAATTATATCTAAAAATTTAATGATTTTGTAAAAAAAAACACATGATACCTAATTTGTTGCATTCAAAATTACCAAATATTTATTTTTTTATAATTTAAAATGGTTAAAAAAATTATGAGCATTTATATTTGGGGCCAGTTAGATTGGGGCACCATTTTTTGGTAACATGCTATTAACATACAAACTTTATCGTATCCGTACGGCAGTAGCATTATGGACCTTCTGGACACATATATGTAGTAAAACACTTACGTTTTATGTAAAGAATAGAAATAGTATATTAAGAACAGTATTTATTAAAAGTTTTTTTGTATGGTATGTATTGTACTTTGCCATAATATATGCCTTCATTGCCATGTATGTATGTAAATTGCCATACTATGATACATGATTGCCCGATTGCCGTGACCGCAGCAAAACAGGCCGAGCAAAGTGAAACTAATGTTTTTGTTGTTGGACAAGACACAGATTTATTTGTTGTGCTCATTGAACATTGCAAAATACAAAATCTGTATTTCTTGAGACCAGGTATTTCAGGCAAAATGGACAAAATAACAAATTTACACATTTTAAAATCGAAACTAGATCCTGCAATAGTTAAAAACGTATTATTTTTTCATGCAAGGTCGGGTTACGATACCACATCGGCATTCTTTAAAAATGACAAAAAAGTGCTTTAATTGTTTTGTCTAAAAATTAAAAACTTTCCGAAGATTTACTTGAATATAAAAGGGTATCCAAAATGATATTAGCACAACACAACCAAAGTTTAAATTCGTTTAGGTATTTAAAATACAATCAGATAATTGCACGCCAAAAACTTTGTAGTAACTTTGAGCTAGCCAGGAATTTTTCAGTTAAAAGCCCAATTGGGCGAGTACGGTCCATGCGATTTTTAAGGAGACATTGTCCACCACCTAAACAAGTTATCCTGAAAGTTTCAACTTATCTCAAATTTGTTCCGGGTTGGACCGATAGTTTTACTGTCCTAATGTCTGTTTCGGTCTTCCCCTTTGCCTAGCTCTTTTGTACCTTGGATTATCCCACACTTGCTTGACAGGGCTCTTATTATTCATTCTTCGGAGATGCCCCCACCATCTAAAAGTTGTCGATTTTCAATGAATTCCAGCATTGGTTCTATTTCCAGGTCTTCTCTTATTTTTGTGTTTCTCATTTTGTCTCTTTTTGTGACACCCCTGACTCTACTGAGATACTTCATTTCTACGGCCTGGATTTGACTCTTTTGTCGCTGTGTGAGCACCCATGATATTTACATCTAAATGTAAGGGTTGGTCTAAATATGGTTTTATAAAAATTCATTTTCGTTTTCTTTGATATCTCTTTTTTGTTTATAAACGACCTGTTCATTGCATATTATAGTTTCGAAAGTGTTTTGTATCCTATTATTAATTTCAATAGAGAGTTATTGCAAATGGGAAAAAATGCAGACTTTAATAAAAGATCCGCTAATAAAGTATCCTTTAAGGCGATACCAAAAGTGCACTATTGCATAGCGCTTTAAGTGAAATCAAAAGTAACCACAGAACTGAATAAATTGTGTCCTGTGAAAGTGACAGATCTCGAACCTAGAAGTTTGAAGAATTTGTTTTCATTCACAGTTTTGTATTTATGGCACAAAACATCCAGTTTATGGTGACAGATCCGTCAAAATAAAGGTACTTAATTTAAAAGTTTTTTGCCTTTATTTAACTAAAGTACAGGAATCCTGTATTTTAGATCGGGAATATCCTTAAAGTTGGACTTACCGAGCATGCGTATATGTCAAAATAAAAGAGAGTTTATTAAGGGAACTAAAAAACGAACGTTGCAATAACTCTCTAATATCTTGTTTTCCGTTGTCCCGAATTTCCAATCTTAAGTAATTGAAGCTGTTCACCTGCAATATTCATTCCTCTACTGTCTCTTCTGTCTGCATCACTTTTGTTTTAGTTTTATTTATATTCATCCCATTATTATCTTTTAAAGTTTTATTCCATGTGTCGAAGTTCTGTCCCCGTCATAATAATCAAATCATCTGCTTAATCCCCCTCCCTGTCTTAGTCCTTTTTGTATTTTGAAATTATCTGAAATTTTATTTTCGCTTCTTGTCAACTCCTGTATTTTTTAAAATGTCCCATAACGCTTCCCGTGGTACCTTATCCAAAAAAGTCTTTTCCAAATCAATAAAACCAACATAACCTTCTTTAATCTTGTTGTAGTAATTTTTCTGCTAACAATTTAACTGTAAAAAGGTGATCTTGTATGCTACTTTCTTTTATAAAACTTTCTCAGTTTCTCATCTATTACTTTCTCATATATTTTCATAGCCGTGCTAAGTAGAGTTATTCCTCTGTAATTGCTGCAATTTTATGCTTGTCTCCCATTTTATAAATTGGTATGATCAGTGCCATTTTCTAATCATCAGGTATTTGTTCTTCATCCCATGCCGTTTTGATTATTTCGAAGAGATATAACTCATTCCTTTTGATCCCAGATTTTTAAACATCTATGTTGTAAGTTTGTCATACCCTGGAGCTTTACCGTTTTTAAGTGTTCGTATAATTTTTGTTAGATCTGCCATATTTATACCTTCACCTTTTCCTTTATCTATCAGGGTATCGTTAGTTATTTTTTCTTTTTCCGTTTGTTGTTGTCCATCTAGTAGGTCTTGAAAGTATTCTCTCTATCTATTCATTATTTTCGATCCTTCCGTTTTAGAAATTCTCAGTTTGTTGTATGTACGGTAGAAAAAAAATGTCATCAACCATCCCCTTTAAATTCATATGAATCACAGATCAAATAATATTGTAATTAATATTAAAATCTCCGCATTAAATCTGTTATGGTATGTAACGCATTTACTTACCAGTCATTTGAAGTTCAGCACATCTATTATCATTATTATTTGATTCATTAATAAATTTTTTCCTTAAGTAAGTGAATTTAGAGGATTGCACATCTTTTATTGAACCTGGATATAAAAAATTAAAATTCTCATTTTAAATTCAGTGTTGATATTTAGTAAATATAAATATTAATTAATTATTTACCAGTCAGATCAGAAACGGACTGCTGGGGAATTTTGAATGTAGCATCTCCAACTGTACTAGTACTACACCAATTATTGGTAACATCTCTTAAAACTACTTTTTCATCTGTATCACTAATAGGATCTAAATTCGATTTCGATACTTGTTCTTTTGTAGTACTTTCGATTGTTCCTAAAAAGTGTAGCTATTAAATTTGGTTTTACAAACATTTCTATAGAGTTTTCCTCTTTTTTCTTACCTTTGACAAACGTGTTTTGTTGTTCGGTATTTTCTTCAGCAAAACAGTTCGAGAGGGATTTGATTGCTGTTACAAGAATTTTACACCGTTTTATTATTCTACGTCGACCATATTTATTATCTGGCAAGATTTCATATGCTGACTTCACTTCTTGCAAAACTAAAACATACATTTGTTTGTCACAAGAGAATAATAAATTATATACCTACCTACCATTTTGGAAATCAATATAAGCTTTTTTGATTTCTTCGGTATTACTTTCTTGCTCTTCTCTTATTATAATCGCTATAAAATCTTCCAAGACTTTTGACTGTCTCATCAATTTGGTAAAATAATTTTGTTGAATTATTGAGCCACCCTTAACATACTCGGAAAGTTGATCTACAATGATTTTATTCTCTTCATATACCGCCTACAAAATTCCATAAAATCACTATAAATGTTGACAAATGTAATTATAAGTTTATTGCTAGCAAATGAAAGACAACAACGTACAAGTATTGCCCTTTGTGCAAGAAACTCTCAGATATTCAAAACAAAGTATTTGGTGTTGACAGTGGAAGACGTAAACAGGGGTTTTTAAATCATATACTCTGTCAATCAGAGGCACCCAACATAACACTTTTATTTATTTATTTACGGGCGAACCCATTTCACAAAAAAGTGATTACAAATCTAAAAAAATACAAAAACATTTATCATATGAGATTATATAAAATACAGAACATACAAAGGATACAATACATTATAAATAAAAATTTGTAAAATATAAATAGAGAAAACACATAACTAAAAAGAACTAAATATCATTAATACAATTAGTTATCTAAGTATACTTGACAGTGTACGTTTAAAACTGGTAAAACCCGTGGAGAAATCAAGTTCAGGATACTGATTAGCACATCTCAGTGTTCGTGGTATAAATAAACTACAAAATATTCCCTATAAAATATATTTACACACTACACTTAATTTAATGTAGGCAAAGAAGCTTCCAAAAAAATCTTTGTAATTTTCTTGGTTTGAAATGAATAAATTCTTATAAATAATATTATACGATGATGAACAATTAATTTCATACATAAATAAAGCTTACCTCACAAAATGCAAACGGGTCAATAATAAGGCATATTACTTCGAATAAAATTTTAGTTTGATTCAACCAAAAGTCCCTTAACAGAAGCACCTGATAAGTATCTCCAGCTATTTCTTTATAATTTGCAGCAAAAGCCGGTATTAATTCTGTCTCCATTCCTTCCAAACAAGCCAAACAACTTCGAATTTTGACACAATCTATCAACAATTCACAGAATAACAAATTTATAATTCAAATTGTTAAATTACTCACTATTTCCATAATTAGAACATGCAACGGCAAATAATCCAATTTGAATAATTTGATCAACATGTATATCAAAATCCATAACTATATGATCGAATTCTTCTTCGCTACCTTTTATATTTGCATTCAAAGAAAATTTCTGAAGGTTTTCTAGTGGTAAAGTGTATTCAGAAAATACTTTTATACTCAGTTTTAAAACGGCCATATTAACTTTGTGTTCTAGAGCACACAATTTTGTAGTGCAGCTATCAATAAAGAGATTTAACATAGGCTTATTAGGAGTAGTTTTGTTGAACTCACTGGTAAGACCATCTAGTGCTTCTATTACCTGCAAAAGTGTGACTATTAAATAATATTCAGCAATTTTAATTTTAACCTACATACAGATTGACCACTGCCTCTAATTTTTTGGTAATCTTCAGGTAAAGTAACTTGAGCTATTGTCATGGCATGACTGAGAACTTCTTCAAATAAAACTTTGGTATCATAAAAAGTAGCTTTAGCAATTTGTTTTTTATTTGTACAATCAATTTCATTTATCATTTCCAATGCAGAATCTATCCATTTAATAAAATTCCCCTTGGAATAGTCCTGTCTAAAATTTCCTTCTAAAGCTCTATCAATTTCTTCCAGAGAAAACAGTATCTGTCTTTTGCAAAATCTTCTGACTTCCTAAATAACAAAATATTAGTAAAATAATTAAACTTGCATGGTTTTCTTACGGAAAGTATTAGGTTTACTTCAGATTCCTTTACGAACACATCAATAAATAAAGACAAATAAGTAACTTGTTGTTGAAGATGTACTAAAATTGTTTCTTTAAAAACCACTTGCGTATTTTCATTTTTGCAAATTTCAGTCAAAGATAATATTAGTTTTGTAATTTGGTTACATAATATCTAAAAAATCAATCGTGAGAACAAAGATAGTATAAATATAAAAACAAAATTACTTGAAACAAATTTAATAAGCCCCTACGGTGGCAAACATAAACAGTTAAAGAAAACAGAGATTCCTTTATCAATGTTATTTGATTATGTACACGATCCTTTAAAACTTTTTCCTGGTATTCCATTATTAAACTTTTGAAATCAATAATTCAATTTATTTGAACTTTTAACGGAATAAAATCATAAATTAGAAGAAGAGTAAACACATGATAACTTTCATCTTCTTCTTTCAGTTTTTTGGCCTCCACTCCTTGGGTATTTAGCCAAGGGGGGTAAATTAGCCTAAAGTTTGGGAATGTTCCCTAAGGAACGCTTGGAACTTTCCAACTTCCCTTTGAAAATTCTCGTTTTACGTTTACTTCTTTTTCCTAAGGCTAGACATGTTGAAGGACAACACAACACAAGAATAGACTTTTCTCGCTCAGGGGCAACAGCCAAGCATTACACAAACCCCGAAAAGTTGCCTCGGATTTATTGTAGAACACCCAGGTTTGAAAGATTAGGACTAATTCTGTAATTAATAAATATTTTCATTCCAGCTATTTTTAAATTTTATTGTAGATAACCTAATAATTTAATACAAAAATCTATGCTAGCCACCTATTGGATTGTGGGCGTACTTATAACTGTGCTGTAACTGTAAATCTCAAGAGGTAAAGTGTCTAGTCTCCATGAGGTAAAGCATCCACTATATCGCGAAGACGAGTAAAGGGTGCGACATAACCTAGGGTTGCGCGATAAACTTGAAAGTATCGATACGGATCGGAACGTAAAATATCGATACAGTAGAATATCGAATGTTAATGTATCGATACTCAAAGTATCGATACGTTAACGATCCGAGATTTCACAGCTGCCAGCGATTCTATTCAAAAAGCAAAGTGTGGTGATGAAATGAATTAAATAACAACAAAACTATCAAAATATATTTTTAATAACTAAAAATTATAAATAAACGACGAAACTTTACACTATTACAGTCAACTGCATACGACAAATAACGGTTGCGTGAATATATTTGCTTTTGATAGTAGATAACGCCACACGCCGCTACCACTAAAAATCCCGGATCGCAAGGTATCGAGTACAGTACAAATGTATCGATACTCGGAATGTATCCAAAAGCATAGTATCGATACAAAATATCGAGTATCGGAAGTAAAAGTATCGATACACTGGAATATCGGATCGTATCGCGCATCCCTAACATAACCTCGAAATGGGGAAAACAAACTTGTTACCTATGAAACAAACCAAATCGCATTTAGCCTTTATACCTTATTCTATGGTACATGTATAGTGAGCAAAGTATTAATATCCTTTTCTTGATTTCTAGAAGAGTTTGGTGAAGTTTGTTGTATCAGAATACTTATATAGACTCTAATAATGACCAACAAGTGCAAGAGGTATTGCTCGGTGCCGCAATGTAATCAGTATAAAGAGGCAAATGTATCAATACATAGCTTCCAAACAGATCCAAAATTATGCGAAGTGTGGCAAAACATTCTAAAAATCGGGAAACCTATTTCCAAATACATGTCAGTGTGTAGCAGGCACTTCTTAGAAACAGATTATAAAGGTAATTTCACTCATTTCAATAAAATAACTTGATGTTCAGTGTTATTTAATGCTTATATTTTCTTCAAAGGTAAATGGAATCCAAATGCAAAAGTACATTTTTTGAGACCAGATGTAGTACCTTCTCAAAATTTACCGGTAACATTGCACCATAGCGTTAAACCTGTGATTGATAGATCTAAGCGAAAAAGAAAGTGAGTACAAAACATTTATAGAAATACGGCTTCTTTCTATATTAATAAACTTATTTTCAGTAACATGAATGACTCTCACAGAGACAAAACTTGTAAAGAATTGGAACTCCCTTGCCATCGTGTCGATTAAACAGATCAATTATGTGATAGTGCCAATGAAGTTTTCATGGAAAAGACAATGAGTGCAATTTCAATAGCAAAGAACTCTAGAACAGAAGCTGATAGATCAATAAAACATCTAATTCCCTACCAGGAACCACTGAATTACATTGAATTTGTAGACAAGGAGACCCAATCCAATATTGGTTTATCTCTCGAAGAACTGTTAGATACAGAAAAAAAATGCATTTCCTTTACTGGTGTTGGTAGAGATGTAATAGATACATGCGTAATATGTATCAACGAAGTAATCAAAGCAAACAGTGGAGAGTACATCTCTGACCTTAGGAAGAAAGTTGTGCTCGTCTTAACAAAGTTGAAGTTGAATATTTCGTTTGCATGTTTGGCTGTAATGTTTGATTTTGCATTTCAAAATATTCAATGATCAAATTGAATGGTACATTAGCCATCATATAAATGATATCATTGATGTTGCTTGTGCATTAGTTAATTTATCACCACCAATTATGGAAGAAAAATTCGAAAACTGCATCGATGAAGTTGTCACTGAGAATATAAGCCTTTTGGATTCCAATATCACAGAGACTTGACAAATGAAATAGTTTTTGATTTTTATTTAGAATTATACAGGGTGTTTCGAAAAGAAGGTGACCCATCTCTAGGATAGGTAGAAAACTGAAAAATAATTGGGGTTTGCTCAGTAAAAAATTTTCGTAACGCCATTCTATTCAAGATAGAGGGCGTTGAAGAAAAAACATTTACACATTTTTTACGATTTTGCCGAAACTACTGGCAACATTGTAATGAAATTTTATACGAATATGTTTTGGATGCCGATACATACCATGAATTTGTTTTTATATCTGACTCTCATAGAGGGCGCTAGTTACACGGTTCGTAACAAGTAGTATTGAACATAACTTTTTTATAGTTAGATTTATTAATAAAAATTTCAAGTGAACTTAAACATTCAATTTTACACCAAAAAGGTACTCTTGGTAAAACTCGATACTGTGTACCGTTTTCGAAATATTTTGATTTGAAAATTATGAAGTAACAACTGGTGCTGGTATAAAGTAATGATTAAGTTATTAATTAGTGTGCATTACGAGAATTGAAAATTTTTTGTCGCATAAATGAGACCCTATCGATAAAACTGATACATGTTAAAAACTTGGGATCGAGGGCTTAATTAAGCTTAATTAAGTATATCTTAATTTTCTCTAAGTTTCCCATGGAAAACTGTCATTTATTGATAGTTATGATGATAAGTCAACAATAATTAGATTTTTGAAACCTCATTATTTGTGAAATTAGATATTGTTGAACAAAATGTACTCAAATGTTGAATACACTGACATGCTATTAACCTTAGGCGAGTGTTTATGAAACTCTAGTGCAGCTGTTACGTGTTATGCAGAAAAGTTTCCTAGAAGAAACTTACCAAGCAATAGTACTTTGTTTACCGAGTAGGAAAAGCCTAACATTCTTGGACGACTGTGAAGAAGCCTAGACTTAGCAACACAGAGTCCAGGAATGTGGCTTTTCCTACAAAGTAAACATATTATTTTTCCGCAAATCGTTTAAAATTCGACAAACAGTAATTAATTTTGAAAAAATCGCGAATAATTTTATTCACAAATAAATAGTGCTTTGAAATTCGTAATAAATTTACTTGGGTTACTATTTACTATGGAAACATATTAAGGTTGAATTGTTGGTGTTCTCGAAAGTACAATGATAAGTGATGATGCATTTTCCATTTCTGGGACACCTCCAGAATAGCTTTTAAGTATATTTATGTTACTCTATACTTAATTATGAATGTTAAGAATATTATTATTATAAATTGGTTTATCTGTTAATAAATAAATAATTGTGGGCTCTGCATCATATATCGCCTTTATGCCTGCCTTTTCTTTACTCCATGCTTGGGTGTAAGCTGTACAACTTAATTTTTCCAGTTCTTCATGCCTAAAAAGGTGATTAATGATTTATGGAGCAAAATAAATACTGATTTTCAACTTTATAAAATATTGATAATCTCACCTGTTAATATGGATATGCACTGCAACTACATGCCTACAAAAACCAGATTGCCCTGCTTTACAGGAACAAACACATGTCCAACTATTCACTGGATTAGTAAATCATACAATTGACTTCATGAGGCTTCGATGTCAAAGCAGACGTTTGTAGAACCAGCTCAAATATATCGAGATTCTGTACACTTCTGACTTGACACAAAATAACAGGTCCAGATTTCGCCTTCCTCCATCGGCCGATTCCTGTCGCCAATGTATTTAAAAATGTTCACCAAACTAATTTTAACAAGCACTATCTTTCACAAAATACCTTTATTCGCTCAAAATTCGAAATTGAATAAAATAAAATGGACAGATACAAACAGAAATTGATTCCACTGACAGCTTTGACATATACTGCAGCGCCTCATCGCAAAGTCCGCCATAGATTCTAGATCATTTCTGGGAAGATTTTTTAAAGAATCGATTCTCGATTCCGATAATGTACCAAGCAATGTTGTGTGCTTTCTGAGAGTACTGTTATTATATTACAGCTGCTTTCCACACTGGACATTAGATCCCTTGGTTTAGTTTTTTTAAATAAATCCACACGACGCTATTCGCCATTTTAATAAATATATTCACAAAAAATAACATTTAATATAAATAAATATCAAACAATAAATAATTTATATTTGTATGACTTTTTATCTCAAGGTTTGTTGTGATCGTATGTAGAACTTGTGAACTTGAAACTATAGTCTCTAACCGTAACATCGAATGTCAAGAATCGATTCTTGATCGACTTCGGAAATTAAAGGTCGATTCCCAAAAATCGAGAAAACTCGATTCTCGAGTATAATTGGAATCGAGTTACCATCCCTACAATCAACTAATGAACGTCACTGTCAAACTTTAACCTACACAGAAAAAAATAAACATTTTGCCCAGTAGAAATGAGTTTAACAGGCAGAAATCGAACTAGTATTTTAGACAAACCTTTAAGTAGAGGTAAAGGAGAAGTATCCCTTAGTTGTTTCGCCCTTTTATTTTCAGAAGTGGTTCAGTATTGTCAGAACAAATCCCAAACGGTACCAGAGCTCCAAAACAGGTACAATATAGGATTACAAAAACATAAGTGAACATTTAATAAATATGGTTATTTTCGTTATTTTATAGGCTCCACGAACTTGGCCAACGAATAGGTGTTAAACTCATCGATTTGTATTTTGTCAGAGAAAGAGGAGGCAAAAGAGAGATTAAACTGTTAAATATACTGTTATTTGTAAAATCTACATTATGGAAAGCATTGTTTGGTAAAGAAGCAGATAAACTTGAACATTCGAATGATGATGAAAACACTTACTACTTAATGGAAAAAGAGCCACTAGTAAATCGATTTATATCAGTTCCTAGGGATAAGAGTAGTTTAAATTGTGCTGTTATGATTGCTGGAATTGTTGAAGCAGTACTGACAGGAACTGGATTTGTAAGTAGATAACTTTTATGACTTGATTATCTGTTGAACAAATTTTGAATTAGATTTTTTGTTTTAGCCTGCAAAAGTAACGGCACATTGGCACAAAGGTACTACTTATATGGTAAAATTTGATGATACTGTTGTAGCTAGAGATAAAAATTTAGAAGAGCGTTAGATATCTTGGATTAATTAAATAATCATTGATTAAATTTTTGATATTAACATAGTCTTTAGATTATAATTCAACTTGTATATCAATGGATGTTAAATGGACAATATTTTTGTTTTTGAATAAACAAGTTTTTTGTAATTTAGTTTTATTTAATAACCACTATAATTTACTGATCTGATTATATTTTCCAAATACCAAAGACTGGTAATTTAAAAGTAAAAATTTGACAATATTGTCATTTAAACGGAAAAAAATCTTCTTCCACTGCAATGAAATAAATTTCTAATTTTAAAAGCTGCAAATCTATAAATATCTCTACTTCAATATGCTAAACGGTGGCCAAGCCTGAAATGCAAATTCTTTTTTATTGAAAAAAACAAAACCATAAAATTGGAAGTTTTAAATTGAATGCCTATTGAAAAATTAAAGAAATAACCGATTTGAGAAGGGAATATTGTGAACTAGGTCAGTACCTCCTTTAGAAGAACCACAGAAAAAAACTAAAAGTATGATTGAAGGATAATAAAATATATTTTTAGCATAAGGCACCTCGTCCACTGAGCAACTGGTTTCTGATGAAACTGTTTTAATACCGTAGTAGCAAACCAGTTGGGTAGTCATTTCTCGTACACGTAGCGACGCAAAAGTTATTAGAAAAATATCAGTATCCGATAGTTTATTAAAAGGCGAAGTACTTTTACTTTTTGGCTGAGTGTTGTGATAAATTATGGATGAGATGGCTTCCTTTGTACTATTACAATCGGTGATATATAGACGCAGAAGAAGGCGATTCTGGGTTCATCCCTACTTAGAGAGAAATTTGAACTGTAGATTATTTGTAACCGCCTCAGAATTGCAACTAGACGATGCATAGTTTGATATGTTGAAACTAGTAGAGCCACTAGTAAATGACGAAAGAAACCTAAATAGACTCCTTTTGAATAGAATTCGTCCTGAAATAGTTAAAAGGATGCAAATAATATGAGGGAATGCGTTAGTCCTGAAGAAAGGATAATGATTACTTTAAGGTAAGTGAAAAAAATGCATTTATTCGTTTAAAGGAATATTTATTTCATTTTCTAAATCATGGAAAAACAAGAAGTGTTTTGCAACGATGAATCAGAAGTGATTTCTGTGCCTGTGGAGTATGTATCAGTCTGATTATTGTTATATGAGGGAAAGGAAAGTTGAGAATTATATGAATAAGATATGGAGATGTTATTGTAAATATAGATTCCCTCGAAAGACCTGGGGATGCCCGCGTGAAATATCCAAACAAAATATCCCTCGGCGACCGACATTGCTATATTGTCTCTTGGCGATTAATGTCTTGCAAGTACTGACCGATCCGTGACTGGTAAGTACGTCCGTGTACGAGATACAATTTGAATCGACACGCAGGGACGCACAAGAAACTGGCAAGTGACGAAACTATTAAAACAGTCAGAAACCAGTTGCTCCGTGGACGAGGGGCTTAATGCTAAATTATTTTTAGTTCGAAATTTTATGGATGAACAGATGAACGGACGTTTGACAAATAAAACTTCCGAATTAGTCGAAACCATTAATTCACTTCTTTACCTACTAATTATTTCGTCAATTTTAAAATAAAAATATGCGTATGTAGGTACCTGGCATATTAATTTTTTTTATTTACTTTCTCCGATATAATCAAAGTATAATTCGACTGATGGCTATAACATATGCACGCAAGAGATGAAAGTAAACGAAGATACACTTAAAATTTTCAACTGACAGTCAGATGATGGATTAACCTGCGAATTTATACCTACTACGTCTAATGATCTAAAAGATAGATACCTATTTAAAATAATTAACATTTCCATATTATACAAGGTAGATCAAAAGTAAAAAAAACAGAAATAATAATTGTGGACGATATATTATATTCAGTAAACATATTTTTATGTGAATTTTCGGCTTCTATCTTTATAAGCAACTTCTCCTCTTCTCATCCTTCCTTCTTCATATAATTTTGTTTCACGCATTGCGTAAAATACTATTGCAACTGGCAATACAAACGAAAATATTCCTCTCAAATTGTTAGACAAATTCGGACGAAACCAATCTCTTTGGTACATGATCATCGAATGGTACCTCATTATAGCGGGATCAAACTAAAAACCAAAAACGTGTTTTATTTTATATAATATTTTTATAAATTGAAATGTCAAGCAGCGAAGCGACTGTCTAGCTTAAACGCGGAAAGGTCGTTTTCCCTCTCTCGCGCCAGCCTCCATTTGGCGCGTGTGCGTGAAATTTGAATAAACAGGATTTAACAATATGATGGGAAAAACAGAAGAATGATGGGAGCTCGCAAAAACAATTAAATTTATGAGCTGTAGATACAATGATGTAGTCTGTGTAAAAAGGTTGCTGCTAGAGGCACCTGAAAAGATTGGAGTAGACTCCGTTTCACGTAAGAAGATCCCACTTGAAGTTGCAGTCGTATGCGCGAACTTGCTGTCAAAGCCAACGCCATTGATATTCGACTTCGAATTAGTAGCGTAACGTTTTCCCATTTTGAAGGTTAACACAAAATTAGAATAATGTGGATAATTTTTCTTTTATCGCCAACAAGTTTTTTAGGAGGCATGGTTTTAGATCAAAAGAAACACACAACACTCACAGATAAACTATAGCTAAACGTCTAAAAATATTAAACAGTAAATGATAAATGTCAATAATAAAAATGACTGACAGAATGAAAATCGTTTGTAACGCCAATAGCATGAAACGGTCGTTACGAGGCGATATAGATAAACAAGTCCGATTTTGGTTTCTGCGCAAGACAGTTTGCAAACTTCACGTGGCTTCTTTTTCTTATGTGAAGCGGAGTCTACACAATAATGAACATCAAAGAAGAGATAGCACGGAAAATACCAGAAGGAAAGAAAAGGATAGTAAGACCAAAAATGAATTAGATAGTAATTGAGAATGTCGCTAAAAAAGAAATAAGGAAGTGGAAGTCGAACGAAAGAATATACAAGACAGCAATAAGAACAGCAGTCACTTATGCAGCCGAAACTACAGCAATGACAAGTGGAGAGGAAGAAACGTTAAAAATATTCGAAAGAAAAATTATTAGGAAAATTTATGGACCAAATAAATTAAATGAGGGAAACTATGAAAGATTGACAAACTTGGAAATAGAAAAAATACTAGAAACTGAGAACATAGGAAGAATAATAAAGGCATCCAGAATAAGATGGCTTGGACATACCAAAAAGATGGAAGAAGGTAGTAATGTAAAGAGAATAACAGAGTGGACACCCGTTACAAACAGACCAAAAGCTAGACCTAGAAAAAATGGAAATTAAAAACTGGAAGCAAAAGACCCAGGACAGGAAGGAATTGAGGAAAATCGTTGAAATAGCAAAGAATCACGACAAACTTTAAATGCAAGCAGTGAATCTACGTGTATTGACTCTCCACTGAAACAAAAGGGTCTAACAGCCAAATATTGGCGGTACTGTTCCAGAAGGAATGTACAATAACCTTTATATAAAAACTATTAATTATTACAAAATATGTGTACCCATACCAAAAATATCCTCACGCAAAATAGATCCTTGCTTTTTATAATGATCGTGATTCACGAAATTTAATTTAATAATTTAATACAAGTCACCTGTACGTGTTCTATTCAGAAGAAAATCGATAAAATCTAGTTTATTTTTATCAAAGAGAAAGTGTTTTTTTTTTCGATGAGTTGCACAATTTAGAGGTTACCCCTTAAGACATACCAACTTTGAAACAGTATAGTCAGCTTATAGGATATCAATAAATTCATTAAGGATTGATGTGTACTTTTTGTATGTAGAGACTTATTTTTAGCATCTAATCCCATTGTTCGAAAATTATATTCAAAAACACTTATAAGGTTTTTGAATACAAACAAAACACTTGGTTAAGATAGTGGAATTAAAGATAATGTATTTTATTCATTAAATTAAGCGCATAAAAATGTTTTATCGTGAGAGTCATTCCGTATTTTTTACCAGTCAAGTACCTACTTGTCAGTTGTATTCCATGTTCTGGTTCACCTTCAAATTCATTAATAAATGAAACCCTCACGGGTATGCCTTTTCGCAATCGAGAGCAATAAGTGTAGGTGCTGATTATACGAGAGGGTGCATCTTTGTAGTACGGACCAGATTTTTTTTTAATATAATAAAATTTTGTTGTGCATTTCAGAACGTTAAAAATGAAAATTGACTTGTTTCAGGATTTTTTGAAAAAGTTTTATTGGCTTAGGAAATATTGAATTTACTTTACGGACACACTGTTGTAGGTACTTCTTCGTGTTCGATTGTGTTTTTTATATAAATATATTTTAAAATCCCCAAGACTAATATCCAAAAATAGAATTAGCGGATTCACTAGAATTATAATTAATAAATAAACTTCATGAAAAATATAACTTAAAACTCCTTCTCTCCGATCTTTGAATAGCCTTCGGCATTGAGCATCATCAAGAAGTAACACAATATAATATCTAGCTGATGACACAACTCACCAGTGTCTTGCGGATATTCGTAATATATACAATATTGTACCTACATATTATATATGCGTAATACCGCAAAAAAGTGATTCAATTTTGATGTGTAGGTATCGAAAAATTTTTATTTGAGGTGTAAATATCGAAGGTGAGTTACACATAAAAAGTATTCAGTTTTCTTGAATTTAGATATAATCAGATAGAATAATAATAAATATTTTATTAGATTTATAAATGTCAAACATGAATTGCAGAGTCAATCATTTTATTTAATATATTTAGTAAAATAAAATACTGGGTGTCCCAGAAGTTTCTGATCCATTTTAACTGCAAAAATCTCGGAACTCAAGAAACGATAGGGAAGTGCGGTTTTCGGTGAACAATTTCTTTTCATAAGTTTTTTCGGTATAAATGTTTAATTAGTGAAATCTTATATAGTGTGTTGTAAAAAAATGGTATTTTATAAATGCAAATATCGTCTATTTCTTTAATGGAACACCCTATATAAAGCTGAACTCTTTCACGTTCCAAAAATGTATAATTTGTTGAAGTTTAGATGAAAAATGAGTGAGTTATTTGGTTAATAAAAAACATTTACAAAATTTGCCTGCTAACTAATACCTACGTTTAGAAAAAAAATTATACCGAATGTTTTTGAAAGAAGCACGACTCAGAAACTTCTGGGACACCCGGTATTTAAAAAAAAACGAAACTGGGTTTAAAATAAAAAAAATATATAGAAACTGAAACTGACACGAGAAGTAAAATCAACTAAAAAAAAAATCATTACCATAAATACTGATATTATAGACCGAAATGTTGCCCTGAACATTATGATAGACTCTTTTGGTCATTTTTGGGAAATTGAACCACAATCTTTTTTATTTTATTTTTATTTCAACGTTTCGGTAGCGTTCCAGCTACCCATTCCTAGTAAACTATAATACTGTCAAAAAGTCATTATAAAAAATATTTCTTTATCCACAATCTACTGTGAACCTTAAAAATTTGAGACACGATTAACATACAGAATGGAAGATGAAGAAAAAATCATAAAAAGTATAATAACTTTTAATTAAGTAAAACCAAATATAATTAAAAATTCCACAATACTTTCGATCTTATACCAATGTTGGTTTGATTTTATTGAACGCCAAAGACAAAACAAACTTTTTACAAAAGTCTGGAGCCTATAAACTTAACTGCTCTCACTGCCATTTACATAGGTCAGACTCAAAGAAATTTAGAAATAAGATATAGTGAACACCACAGTTTATATAGGAATAAACATCCAGACAAGTCAAACTATGCAAAACACTTGTTTGAATAAAATAAGTACTCCAACATTATATAGTTCATATAATAGCCTTTTTGGTGTGCGTCATCGTTTGTGACGTATATCCGGGTTTTGGGTATGTCGATATTTTATTTGTTATTTTGACATAGAGCTAACCTTTAATTTGAAAAATAAAATCATCAAGATCGTATTCAGCCAAATTCGAAAAGGCTATGAAATTAATAATACTTGGGATATCAAAACACTGCAAAATAAAACAAATTGTATATTTAATTTACCTATTAAAATAATTTAATATTAGTAAATATAGTCCTGCAAAAGAATTATACAACGTGTTCAATAAGATTAATATTCACTTTTCATAAATAATAATTCACCGTAAACAACAAAGTACAGACCTGACGAGAACTGTTAGTGGGACATTAGAAAAATACGTAAGACACATTGCCGCTAAGAAAGGAACGTCTGCATCGTATTTTGAACGATGTAATTTCGCCCGATTGATAGGTCGCGTTTGCGCGTAATCTAAACATCAGCCAATCAAATTTTTGTAAGTCAAAGATTAGGGTTAACGTTTGTACTACGTTTAAACTGTTCATTCATTTCTTCCAACGTAATGTGTTAGAAAGACATTAACAATCAATGACGCACACCAAGAAGGCTATTATATGAACTTTATAACCGCATCGAACTTTTACATAACTGTCAAAATTATTTAAAGTTAAATTTTCTAGAAGCACATCCTTGATCCTGACTATAACTTGATGAATGTACAACTAGATATAATTTATTCTCCACTTTTAGATTGTTTATTGGATATATAATATTGTTTTAATTAGTTTTAAGTTTTATAAAAATACAGCAAGACAGCATCAAATCCTCAAGCAATAGATCAAAACACCATGACGTCTTATATGTATAATCGATTCCATGCCTTTGATAGATGTTATAATGATTTTATCCTAGTTACTGTTGTATTTTCCATTTTTCATTTTTACATATTGACATTCCATCACTGTCATCCTTCTGATGATGCGAACTTATGTTCGTGAAAACGGTCAAGGACTAAAATAAAAAATATAGTATTGTGGACTTTTTAATTAAATTCGGCTTTACTTAATTTGATGCAGTTCCACATTGTAAGGGTTGAAACAATAAACTTTTAACGTTTTTTTCCTTCTTTATTTTTATAGTTTGGCTTTGTCCTGTACATATTCTCTTTTCTCTAAATTAGATCCTCCTTATCGCACAATCCTCTGTGGATCTCACTGCAGACTCCTGAGTCCACACCTTTAACTTTAGACACCCTAACCATATTACTTCTTTTTTTTCCAATTTGTTTGTATTTATAATTATGACTAATAGGCTGGTAAAACTAAGTGGTTTACATGGGGTAACCCAGAATAAATTTGGGAAAAGCGGAAACTATCAGGATACCTTTTTTAGGTTTTCGATAATGTTTCCTTAAAAATCGCAATAATTCGCATGAGGTGTACTCGCCCAATCGCACGTTAAACTCAAAAATTCGTATCTTTATTTATTTCTTTGGAAATATCTAAAAAACTATGAACTTTCTAAAAATTTTATAAGAGAGCAAATTTGTTGCCAATAAAAATACCAACAAAACCGCTTTTTGCTTTCAAAAAATCGACCTAAAGACAAAGAACTTATGGGCCAAAAACGCCAAAAACTTTGTAGTAACTTTGAGCTAGCTTCTTTACCCTCGACAACTGAAGCTGCTCAGTTACATCTTAAAAGGGCTTACCTTCAGGTGCAGTCGTAGATGGGAAATAATTAGACCCAAGGGAGTGCGGTTGGGTGGAAAAGATCGGTAACTTACATCAACAAAGAAACAATAAGGACCTCGTCCCTGATTTTATTATAAAATTATTATTTTGCCAATGCTCCAAAACTGGCACCTGCAAAAAGGTAGGCATGAAAAATGTTCATCAAGTTGTACAATTTGCGTGGGACAGTATTGTGATAATGCAACAAGTGTGTCTTTTGTTGAAAATGATGAAGGTATAGAATAATTTTTGTTCTTTTAAATTTTGTTTTATTGTTTAAGACCATATATGACACGGTCACAACTTTTGCACCAAATTTCATAATAAATACAAAACTGTCATAAATGTACAAATGTCATAAAACCTTATTGTTGCATCGCCGTTGTCAATGATACGATAAAGCTTTGAATATAACTTGATTATTAGCGATTTAACACCGTCTCGGACGAGGCGACAGCCGAGCTTTTATAAATCGCATAATAATCTCGTTATATTAATAGCTATATTTTTGCTTTCACCCCTTTACCAAAAGTTTTAAATGATAGCTAGTGATTTGTATGCAATTTTACAGACTGGTTTACATGAAAAGTATCATCATATTTCTGTTATTAAAATCATGCAATTAATTTGCGTCTACGTTAATAAAGTCGAATTAATAAAAAACAGTTTAACTGGATCCAAGCCCAAACGGCCCAATATTTATAAGCCCATAACTTTTTAGTTTTTAGGCCGATTGCAAAAAACAAAAAAACGCTTTTGTGGGTATTTCTATTGGTGAAAATTTTGTTTTCCTATAGATTTTTAATAGTTTTTTAGATATATAAACAAATAATGAAAAGCCACGAATTTTTCAGTTAAAAGCATAATTGGGCGAGTACGGCCCATGCGATTTTGTTCGATTTTTAAGGGGACAGTGTCCACCACCTAAACAAGATATCCTGAAAGTTTCAGCTTGTCCCAAATTTGTTCCGGGTTGGCCTATAAGTGCTCTTCTAATATTCCCATTAATCGTATGTCTCTTATCTCTTCTATTATAAAAGCATTATTTTTCTTCCTAATAACATCGAATATCAACATATCCTGACATTTATTCTTTATTCACATAATATTTGGCTTATAGCCTTGTTAGTGCCTCGCCTTTGATAGTTTATTGTGTCATCTCCAAAATGTTTTATATCAGATAATGTAGTCAATTATTAGAAGTTGTTTGACATTGGAATTCCTTCTAGCAAGGATATAATTTTGAAGATTATTAAATTTAAATATCTCACTCATTTCAAACAAATTCAACGACGATTCGAATCATTTATATAGTTTTCTCATATAAGTATAGGTATCATTTTTATTTAGTATTTGTAACATAAATATTTATAGTTATTTATATATAGGTACGGTTACTACCATTTAGATGAGCTGGAGAGTCAATGTGTCAATCATAAATGTCAGTAGTTACAATATGAGTTTTAATGAAACTACAAACCAAAAAGTGATCCGTAGTTTTTATTAAAATAAACGCTAACGTTTAACATAATAACAACGTTACAGTATTTGCCAATAACTTGTTTTCAATGACTTCAATTTACATACAGGTCTCAAGTTTTCATCAATTACAACAATCTTCAACTCTTTATCCAGCAATTTTCATATAAAAGATTATATAATGCTTAATAATTATATATGTTGCCAATCGAAGATGCATAATAATTTGAGATTGGAAAGTAGTTTTCTATGTAAAAAATATTCAAAACTAAGGAGCGATCAAAAAGCGTAGATTCCTAATTGGTTTATACACGATGTTACTAACGTTTCATTTTCACTATGAAAAAATCAATTCTATGATTTGACACTATACCAGTAGCTTCAACAATTTCATTAATATTGTAAAATTTTAAATTTTCACTAGTAATACCACTAGAGGTCAAATTATTTCCGGAAATTTCCGTCGAAGACGAGGGATAATTTTCTAAAAATATTCGTAAACGAGAAAAAATTTCCGGATTTAAATTGACCTCGTGTGGGTTTCGGTAAGTAAGTTCCACACCAAATTGTATGTGAAATAATTAAAATTTATTTTTCAATTTATTTTTCGATTTCCAAAAACGTCAATTTTCGCCAGGAGATTAAGCAATTGACACCCGCGAAATACTAGGAAATCGAAGTCAAGTATATGGAAGCAGTTTACAATTTTTCTACTGATTTTAGTAGCTCAAAAGTGCCATTTCAGGACCTAAAATATTATATTTTTTCATTTTATAGTTACTTGGTCTTTCTACAAGTGTTAGAAAATCATAAATTAAAAGACGTCAAAAAATAATAGTTCAATACTATTATAACGCTTTACAAATTTAGAAAAATAAATTTCCAAAGAACAGACCGTTCACTAAGAAGCAACAACTACTTCTCGGGCTATATGCCCCGACAGACATTGAATTACACTTCTAAAGCAAACGGGGTTGGTATATCTGTTAAGATAGAACCAACCATTCTTAGTGAACTGTGTCTGTTCTTTGGAAATTTATTTTTCTAATTTTGTAAAGCGTTATAATAGTATTGAACTATTATTTTTTGACGTCTATAGATCACGCCTTACCAATATGACAATTATTTACAGGTAACTGTAATTAAGTAAATGATTCGTCACAGTTTTGGCAGCAATTTAGACCTTCAAATTGTTGATTTCTACTCGTTGTAGTTGCACGAAAATACCATCTCAAGACACAACACCAGTATATTCTTTAATTTTACATAAATTTTGAGTCACTACAAGTGGTAGAAAATTGCTTTTTTGCAAATAAAAACCAGACTGTCAAAAAAATATTCTGACATTATAAACGTCAAAAAATTTTCCAGTATAATTCGTTGTTGGGTACCCAGGAGGAAAAGATATTCACTAAAATTCATCCGTTGCCATGGTGATGGTCAAATGCCATGGTCAAAAAAACACGTTTTGAACAGGTGTGGAATTTTCAAAATAATTTTTACATTAATCAAAGCTGTTTAATGCGGTTTAATATTTCATTTTAATTTTAAATATAATCTATGTTTATTTATAATATTTTAGGAATACTTTAAATACTATTGCGTAAGATATACGTGCGGTTTGAAAATGTCAAGAAAACCTAAACTCTCTAAATTCGAATGATTTATTCGCACTCCGGTCAATTTAGGCATTTGAAATAACAAAAGCTCCCGGAAAGCTGAATTTTCGTGGAGAGCTTGGGTTCACCATAAGAAATTAAGTGTCGAAAGTGCCCATCGATCCCATTTGAGCTAAAAAAGTTATTCGGGGTCAAAAGTCAAATTTTGAGGTTTTTTGGATTTTTTTCGGAAACGGTAACGGTTTTATGGAAAAAGTACCTCAGATCAAAGTTGTAGATCAAAATTATCTACAAAAATGGTCCCTATGATTTTTTTTAAGAGTCACCATTTCTGAGACATATGTCTTAAGTATTCAGTGTTATTTTACTTTTGTTTGTTACTACAACTTTTTCAAAATGATACGTAGTCTAGAGGACAAAGTGGAAGCGATATTATTTCTTGGTGAAACTAGAAGTAATCTGCACGCAGCCGAACGACCGAACGAATATTTAATGACAGGCATCCAGATCGGCCAATATCAAGGAAATACCTAAAGGAGCTATTAGAAAAATTTCAGAGGACGGAAAACGTTAATGACGATAAGCGAAGTGAACGGCCAAGCATCACAGAAGATAAACAAATTGAAATAGTTGCGGAAATCCACCTCAAAAGTTACAGATACTTGTGAGATGTGTCCAAAATCTGTACCAAGAACTTTAAAGAAACATAAATTTCACCCTTACAAAATAAAAATGCTCCACCAGCTGACGGAAGATAATCCAGATCGCAGACTTGAATTTTGCGAGAAAATAGATGAGAAAATATCTCAAGAACTCGATTATATCAAAACAGTGTGTTTTAGTGATTAGTCTACCTTCTTTCTTAATGGTAATGTAAACACTCAGAACGTGCGATACTGGAGTGACACAAATCCTCACATTTTCCATGAAGGACTCACCCAGTTCCCTCAAAAAGTAAATGTGTGAGCAGGGATTCTAGGAAAATACATTGTTGGTCCTGTATTTCTGAACACGAATTTAACCGGAGAAATATATCTGGAAATGCTAGAGAATGCTATTGAACCCCTAATCCTTGAAATACTTGAATTCCGTAATTTGGAGATAACTTTTCAGCCGGATGGTGCTCCTCCCCACTATTATGGACCAGTGGGGCGATATTCAAACGAGCAGTACCCTGGTAGGTGGATAGGACAACGGGGTTCAATAGAGTGGCCTGCTAGTTCTCCTGATCCGACACCACTCGATTTCTTTTTGTGGGGTTATCTGAAAACAAAAGTTTATAGTACGCCAGTCGGCACTGTTGAAGATCTAAAACAAAGGATTCGTCAAGAATGCAGATCGACTTTTTCAGAAACCCTTGAACGCGTTCGGGAAGTTTTTGTCTAGAATATTTTATTGCCAAGAAGTCAACGGTGGACATATTGAGCATCTTATTTAAACTTGTTTGTTGTAATTATTAATTTTTTTGTATTATTATTATTTATTTCTGTATCTTAACGACTGGTTATGTTAACTTTTGAGTTACTATGCGTATTTCAGTCTGTACTTCAATTGATGCTCAAAGCCAGTATTGTAATGACTGTTCTTCATAATAAAGAACCTATTTAATACCATGTTACAATTTTCACAATTTGGCGTTTTTGCGTTGAAATTCATACATAAGTAAAAATAGTTTGATCGTGATGGTGTCGTTGAACAGGACTTGGAACGAGCATTCAAATGAGGTATTACTTGCCATATGATCCCATTTAAAATTATTTTACAAAAACGTTGCATTTGTACCCTATTTCAGGCACCCAAACAATAATTATTTATTTAAGTTCTATGGCTCATGAAATAGATAGGGGGGGGGAGACTTTAGACGGGCACTGTATATTTTAAATAATACTATTCAGCTACCTTTTCGGTATAACCATTAGCGTTGGCCAAAACGCCTGAAATTACAAGCAATAATAATATTAGGAATCCGTTTCTATTTCATGTCTTGTAATATTTATTGATTTTTTTTAGGAGAAATGAAATTTATACCGATTATACTGACCATTTACGTGTCAGCAGTACTGACAGAAAATCGTGTACCAAGAGCTCAATTGAAAAACTTGGGTATTTCTTTACGTAGTTTAAAAGTTGATGATTCTGTACCACAAAGTAATAAAAATATAGTCGTCAAGGTCACCGACAGATCTTCCTCTCCAACGGCTTTTGGATTTCCATCACTCGACGGGAGAACTGTTGGATTTTCGTCTGAAGGTTGCGTTTTGATTTAAAATTCATATACCGATACTTGCAATTAGAAACGGAACATATTCTCCGAACTAAATAGTTCACCAACAAAACATTTCTATAAATGCACTCCAATTAATATCAAGTATCCAGCTGGACAGCTCGATTCAGAACCACTGCCCCTTCTCCTTCAAAAATTTTACTGCAGTTTTTGAAGTTTTGTAAACATCCACAATTACGAAATTTTTTAATTATTCGATCAACTGTAGACAGTGAAGGCGCTGGTCGGTTTTTAAAAGCAACAACGAATAAATTTACTATTTCCCTAATCGAGTGACCTCCAAAATACCACGATAAAATTTGAATTTTTTCCTGAAGGGTGTACATTTTGATATCTCTATGAATTTATTTTATTTTGAAAAGGCATGGGCTTGAACAGTACTCTCAGTTGTTTACTGACTGTCTGACGCTAATTAAGGACCGCCCACAGTTGAGAATACGGAATGGTGGGAATTGTACCATATGATGTAGTTGTCCAAATAAACGATTGTAATAATCGTGTTTTTAATCTGTTGAAGCTTGATGTTGGTCGACTAGTTCAAAAGCAGTTCTGATACAATGCTTAAAACCCCTATGTTCCGTTTCTAATTGCATGTATATGTATATATTTTTTGTTTATTTGACAACTATACTTTTAAATAGGTGACAGTCTAGGTTTTGGGATCTCTTCACAAGCAAGCAGCACCAGTACCGGTGGACATGGAGGTAGTTACGATTATTCTTCACAAAGTGGCAATAGCAATAGCGGCAAGTACAGTTTTTCGTCACAAGGACAAGATGGAATCGGTACAGGTGATCCTGTGGATTCTTTGCACTTGTTTAATAAAAACTTGAATGAATTCGACAACCAAGTTACACCATTTCCTATTATACCAGTAAACTCACATTCCGAAGAAAGTTATCAAAAACATAGCGACACGAAGGTTCCTCCACAGCATTTCAAACAATCGCTGGCAAATAATGATTTTAGTAATACATATGTTCCGGTTCGTGAAACGTACGATCCTTTCGTATCTCAACAAGCACCTTATGAAGAGGTATCATTTGATCGGCAACAGCAACAAGTTCCTATTTTATCGGGTCCGAGTATCGAACAGATTCTAGAGCAAGACTGGACCGATTTTAAGGTGAGTATCTTTTTAACATTAATTTCACCTTTCTATCAATATTTATTTTTTGTAGATTAGATTTAATAAAGTGTACCCTTCAGAACAAGAAGGTAGATACCGAAGAGAAATCTTCATCGAAAATAGAGCCAAAATAATGAGATTTAATATGGAATACGCCGAAGGGAAACGAAACTTCGTTCACAATATAAATGAATTTACTGATATGCTTAATCATGAATTTTCAGACAATTTTAATGGTTTTAATAAAAGTTTAAGGGCACCTTCGGTAGCAACAAAGCCTGCTAGTACTTTTTTACCAAGCGCTAATGTGGTGTTTCCCGAAAGCGTTGATTGGAGATTAGTTGGAGCAGTAGGGCCTGTAAAAAGTCAAGGAAAATGTGCTGGATGTTATGCATTTGCAGCGGTATGTAGAACTTTTTTGGTTTCTATTGGAGAATTATGGAAAATAGTTTGTCAAGGCTAAGGAATTGATAATTGTATTGAATTTTAGGCAGGTGCATTAGAAGGTCACCACTTCAGAAAAACTGGAAAATTAGTGGAAGTTAGCGTTCAAAATCTGATCGATTGCACACAACCATACGGAAATAATGGTTGTTCCGGAGGACTTATGGACCCCGCTTTCGAATATGTTCGTGATAATAATGGAGTTGATTCAGAATCGTCGTATCCATTTGAAGAAAGAGATGCTACGTGCCGATTTAAGAGAGAAAACGTTGTTGCCACATGCACCGGTATGAATAATCATATTGAATTTATTTCTTTATCTAAGTAAGCACACATTTTTTTAATTAGGTTTTGTGGATATTGGAGAAAACGACGAAAAAGGCATAGAAATAGCTTTAGCCACTTTGGGTCCAGTAACGGCGGCTATAGATGCCGGTCAAGAAACTTTCCAATTCTATTCGAATGGAATTTATGACGATTCCAAATGCGGCAACAAACCAGAACAAATGAATCACGCCGTACTTATCGTGGGCTACGGCCAAGAGCCTGACGGTAGAAAGTACTGGTTGGTTAAAAATTCTTATGGACCAAATTGGGGTATAGGCGGATATATTAAAATTGCCAAGGAGAATAATAATCAATGTGGTATTGCTATAAAAGCAAGTTATCCCTTGGTATAACTTGATGGAATATAAAAATTTTGAAATTGTAAGGTTATATCATACCGTTGGACCAAAATTTTTTAATGATTTTCAGGCTGTATGTTATACATTGATGAATTATTATTAATTTTTTTGAATTATAGATACCTAATTATAGATACTTACTGCCAATATTTAATTAATAAAAAAATACTTTGCAAACTTTCATTCTTCGTTTTAATTTTATATAAATATTTGTATGTAATAGTGGTTAGATGAAATAAATACTTACCACCGTACCTCCTTCGCCAGCCATATGTTTAAAAGGATTAGACTTTTCTTTGTGAAATAATTCCTTCAATTCCATCCTTCTTTTAGCTTTATCGGCTAGAATTTGCTTTTTGCATACATCGTCTTGATCAATTAGATCCATTTTTAATACAAAAATATACTTATTTTACTCTCAATATTTTTACAATGGATTCAAAACAACGAATTGTTTACGTTATCCCTAAATGTCATTTTGATTGTTCATAGGCTTCTTTAATTTTATTATTTACCTACAGGTAAAATTTTTTTAATTCAATAATTAGTTGGCAATTAGGCACAACATTTTCGTGGTAGGGATTAAATTCAATTTCTATATAATAATAATAATTGTTGTTTTGAGCAAAATGCTGCTTTGTACTAAAATATAATAGATATTAATCAGCTTCTAGCTGTTAAGTGGTTTATATTCATAGAGCATCCAACTCAGTTTTGCGATTAATTTGGCTTATTGTTTTCTGCTCAATCGAATTAAATATTTATACAGTGCGTCCATAAAGTAACGCATAAATTAATTATTAGTTAAATAAACAATAAAATTAGAAATTCCCGAAACAGGTCGATTTTTGATTTTAATTTACTATTTTTTTCAAATTATACTCTAATATACAGGGTGAACCACCTTCTTGTGATGACGTCATCAATGAAATTGTTAATTTGGTTCATCGTATACTCGCAGAATTCAGTTCTTCGGTAAAGTCATCTTCAGCCAATTCATGGATAAGACGTACTTTATAAGGATGGTTTTTTATCTTTTAAAAAATGTTTAATACTGAAAACTTTCCAATACCGCAAAATCCCTAGATAATCCTCGTATTGTACAGTGTGGATTTTCTACTGCCTACAAAATTATGTCTTGTTGAATATTTTATTGAATTTTTGGTCTACCTTGCTTGCTGCATCCCTCACAAGTCTTAATTCGCTGTATTTTCGCTTTATTCTGCTTACCGTAGATTGTGAAATAGGTTCACGATCTGGGGGTGCATTTCATGGAATAATCGGCATACCTCTTGTTGAGTCCGCATCTTATCGCCAATACCTACCAATCGTCATTAATATTTCAATCCTTCAATCACTTTCGGTTAAAGGCATTTTGTAAAAAAAGTTGCAGTTGACAAATTGCTTGGATATATATTTTTCACGTAAACGTACAACGTACCTTCTCTAAAGCGTTAACAATACAGAATTGTACTTTAATGTTTCTGACAGTTTTTAACGTCAAATGAAAAAAAATATATATAACTTATAGGCGCGTTATTTTCATTCTTGTATCCTACATATTTTTAATTTGTATAATATTTGCCGTTTAACTTTTATTTTCTTAATATCTTCTTACTTCTTGAAAATATCTTACCTTCATTAATAAATAATTACCATCGGGGGCTTCTAGTAAAAATTTATTCATTTCCTCTGGTTTATATCCCTGGTTTTGTCTTTTCAAGAAAGCAATTAATTTTGGGTATTTAATATCCACATTTTCTTTTATTTGAAGCATGGTACGTAGCATCGAATTCTTGGACCACAATGTAGAGGTTTTTAATGTATTTGCTAATAGCGAAAAATACCCCAAAATAACATTTTCTGAGTAGGTACGAATATGCTTTTCTTCGGCCCATTGCTTGAAATGTAAAAACTGTTTTTCGTATTTTTCTTTAACTGTTACATTAACTTGTTCCAAAATATCCGGTGGTGTATTATTTAAATCTTCAAATTCGCTTGAATCACTGATTTTTTAAATATTATTTTATATTCTGTAGATAAATTATAGCTTAACACAGTTTGAAACTGTTAATCTGTCAATCGACCATAATAGCATGCTATAATATTTCTCTCCTAAATTCGAAAACCGAATGAATCTATGAATTGAAGTCAAATTATTAGGTAATGGAAAAATTTTTAAATTAAAATAACAATTTACTGATTTCTACCATTTTGCAAAATACAGGGTGTTCTATAAATAAACGGTAAAATTTATACTTATATAAGTAATAGAATATAGTTTAGGTCGTCAATGCCGTGTAAGTTATTTCATTGATGACGTACCATGACGTAACTTTTGCTTTTCCTCCCTAGGGAGGAAAAGTACGACTTTGCTCCCTAAAATGAGGCCAGGAAATGTATACTTTGGATAGAGGTAGGCGGAAAAATATTTTTATGTTTCAGGGGCAAGGATCACTAATAAAAGCTGTTAGATACAATGTTAAAAATAATGCAGGGTGTTTTTAATAGTTTATTAAAGTAGTTGTATAACTATACGTAATTTCATTTAATGTGTTTATTACGTTTATTCTTTATTTATTATTTTGTAATTTTTCCTTTTTGGCCCACCCTGTACCAATTTGAAGCAACGTGTATACATACATTTTTGGAATAAGCTCAGCAAGGAAAATCCGGAAATTGAAAAAAAGGGGGGTTCCATTTAAAAAAAAATGGTGATCACAGGAAGGTGGTTCACCCTGTATATTAGATTATAATTTGAAAAAATAGTAAATTAAAATGAAAAAATCGACCTGTTTCGGGAATTATTGTTTAATTAGCTAATAATGAATTTATTATGAACTTTATGCACACACTGTATAAATATTGATTATGTTGTACCTACATGACATGGCACAAGTCAAGTATATATTGGTACTTATTTTTTTACGAAATATTGCTCTACTCATAATTTTCGGGAGCTGTTCAAAACCTACTAGCTAGATGGGAAAAACCTTTCCACTAATTAAAATACAATGCATAGATAATTTATTTTAATTCGTTATCATTATTTGATTTTTGATCACTTCAGACATTGTAAAAATGTATAGTAATCACTTCAAGTACAATGCGTGTATCAATCAATGAGAGTGATAACATCAATTATTTGGTATAAAAGAACTTAGTTTTTATATGATAGTTATCATTTTGTTGTTCTTTTTTAAAGGTAAGTAAGTACATATTTATTTATATTTACATATATTTGAAAAAAAAAAACATTTAAACGAATAATGCAAAGTTTATTTTAACGGGTAGTCAGACCGAAAATGGTAGTTACAGATTTCAGTTTCGGTCAACACAGATTATTCTCATTTTTTATCATCTTTTCTAACTGGCGAATCACTACTTTTACTTGATTCAGCTTGCAAATTACCTTCAGAAAATATACCTTTATACCATGACTGGTTTTTTACTTTTGGGCAATCTTTATGTCTTCTGCTCTTCGCCCCTAACCACTTCTGAATGGCAGGTCTTGGATCCCAGTTTTCCAAAGGTGGCATGTTGAAATAAATAAACAGATACATATTTTCAGTTGAAATGAGTAATAATAATAATAATCCTTGATGTATAGTATATACGTATATTACCGCTTGACCCCCCTTGGGATAGTTACGAAAAATAAACTCTAGAATGATTTATATTATTTTATTATTATTCCAGAAAAATCAAAATGAAGCTTTTTATTTCATTCGCCGCTCTAATTGCAGCTACTTGCGCACTTTCAGACCACCAACAATGGATTGAATTTAAGGTAAATAGCACATCAACTAATATTGATCAACAAAATAACATTTTTTTATTATTGGATTTAAGGGTAACTTCTCGAAACAATACAAAGTACATGAGGAACAAGCTCGATTCCAAATTTTCCAAAAAAATCTTCGTAAAATTGAAGAGCACAATGCCAAATACGAAAATGGAGAAGAAACTTACTACATGAAAGTGAATGATTTTGCCGACTGGACACAAGAAGAATTCAATAATATGTTGAAAGCTCAAATAACAGCAAAACCGGAAATTGAAGGCGCTGAAATATTCAAAGCCGATCCCTCATTTAAACGTCCAACATCCATTGATTGGAGAGAACGTAATGCAGTATTGGCTGTTAAGAACCAAGGAACTTGTGGATCATGCTGGTCTTTCAGTGTTGTAAGTTGAAAAAAAATTGAAAACATATAAGTATTATAAAAATTTGCTTAAATTTTCAGACTGGAACTTTAGAAGGACAACTCGCTCTTCACAAAAATAGCCAAATTCCTTTGAGCGAACAAGAAATAGTTGATTGTGATACTGCAATAAATAATGGATGCGGGGGTGGTGACATGAGATTAGCTCTTAATTTTGTTAAAAATAATGGTCTTGTCTCTGAAGCTAGTTATCCATACACAGGTGTTCAAGGTAGTTGCAGAAGTCATACAAACAAGGTTCTTCAAACTATCTCAGGATTCGTCGAAGTCCCATCAAATGAAGAAGCTCTCGCTGATGCTGTGGGTAAGTTATAAACCAAACAAGTCATTTGTTAGTAATATAATATGTATATATTTTTTTCATTTTAAGGTAGCGTAGGTCCCGTTTCAATTGGTCTAAACGCTAATGCCGATTGGCAGTTTTACGGAGGTGGTATTTTCAATCACCAATCTTGTAACAATATAGATCTCAACCATGGTGTACTAGCTGTTGGTTATGACAGTCAAGCTTGGATCATCAAGAACTCTTGGGGTGCATCTTGGGGAGAGGCAGGTTACATCCGATTGATTCGCGGTCAAGATCAATGTGGTGTTAGTGCTTACAGTACTTATCCTAAATTGTAATTTTCATAACAGGAAAATAAATTGATTGCGAATATTTAATTTGTTTTTCAATAATAAATCCCTTGTGTTATCAAAAATAATACGTTTGAAATTTTTCATATCTCCGATATGATAGAAGATAATTTTTTGATGGATAAAAATGAGGTTTTATTTTATTTTAATGTGTATAATTGGTGACAGCTCCACGATGAAATCCTTGTTGTTTATCAGTTTAATTATCGCAGCTCAAGCTTTGTCAGATATATCCATATGGAATGAATTCAAGGTAAATTTTAACACACAATTTTGTCTAATAATTAGTGATGAGCAAAGCAAGACCAAGACTTGGACAATCTTGTCTTGGTCTTGCTCAAATATGTCCGGAATTGGTCTTGGTCTTGCTTATTTAGTCTTGGTCTTGGTATTGCGTATCCAGTCTTGGTCTGGGTCAAACTTATTTTTTGAAATCTGTCTATAATATAACAAATACTCTATTCATTTATGAAACCTTATATCCCGTTAGTGCAAAATTACCTATTTTTTAGAGCAAACATGGCAAACATTATAATGGTTCTGAAGAAGAGCTTCGTTTCAACGTATTCTTGAAAACACTTCACAAAATAGAATCGCATAATGCCAGATATGATAAAGGAGAAGAATCCTATTTCCTTTCTATAAACAAATTTGCTGATTGGACAGAAGAAGAAATAAAAAAACTATTGAATCCTGAAAATATTGATAAACTTCCAAAAACGCGACTAATAAAACAAACTACATCTGAATCGATATCCGATTTACCAGCATCGGTGGACTGGAGAGAAAAAGGAATTGTATCTGACGTAAAAGATCAATTGAAAGTTTTATGCAGTGCTGGGTGGGCATTCAGTGCTGTAAGTAGGTTTATAATTTATCAGTTAACTTTACTTTACTTCAATTTAATTTTATTTATAACTTCATCAGGTTGGTGCCTTAGAAGGACAAGTGGCCATCAAAGGTGGACAACTTACAAACCTAAGTCCACAAGAATTAATAGATTGTTCTTCAAATCATGGTAATAAAGGTTGCAACGGAGGATACTCTTCATGGGCTTTTTATTACATAAAAGAAACTGGTCTCAGCTCTGAAGATCAATATCCGTATCTTGCTGCTGACGGGGTTTGTCAAGTAGTAAATTATACAAGATTTGTCTCACCAATTCAAGGTCACGTAGAACTTTCCTATACTGAAGATGCCCTTCAGGAGGCTGTTGGTAAGCCAACATAGAATTATGAAACTCAACAGGTAAAGAGGAGTACTAACTGCTTTTTTTTTCTAGCCAACGTAGGTCCTGTAGCCGTTGGTTTATATTTAACTGAAAACACGCTGTTTTATGGTGGTGGTATCTTCGATGATGAAAATTGTGGCGAATATCCAAATCATGACGTTCTTGCAGTTGGTTACGCTTCTGAAGATGATCAAGATTACTGGCTACTTAAAAATTCTTTTGGTGACTATTGGGGAGAAAATGGTTATATAAGATTGATTCGTGGTAAAAACAGATGTGCAATAACCGGTAACATTAATTCATATCCTGTCTTGTAGGTGAAAAAAATTAAATACGTATAACTACTATTTTTTTTAATTGTACGTTTACCTTTTGACTTCCTTTACCTCAAAGTTCTTCTTTTGTCGACAATATACTGCCGATACATCTTCTTTTACAAATTAATAAATTTACAATTGGCTCATATCATCACTTTAGAGCTTTTTTTGGGAGGTTGGTTTAGAGCTTTTTATAGGGGGTTAAGAGCTTTTCATAAGAGAGATTAGTTTTCTCATATCACGAACAAATTCGTTGTTTTCATTGTTTCTTTCAAGATATCCTGACGAATTGTGCTTTTTCGCATCTCTTCAACTTTTTTCGATTTTTTTCGAATTTTTTCGGTTTTTTTCAATTTTTCTCCATTTTTCTTGATTCTTTTCGATTCTATGGATTCTCTAGACGGTTTTTTTAAGTTTTATGGGAGGTTTAGAGCTTTTTTTGAGCAGTTTTTAGAGAGTTTTCTGGCCAGAATTTAAATAATCAAATAATTCATCCAAGAACAGTATTAATCTCCCTGTGTCTGCAGCTTCAGGAACCAAGTTAACTTGAGCTTCTAAAAAAAATATAACTAAAAACCAAGTTCATATGACATAAAATGCTAGGAGACAGAATGGTAATGTATTCAAAAGATTTTGACTATATTACGTGATAAAATGTAGATGCTTGATGTGTTTTTGATCAATGTGTTGATAGAACAGAGGTTGTCATTACACAATATACTTCCTAAAAGAGAATGGCTTATATGGCAATTAAATGGTACACTTGATTTTCTTCTAGTATATAGATAACTAAATTACTTTTTGATTCTGAAATATTTATCATTAACTTGTGAAAGCACAATTACAATACACTATTTAGACTATAGTACCTCAATATATAACCATCTCTATGTGAAGTTGAGATATTTTTTAAGAATTTTGGACAGTTATACAATTACTTTAATCATTAATAAATAGTATGGAAAGTACTTACTCCACTCAATAATTTTCAGCATCAAACTCCCAACTTGGTGACTGAATACTTGGGTACAGTTCTTTACTTTAATTTTTTTAATTTTGCTTCTTATTACATGCTGATCTGTCAATTTGGGACATATCCGAAGAGGCTCTGCTATATCCAAATTATAAAACTGCTCAATGTGTTCCCATTTGGCAACTCCTTTTTCTTCCTGATTTTTGTAAGGCATTTGGAAATGTAAATTTTCATTCAGCAAATTATTTCTAATGCCTTCAAATAAGTGAGGGACATCATATAAAGCCACAATCTCTTTATTATTAACAAAAAACCCAAAATATTTATACTCTGTGCCTTCTCGTAACAAAACTTCTTTGGAGACTTTAATCAATGATCTGATTGCTGCTGCATTTGGTCCACCTTGATCACATACTGTAGCAACTACATTTAACCCAATTGTCTGTAGTTCCGAGATAATACCTTTTTATAATTTTTTTCAATTTAATGCTGGTTGTTGCTCCATTACTGAAGGTATAACAAATTGGTTGTTTCCATTGGCGGTATACTCCTTTCACCATAAATACATTAATACCTGAAGATAAAATTAATGAATATGTTAATATTACAAAGCATACATGCAGTACACAAAATCACTTCCATGAATACCCACGATAATTCTATTTATTAATTGTGATTGGGTATTCTTTTATTTTCTCTTATAGTTGGTAGATACATACACAAAAGTTGTCTGTTATTGAACTTTTTAAGTAAAATTTAGCTGTTTCTATATAACTGAATATTCTTAAAGAACTATTAGGTATTATTATTACCTGTTTGTCCCATAGTCTTCTATACCTTCGATAATATCCGACTTTTGTTTGTATTGAACTTTCAGAAGGCATTTGTAAGTTTAAAAAATAACATTGTAGGTAAATCTGTTTATAGTAAAATGAATGCTCTGCAAATTTTATAGAAGTTTCAGTCAAATTCCTTTGAGCGATCAAGGATTGTTTGATTGAGACACTAAAAATGCTGGCTGGATATGTGGGAGGTGATATGAGATTCATTCCTAACTTTGTTAAAAATAATGGTGTGGTCTTTGAAGCTAATTATCCATAAAAAAGTATTTAAGGCATAATTTAAACCATTTCAAAGTCGATCACCCGATTAATCGATTATTTTTCGATTAATCGATTATTTTGCCCACCCCTAGTCGGAGCTAACACGCAACACTTTTTTTTGAATACTGATAATCATTTGCAGCTATACGGAGGTGGTTTTTTAGTAATGTTTCTTGCAAGAGCGATCTCAACCATGGTGTACTTGCTGTTGGTTATGATGATGGTATTTGGATCATCAAGAGCTCTCGGGGTGCTCCATGGGGAAAGGTTACATAAGTTTGAGTCTATGTGGTATTAATCTCTATACCACTTATCCAGATTTGTAATCTTACAAATATACAGAAAAATGAATTGACTGCAAAAATCTAAGTTGTTTAGAAATACAATAACCTTTTTAACACGTTTATAAATCAACATAATGATTCTATTTTGATAAATTTTGTTTGTTTTATAATTGTATGGTTAGAGCACATAGAGCCACGAAAAGTAAACTTTGGCTCTTTTAACAGGAATATATAAATATAGGCACCATAGACGTTGTAGAATCTGCTTTATTTTATTTTTAATCCCTTTAAAGTGAGTTTCTAGGTTTATTTAGTAATAATTGCAAAAACTAAACAAATTTTTTGTGAATTTATAAAAGATGTCTTCCAAACTCAAAAATATTTGGATTCTGTTAGTTGTTCTCCGTGCTTTGTAATATTTTATGGCTTAAAACTATTAAAACATTATGTGAAACAAACTTAGTCGATACGCTACTGGGTGAAAGTAAACTTTGTCTCTTGCATGTACACAGGCAAATTAAGGGGGAAATCCCGTTAGTTTGTACAATTACAAGTCAAGCTAGAAAGGAATACTTTTAGATGTTTGAATTTATGAACCATACCCGACCTAATTAACGTGATTTTCTACTAAACGATTTTGTGTTTTGCTTAGTACCTGGTAGTAAAGGGAAACTGTTCGAGTCGCTGCGCTACCAAGTTATATTTGCTTTAAGTAAATGAAACACTGAGATACACGGCATGTTGACATTATTAATAATTCTTGAATAGAATTTTGTATGCATAAATGGATTAGAGAGATATTTCATTATTTATATCAGTTGTTCCAGTAGAATAAAAATAATATTAATTAAACGAAACTTATAATATTCTGGTTAAATGACAAATCCAATTTTCTCTTTCCAAATATTCCGTCCATCTAATACTATTATTGGGGTTTAAAATGGCCGCCCGCATGTAAACCGCCTAATTCAAATTTCATTTAGTCCCATTTAATGGTGTTGCCAACTTAATTAAAGTTAAATGCTTTTCATAATTCACGAATGAATTAACGGAGGATTTGTGATGACGTTTCGTATTCCGGAAAACCTTACGGAAACGTTCAACGTTACGGGTTCCTTCATTTCTGATCAGAGGTGGCGACAACTGATTATAAAGGCGGGATTCCACTAGAGCAACTAACACTGAACTACTACATGAGGCATGATACATGTTTCCTAGTGTTGCCTGATTATAGGTGTGCGACTATGTGGCACAAAATTCAATATTGTTGAATACGGAATTTGTCTCCCCACATCGCATGCCCTTTGTCGACTATGTTTGTAGCATGCGTCTGAAACGATTCCATTCAGGCAACTTCAGTTTGGTGCAGCATGTCTTCCATGGGCGTACCCAGCTTCTGGCCAAGGGAGAGGCAAGTCAGATTTTTTCATGGACGGTCCCCTGCCCTTGTTCTGTGTTACACCTTTACATAAGGTATATTGCGTGTAGAGGTAGTCGAATAAATAAACATAAATTTAAGTACAGTAAGCGCCAAACGTGATGGCGAGCCCGCCCCCATGCGCACAAACTCATTTTCAATGTTACCTCCCTCCCAGTACAGCTCTTGCAAGACATATAAATGCTCTGTACAGAGGCGTATCATTAGTTGTCCTCCAATGACAGGCATCTTCCAGTAATTGCAAATACATTTCGCCAGTCAAATTACCAGTTAAAAAATATGGTCCCACCAGCCGGTCACTGAAAATGCCAGCCTATACATTTAATTTTTGCGGTTGCTGTGTATGCACCGCCTGGAAAATTCTTGGGTTTGAATCAGACCAGTAGCAGCAATTATGACGATTTACAGTACCGTTAATACCGGAGAAACAGGCATTAAAAAGAAACTGTGGATCATTCGCTGCTCGCTCACTCATTATTTCGCAAAATTGCAAACGGCGGTCATAATCATCCTCAATAAGATCCTGCACTATTATCTACCCTATCCGCAATGGTATTTAATTTTCAAAAAGACAATTAAACAAAACTTCGCTTCGATTACAAAAACAATGCAAAGCAAGAAAATCAACATTTAAAGCATTGACGCAACTTGAGCAACGATTCCTGTCATTTTGACAAAAATGAAAAATATTCCAATTTTAAAAACTAAACTAAACAAGTGAATAATTTAAATTAAAAAGTACCTATTAGGCCGAATTTTAAAATTTTAGTACTGTTGTAAAGATAATTAAAAGGGCTTTAAAATGATACCTTACTCGAACCCTAATGTCATTTAAATATTCTGAGGTGATGGCTACCCCCGCCTGGGGGTTAAAAGTAGCGAAGTCAAAAATACCGGAAAAAAGTTTGAACCTTTGATCAAAAAATCAAAAATCGACGGTTCTCTGCATTTCCTGATAATGTCTCTGTTTCGCTTTCGTCCGGCCACCATGTATGCTGAACCAGAACCAGTTCTTGGAACCCCCAGCATGAAATGGGGCTGTATAACGGGGATCTTATAGCTGTGGCATGTAAATCGAGACTGGGAGGCATTGAACTTGAGGATACAAACAATTTTTGGAGAGGACAATTTGCCACCAGAAACAAACGGCACACATCCAATGGACTAATAACGTTTGCTCGAGTGGAGAGTAGAGTACAATAAACCAACAGGCCACAGTGGTACCTGCATGAGGACGACGCTTAAAATGGAAGAAACTGTGTCCTGGAAGATAAGAATGAGATTTTTTCGAGATAAATTAGTTAAAGTGAAGAATTGTTTGCAATTGTTGTATTGTGTGAATAGATTGCTGTATTATTAAAAAAAAGCATACATTATTAACCTATCGAATGATTTGGAAAAATTGTTCATTGAATGCAATCGAAAAGAAATTCCCTTAGCGACGACATTGCTCACAGTTTGGGACATTATTTCATTGCTTATTTTTTCCTGCGTGTTGAATTGCTATGAGGATGGGCATGTGACGAACTGTTTATGGGTAATTATGTTACTCGCCCCAAATAATATGTGACATTTTTGGTAGGATACGCTGAAATTCAAATTTATAAGGGTAGCAGGTAGAAATAATTCAGTTTTATGAAGCTAACGAAACCTTTACCGTTTACGCTGTTCTGTTTATGGGTATAAGCAATTCATGAAATCATTTAAATGGGTTTTAATACTTAAATTTTTAAAAATTCGTTTTAATTTTTTCTCGTGAGTAGCATTAATCTTTAAAATGGTTAAAAGTTTTATACAAAAGTTCTGAATACAGATACATATTTAACACACAGTGATAATTAAATGGAATCAACATACGCACAGTTGTGATTGAGAGTGTTTTCAACAAAATGGACACAGGTGTTTCTATCATGTTTTCAGCAATTTTGTTTATTGCTCCAAATAATGTATCACATTTCCGGAGTACCTACCTATATTGTTATGTGACGAAAGTGATGGTGATCAAAAAATTTAAATATGTTACCAGATTTTTGAAGTAAAACTTCTTTACGGAAGCTCGACTTGGGGAGTAAGCTAGTGAATACATGAAATATTTTACGTTTAAGGTGAATAAAATTTTACATTCATATTTTGTGAATTTTCGGGTGAATAATAACAAATTATGACAGGAAGTGACACAGACTCTGAATATGAAAGCGGTGCTCCAGGACCATAAACTAAGAAGAAATTACGTAGGTACGGAAATTGTGCATAAAAAAAGTGTGTGACAAGATTTTAAACCTAGTGAGACCCAATCAACTGATATAATGAATCACGAAGGTAAGTGCGTATCTCATACTAGTTGCTGGCGTCGAAGCGTCATATGCAACGTTCCTTTTTCCTTTCCTTGTCTATCTTCTCCCTCTACTAATACGCGGCATTCTACTTTCGACATCGGGGCGCGTTTGATTCTCTGTCCTTTTCTTGTCTCTCTCTCTTTCTCCTTGCTACTCTTTCGTATTTCGGCCTCGCGTTTCTACAATTTACTCCAGAAAATTTTTAAAAAAGGATCGAAAGAAGTTTTACTTCAGTTGTGTGGTCTAAAATACACTCATTTCTATTTTCTGCTTGTGCAATGTAATGATAACTGAAGCTGTATCTATATTATTAAAGTTTTCAAAATTATTCAAGTCTTTAACGACTGTAATGTAAATTTATTTTGTTATTTAACCGTTCCCACAGCTATTGCAGATTCTCTGATTCAATTCGGCTTAATTGTAAAGGTCCCATTCGTTACGTTAATTAATACACCTCCAGGCGACCGTGAAATAATCTCCATATTTAGCAATTATGGCCGGTAATTGGCCAAATAACAAATTCGTTAAAATTACATTGTACAGTGGAGAATTTCATATTTAATATTCAATAAAAATCATTCACTTCGATGCTTGATTAAATAACTTTTCACCAGCGAATCTTAGGTACTTTATTTTTTACATAAAACAGCTTAATCGGCAGTATACGCTTTCCTAATTATTTTGTTATTAATAAATACAGTAACTTTTGTGCTAGGTCGATACTTCTAGATCACTAACTCATCATCAACAAAGAACATCTCATCATGTTCTGTATTTCTTGTCTAATTCGGTCTTGTAGTTGACGAATATTTCCAGGTCTGTTTGTGTAAACTTTAGATTTTAACTAACCCCATAAAAATAAGTCTAATGGACTCAGATCAGGGGATCTAGCTGGCCATTCTACAGGTCCCCTTCTTCCTATCCACCGTTATAGAAAAGTTCTGTTTAAAAAATCGCGCACAGTTACTGCTAAATATGGCGCTGCGCCATCCTGTTGAAACCAAATTCTGCTGTCTGAATTAGTGGGTATTTGAATATCAGGAAAAAGCTGTATCAGATTAGGAATTAATGTATTTTGAAGGAAATCCTGTTAAATTTCCTCCAAAAATTAACGTATAAACGATGATTACAAATGAACTACCCCTTTCTCATTTCCACAAACTTCGTAGTAGAAATAGGTTTTGTCATCACATCTGCAAATTGATTGCTACTCCCAATATGCTGAATCTGCATAACTCCCTGATGGTATTTTTATCGAACAAAATGAAACCATATTTCAACATGCTTCGATCTTTTATGGAATTCTGGATTTTTCATCAGCTTAATGACACTTGCATTATCCATAAATAAAATAGGAAAAATGTCTTGACCAAGTATTTCCTCCAGAAGTCGAGTCGAGTTTAACACTTGTTGGACCTGTACGATTCAAAACATGGCATGCTGTATTGACACCTTCAGCCCAAAGGTTGATTGGTAAATTCTTCGTGTGAATCATAGTCCTGGCGCTTTCAACCAGAGTTCTATTTTCTCTTTCCGCTGCACCGTTTTGTTGAGGACTATATGGCATAGTGATTCGGAAATTTATACCATATTTCTGGAGAACTTTTCTCACTTCCGCATTATTAAAATCTTTTCCACCGTCGCTAAGGAACTCAACGATTTTATTGTTGGCTACTTCTGCTTCATTAAGAAATATTTGCAAACTTGATACAAATTTAGACTTTGTCTTGATGAAGAATACTCGACGAAATTTTGAAAAATCATCTTTGAAACAAAGTATCTTGCACCAGCCAACGAATTTTCTTGCATGGGCCCGCAAATATCAGCATGTATTAATTCACCTGGCCTTGAAGGTCGATTTTCTCGCGTCTGAATGGTACTCTATGTTGTTTTCCAATACAACCTTCACAGACATTGTCGTCATTATCTGGCAATATATCTACATTATGACGCTTTAAAATGTCTTTGACATGATGACACATTCTTTTATGCCATAATTGAATACTTTCCGCGAGATATATTAGGAATGCAAACGTTCATATCCAGTACATAGAGACCTCTTGATGTTCGCGTTCCTTTCAATTTCGTGATATCATTTTTAATAAAAGAACAATATTTTTCATCAGCTTTAAATTCAAAACCTTTTGAACTGGTCTGACCAACAGAAAACAAATTTTTGTTCCCTTCAGGAACGTACCATACGTTGTCAAGATGGTTTTTAAACCATTTATCGTTAATCTTCATTTTAACATTGATAATTCCTTGACCGTACTCCAAAATGACTGAACCATTTCCAAATTGGTTTTCTTTTGGACACGAGAATGAGTTATACGTAACGAAGTACTAGTCATATGTACAGAAGCTCCTGTGTCAGCTATCCATTCATTATTTTCTGCAAGATGACATAACTCTTTTTTCTCTTTACATGGAAAAGCATAACCCTCAACTTTGTTTGAAGTGTAGACATTACTCTGCTCATAAGTAACAAATCTGGCAGTTCTGTATGAACCAGTCTTTTCAATTCATCGTTCACTGGATGAAAATTTCTCTGAAGACGAGAAATAGGTGTTGCTTTATCTTCGCTGGAATTATATTGACTGCTGAAGAATTGTTCCATTAGTCTGTCGACACTTTGTCCAGAAATTTGTTCATAAACTGATACAAGATTATCCCATGTTGCATTTGAGTTATCGCATGTTCACATCGCTCACTTCGTTCATACTTCCAACGAGTATAAAATGAGTAAGAGCATCATTTTTCTTGAACTTCTTCATTTCTGTATCGTAAAGTGCTTGGACTTCTGCAGATGTAGATTCAGATGGACTTTCGGGCATTTTTCTTTCACCTATCACAATTTCAAAGATCTCATGATGACGCAAAAGGAATTCAATTTGTCTTCGCCACTTCATCCAGTTTTTCAATCTGCGGCTTGAATTCCATTTTGAAAATATGTTCACCTTCAAACTTGGATATACTATTCAACAAGACTCTTCACTCCGTTCGGTTATCTTTATCAGTAGTCAGCAGTGATTGGGCCCATAACCTCTTAAATTTATATTCTAAGTACGGAGACTTTCGTACAAAATAGTATTATTCGATAGGACAGAAATTGAATGAATTTATGCGTTACTTTTTAGACGCACATTCGTGATTGTGGATACTACCTACCAAGTTATAGATATCCACTAATATGAAAACGTCAACGATTTGGTCGATTCAAATGTTCCTACGTAATTGGCAAAATTTCGAGAGGTCAGGGAGATGTTGTTTCACGTAATTTTAACCATTGACATAATTTAGATAATAATTTGTAATATTTCATATTTCTAGCCTATTATATTTATTGGACAAGACCCATTAACAAATCACTTGCTTGTGAACCAAGTATTGTTTATAGTTTATCATATCTCTCGTAACACGTGCAGGATGCCAGGATTGAAAAGGGTTCTGAAAAGTGAGGTGGCCTGTTTGGAAATGGGATGATTGGGAATAATTAGTCGATGTGTAACCGTGACATTGAAGAAAATAAATTCAGATTCAGTATTATTATCGAGTTTTATTTATTTTGAACCTCTTTGAATCTTACAAATTATTGTAGAAACTTGAATATTAAAATAATAACACAAAATAAGATTTAAAAATTCAGTTGGGTTAATATCCATGCTTAACATAAGTCTTTATTATAAAATTACATTTGATGGGTTTGATACGCAAAAAAAGTTGTTTATTATGCATACCTAATAGCTTAGGATACCTAAAGATCACGTTTTTCCTTAAAAATGTCATCCTAAAGAAGTTCACGTATCCATTTGGAACATTATACAAAATGACTATCTGTGATATGTGCAACTTCATTCTTATGATACAAATGAAGGTATATTAACCTACTTGGGCTGCACATAAACTGTCAAGATAAGGGGAAATATGACCGTGTTCTCCATTAAATTAGGAACTGTTATCATTATTCTGTTATGTCTCCTTAATATATTTCACTTGAAATTAATGTCGTTGTTTGTTGTGTACACGTTTTGACGTAGGTATATATAATATATAATCTGAAGACGGAAGAGATGGAAGTGTTGAGTCAACATTGAGAATATTCATAACAATGTATCCAGTAAATATAATTATTATATTATCAAGTTTAAAATTTACTGTACCTACCGTAATATTTAAATAAAACTTCATTGGAGAGAGAGAGCATTTATCTTACTTATAAGATTCCACTAAATAAAATGATATATATTTCTATACTTGCTTAGTTGCGTAAGTTCATCTCTATGCAAATTACAGTAATTCTCCATTCGGTCTTTAACTAATTCTTGTTCATGACATATGCAAAAATAAAAGTACAATTTCCAAGAAGATAAATAATTCACTTTATCCTAATTCCGGACATTTAGGAAGACTATTCAGAAATAACTCGTTTGTGCTTGGCATAATAATTACATTTCCTGCATAACTCTCAGGATTTTAACGGGTATGTGATTCCTTTTTAATTTTAATTGAAATTCACCACTCGAATTTATACATTCGAAATTAATGAATCGTGTACTTAACGGAGAGCATGTCAACGCGTTTTTTTAATATTCTTGGCCACATTTGTCTTGCATTTTTGACTTTTAATATTGCACAAGGAAATCAAGAAGACGGAAAACTATACAGTAAAGTGAAGCATTCATAAAAGTAAAGTCAATGACAAATGATTACCTACGTCTATTTGATGGATAAACAGGAAAATTAGATAAATGTAATCAAGAAGATTTTTTAACTGCTTGAATGGGAAACTAATAATATCTGAAAGAAGGGTGTCAGGTGTGAACTTTAAGTTCCAACAAATTAATTCTATTTTTGAAACATTTTGACCTCTCGGCGTTGGGTGTTAATAAAAAAATTGAAAAATGAATAGCTAAGGTTCTTGCCTAAGTGATATTGAAATTTGGAGATAACAGAGCCAGTTCTCAGGGCTTTGTTACCTATTATGGAAGTTAGAAAGTTAGAAATATTACAGATTTCTATAAGAAGGGCACCACTAATTTTATTTCTTAAAAAAAATTCAAATTGTAAATCAGCTAACATTTAACTATTGTCATCTGCCTAGGGATTTAAAAAAAATACAGGTACTTTTGGTTTCTGTTTGATAAATAAAACACAGGGTGTTTCCTAAGTAATCTAAAATATTGTAGTGGGCGCTTCGTCACTCCATTTTAAGACGAAAAGTTCTTATAAACATATGTGATAAGTCATGTCGTTAATGAGATACAGGGTGTTAAATTGTTTGTAATAAATGAGCTCTGACTGTATGTGAAATTTATTTTTCCTGGTGACGCTACTGGTTTTTAGAAGTAATACGAAAGAACATGCTTATTCTAAGTGGCCTTTGGAATAATGTTGACAAATACTCTGTGTCAAACCTAAAAACCAACGCAAAAAACGCATGAAAAATTTTTAACAAACGGATTTTTTGTGTTGAGTTAACAACGATGCCTGCGTTTACTAATGCTTAAATGGCTAATATGCACTTTTTGTATGGATTAGCGAATGGTAATGCCTTAGAGGCTAGACGTATGTAAGTATGCCCAGCATTATCCAAATAATCGTTTACCATGTTCTGAAACGTTTACTAAGAACATACATATTCGTTTACAAGAAACTGGACCTTTTGCTAAATCAAAGAATATTATTGGACGACCCAGAAATGTGAGAACTCCACAATTAGAAAACCAGATTCTTCAAATTATTGACCAACATCCAGAAACGAGTACCAGAAAAATTGCTGATGAAATAAATGTTAGTAACAGAACTGTTTGGAATATTCTAAAAGATAACCTAACATCCAAGGCAAACATCCAATCCCAATTTTGCTGCCAATATTCTGTTTACGGATGAAGCCAACTTTTCAAGACATGGCATTATGAATTTTCATAATGATCACATATAGGCAGATGTAAATCATGCCATACGCGTAGTTAAAACTATTCCAACAAACATTTTCGGTCAATGTTTGGCTTGGCATCATATTGAAGATTATTTACTCGTAATAGGACCATTTTTCCTTCCTGCGCGGTTGACCGGTGAGAAAAGCTTCATTTTCTAGAAAATGAACTTCCAGTTCTTTTGGAAGATGTACCTCTTATTATTGGAAGGCGCATGTAGTTCATGCATCACGGTGCTCGTCCACATTTTGCAGTGATTGTACGCGAGTTTTCCAGACCATTGGATCGGACGGGGATCTCCACACCCGTGGCCCCCTAGGTCACCTGGACACAATCTTCTGGATTTTTGTGTGTGGAATATCTAAAATCGCTCATTTACAAAACCCCGATATTAAACTTCAAAATCGTATCTACAAGGCTGTAATGTTATTCGTATCTTCGAACGCATTCGGCAATCCATTAGACGTCGAGCGGATGCTTGCATTTTTGCTGGAGTTGCACATTTTGAACATATGCTCTGAAATGTACTATTTTTCCTTTATGTTTAATACATGTTGTTGCTTCTAATAAAATAATAAAACAATTCAACACCCTGTATCTCATTAAGACTTATCACACATGTTCATAAGAAATTTTCGTCTTAAAATGGAGTGACGAAGCGCCCACTACAATATTCTAGATAACTTAGGAAACACCCTGTATATAATGAAAACAAATTAATTGAAATTACAAATTTAGGTAAATCGGTAAAATTACAACATTAAAAAAAACATAGGTAAATCTTTACAATTTTAACAAATTATTTTCCTGAGTTAAAGTTCTTCTATCTTATACTCCGGGATTGAATCCTGGGAAAATTTATTTCTGGTTGAAGTTCATTCCAGGAGGTTGAATTGCGGTAGCTTAGCAACTTGTCTTGCCCGGGAGCTGTATATTCCAGCAACTGTAGCTATATATTTCAGGAATTACGTAATGGTTTATCCCAGGAACTGTAAGACCAGAAACTGTAATTTTTGATTTTTATTCCCAATACACTTTTTGTTTATACCCAAAAAAAGCGATTTTTACGAGAATCTTAGTTTCCTGGGAGTAGCCCCAATAGGGGAGATAATCCTTTCGAAGGTCATAACAGACCTTCGAGAGAAAGTACTACAATGGGTAAGCACATTTGTAGTAACGAAAGGTTAAAATGGGCTATGAACACCTTTTCACCTTTTAAGGCACCGGGAGCCGATGGGATTTTCCCAGCATTGCTTCAGCAAGGACAAGACGAAATTCTACCACATTTGGTTAGGATCAGTCGAAACAGTTTAGACCGGGGTTACATATCAGAAGCATGGAGAAGGGCAATAGTAACCATCATTCCAAAAGCTGGAAAAAGGGACACAACAAATCCCAAATCCTTCAGACCAATTAGCCTAACATCGTTTGTGCTCAAAACGATGGAAAAAGCTATTGATAAATATATTAGAACGGAAATCCTAAAGAGACTACGTCTACACCCGCATTAGCATGCTCACCGAGCAGGCAGATCTACAGACGTAGGATATCCGGGGTGCTCTAGACAACCAAGAAGCCGTAGTATGCGCCTTTTTGGATATAGAAGGAACTTTTGACAATACTCCTCATGAGGCTGTCAAATGGAAGAGGTGTAGACAGCAAATGGATGTCGGAACTGCTCACCACTAGAGTAGCAGAGACGAGGACGAGCAAAGACATTGTCTCCATCTGTACAACCAGAGGATGTCCATCCCCATTAATGTGGAGCCTGACGGTTTGTCTGACCTCAGAATATCCTTCTAAGGATATTCCGATAATATTGTCATAATAGCCAGGAGAAAATTCGGAAACACCCAAAAGAGTCTGAATTATATAAATAGCTGGTGTAGGCAAGTGGGACTTAACATCAACCCCACCAAAACCATCTTAATAGCCTTCACTAAGAAAAGAAAACTGAACCTCAAAACCATTAAACTTGCTGGGAGCGAGATTGAATGGAGACAAGAAGTCAAGTATCTAGTTTTGACTGTGGACAGTAAACTCCTGTGGAACAAACACGAAAAGGAGATTATATACAAAGCTAAAATGGCTCTAATGGTGTGCAGGAATCTGGCAGGGAGAAATTGGGGTTGTAACCCAAAAATCCTGAGCTGGATGTGCACTGCCATAGTGAGACTAATTATCACTTATGGAGCCATTGCGTGAAGTAGTAGAACTAGCCCGTTGACGACGAGAGAAAACCTCTTCAAAATCCAAAGACTAGCCTGTATGTGCATTACAGGAGTAATGAGAACATGCCCAACGGCAGCCATGGAAGTGATTCTCAACCTCACACCTACATTTGGTGGTGGAAAGTGTTGCAGAAAGAACAAGATACAGACTAGGTAGAGAGGGAATCATTAAAAAACCACCTCCTTGCTTCTTAGAAATCAGAAAACCTGGGACATGCCACAAGATGGTATGATGAAAAAGTATAACTTTTCAAAGAAATTCGTTACGGAATTAGGCAACAAGAAGGAATGGGATCCAAATACCTTTACCAGACTTGGAAAGAATGCCATTCAATGGTACACTGACGGCTCAAAAGCAATAGAAGGAACTGGGATAGGAGTGCAAGGGCCAAGAACCAAACACTCTGAAAGCTTGGGAAAAACCCCAAGTATCTTTCAAGTGGAAATTCACGCCATAAGAAAGTGTGCCCAGTTCAATATCGATAAAGGGTATAGAAGGCAAAGGATTATCATAATGTCGGTTAGTCAAGCAGTCATTAAAGCACTGAGCTCTTGTGTTAACAGTTCCAAAATGGTGTGGGAATGCCTAGGCAAAGTTTATGAACTAGGCGAGAACAATATAGTCACCTACCTGTGGATTCCAGGACACACTGGAATAGAAGGAAATGAAATAGCAGATGAACTAGCAAAGAGGGGAGCCGAAACACCCTTTTGGGGGCCGGAACCCTTTTGCGGTATCAGCTTCAATGTATCTTGGAAAAGATAGGCAAAGCAGAAAAAGAGAGAAGATCTGACCACTGGAAAGATCTAGATTCTTCTGAGTGACTACAACCAGTTGAGATCAAATGAATGCATAAGTCAAGGTAAAACTGCACTAAGAGTTTTAACAGAGATCCTGACGGGACATTGTCGACTGAATGGGCACCTGAAAAAGCTCAAGATAGTGGAGGGAGGAGAATGTAGATTTTGTGGCATGGCAGAAGAAACCTCCATCCACATACTTGCGAATTGCACAGCAATTCAGAATCCTAGGTCATAACACCTAGGGGATTACTGGAATGAAGAGGGATATTTACCTAAGTTAAAGCCTTCCTTCGACAAATGGGACTAAAAAGCTACTAGTCTCTGAGACTTTCTTCAGGAACTAAATAGAAGTAAGGGGGTACAATAGATCTTTTAGGTATCAGTGAATGTCAGCCCAAGTCACGTACATACATACATACCAAAAAAAAAATAAAGAAATGTTGAAATAGATATCGAAGAATAAATATATTATTCACACGCTTTACAACAAAGTTTTGAAAAATATTATTCAAAAACAATGACCGTTCAACTAAGAAGAAACAACCACTTCCCGGGCTATATGCCCCGACACACATTGAATTACACTCCTAAATCAAACGGGGTTGGCATGATTTACAAGATTTAACCAACCATTCCGGATTGTAATTAGAAGGGGCAACATAACTTGCAGACCGGTTTCGGCGTATTTAAAAGTTTTGTTGTCCCTTCTAATTGCAAACCATCAGAATGGTTGGTTAAATCTTGTGGATCATACCGACCCCGTTCAATGTATGTCGGGATATATAGTCCGGGAAGTAGTTGTTTCTTCTTAGTTGAACGGAGACTGTTTTTGAAGAATATTTTTCAAAACATTGTTGTAAAGTTTGCGAATAATATATTTATTCTTCGATATCTATTGGTAACGCGCTTTACTAAATACAACAATTTTACAGGAAACTGTAATAATACTTTAAATGTTGAAATATGTTTGTATTTGAAATTTTATCGACAGGGAAAACATTTCGTTTTACATTCTCGATATTTCCTTAACTATCCTTATACACATTTCCAACCTAATTTGAATTTTCCTCTCTTCCTTCTTTCTTTTCAATGTTTTCTGATTGAAAAGTACTGGAAAAATCTTTCAAGTTGATTTTATAACAAAAAAGGGGAAATTTAAATTAAACTGATTGGGCAGATAACATCCTTATTACCATCTTGAAAAATAGTGACATTTTATAAATAAACGTTTAAATAAAATAAACTTCTCGTCATTAGCATAACTT